>OU343160.1:310100207-310672707 GCA_910595825.1 Philhelius pedissequus | reverse complement strand
TCAAAATATATTTTTATGTGTATATTGGAACAAGAAACTTATGATCTATACAAAATCTATCAAAGAGGACTTAAGGATGTAAGGGATACATACATAGCTTATAAAATATTTTTTCCCAAGGTTTAGGTCAAATAACACTTTTATCTATTTATTAAAATATCCCCGGATAACATTTAAAGACGCGTTCTCATAAAAAGAAAGAGTAAGGTTATTATTTACTTGAGGCTCTAAGATTCGGGATCCATTTTGTAAGGTATTGAATGGAGGGAGATACGTAATACTGGATATCTGTGCTTTCATTTACATTCGTATCCCATAGATTAAGATTCTAATTTAATCTTTAATAAGGATGTCATGTAGATCATTAAAGGTTTTACTTTAGTTAAATTATACAAAGTATAGTTAGAAAACCATTTTTTATTTGGTCGACGATATTTTCCACAGCAAAACCGCAAGATTATCCGTTCGAACTTTTCTAGCTCTCTTGCTGCCGTAGCTGATATGGTGAACCAAGAGCTAAAACCATACGAACTTATTGGTCTAATGAGAGTTTTATAGATAAGAATTTTGGTGTTTTGTGACAGATGTTTTGAGGACAGCAGTTTTTTTAGCGTTGCGTTATCTAATTTTGCTTTAACTAACACATTTCTGGCGTGTTTATTGAACCTAAACTTATTTTGGAACAGAATGCCTAGATACTTAGTTTCTGTTTTTAATGGGACGGTTGTATCATTTATACATAGTTAAAGGTTTTTGCTTTCTTTTACTGCTTTTCGGTGACCCTTGCCAGAAGCGTTCCTAAAACAAGTTAGTCCGCATTTTTTAATGTTAATGCTTAAGCCCCAGGATTTCAAGTATGAAACTAGAATTGGCAATGCGTTTTGAATTTGCTCTAAAGCGTTTGTCGGCCTGGTGGCTGAAGCTAAAATGTTTGTGTCATCTGCATAGAGAATGGCTTGAGGCTCAGAATCTGAGTTGCAAAACAAAATGGCATGTCATGTAAATACAGATTGAATAATTTCGGTCCCAGTAGTGTTTGCGGTTCATAACAAAAATTATATGACCAGCAAACAAGACACACAAAATATATCTGCCGTTTACTGTTCATTAGTTTCTGACAGTAAATATCATAAAACGTAGACTTATTTTCAAATGAGAAGTGTTCAAAATCTGTTTTTAATCTGTTTTTTTTTTTTTTTATATGTTTCAAACAAATTATTGTTTAGAATATTAAAAATCTTAAAATTTAACGTTATGTAATTCATATTTTGTTCGTTTACTTGTATCAATATGTACAACATTATATTTTTTTTTAATTTTGTAAATAAAAACACCCCTGAAAAAGACGGCAACCACCGTCGAAACGTTGGGAAAATAAAATGAAAATTGCTTTCGCTTAATCATCATTACGACCAATAAAGCCGATGGGAATCCAAAGTCCAAATAAGAACCAACTTGGTCAAAAACTTCTAAAATATTGGTAAGTACCCACGTAACTATTCCTTGAATCATCCATTCGACAATTCATTATATGTACTATGAATCAAGGTAACCTAACCTACATAGAGTTTAAACAGTCGTGCATTTTTTTTTTTTTTTAATATTCTAACAGAAATAGGTAAATAAAATAAATATTGGCTACTTGTATGCCAAACAATTTTCCTTAAATTTTGATACTTTAATTTTCATTTCAAATTTTATTGCATGGATCAAAATTTTTGTGACTCGGTTACTGCAATTAGAACTCAATTAACGCAACCGCTCGAATTTCTATTAGTTGTTTTTACCGAGGGCGCACTGTAAAAGATCGAACATAGGAGCAAGTACGTGCTATCTAGTCATGCATTTTATTTAAAGTGTAATTTGTTCTCCTGAAAAATATGCTAAAAACGACTTATGTCTCTTTACCTTGTGAGTAGACATAAAGCAAGTTCGTACGATCCTGGCGAGCATTTTATTTATTTCTTTCATTTTACTCCTTCCTTCTTAATTGTAAAATATCTCAATCCTTTTCATATATTGTTAAAGACAGTTCAGTACGAAGATTTTTCAACATAACCATACTTTTGCAAATTATTGATGATTTCAAAATTTATTAAAATTTATACATCTTTCTTATATATAAAGAACAATCCAAATATATTTGTGCGCTATCTTCTTTTTTTCGGCTTGATCGATTTGAATGAAATTTTCAGGAAATCTTGGACATGTTTGGAAAGTGCATAAGTTTGCCGTCCGATGTCTAGAACCGAAGTTATGACTAAAAATGTAACTACATGTTTGTTATTGCTTTATTAGTATAAATAATGTGTTTTGTTTTGTATACACACACTTTCATTTCATTTTGGTTTCTCTTTTTTAATTCGTTGTGAAGCTTGGAAAATGTCGGTTAATTGTGAAACTCATTGTGATAGAAGACGTTTTGGGTGGAGAAGCTTACGAGATATATGTTAGCTGACACTGTGCTGCGATCAATGCCACAACCTGATAGACTGCATTATACATTGACTTAGGCCTTGGCCACGCAATGAGCGGCAAGGCGGTAGAGCGACAAGATTAAGCGGCAGCTGGCCATTTAATAAGCGGAAAATCCTGAGCGGCTGAGCCGTTAGTTGTGAAAATGCCATTGTTAGCTACTGTTCGCAGTAATATTTTACATGAAAGTCGCCTTAAAATTGGGAAAATTATTTTACGTTCACAAAAAAAATAAAATGTCCGACTTTCTCTTATGTTCGGTCACATCATAAGCACCAGATTCTTATTGGAAACGGTTGAATATATTTTTAAGTCGCCTTTTACCCATTTTTTATATACAAAATTTCTTTAATTTAAAAAAAATGGTATCGCAATTTTATGTATTTAATAATGTAAGTTTAAAAATACAATTCTGAAAAAAAATCCTGACCCACTTTCGAAGTATTGAATTTCAATTTTTTTTTTTCAAAAATCCAAAAAAAATATTTTTCGAAAATGTTGGTATGCAATATTATTAAGAATTCGAAGGAAAAAATTTTGAGCGTAATACTTCCAGCCGTTAATAAGAAAGTCGAAAATTAAAAAAATAATAATTGTCAGGCAGGTACCGTTAATAACAAAATATTAAAAAAAAATTAACCCAAAATGAGGAATATGTCCGATTTTTTTTATCAACATTGTTAGAACCATTTTCGAGATAATTATGATGGTAAAAAATTGTATGGTAGTGTGGCAGGGACCGTTAGTTTTGGGGCTAAAAAGCCATTCAAAAATATATTAGAGATAGTCACCTAAAACGCTTAGGTAAATACATATTTTAAGAAATTCGCTTCATCCGTTTAGGTTGTAGCTCGCTGTACAGACAGACAGAGAGACGAAATTGCGGGAGCCAATTCTTTGGTGTTCTCCATCATAGTAATGTCGTCAAGTTTGATTTAAATCTCGACTTCGATTTTTTTCTAAATGAAACTTGCCCTATATATATCGCAAGTAAAAAGGCCTGGTGTTCATCCAATTAACCGAAAAAGAGGAAGTTATGGCGCATTTCATAGTTTTGTATATAATATGCTCCAAAAATATGAGGATCTCTTCAGGCAGTACTTACGAATGTCAAGGATTTTATTTTTAAAATCTTTAAGCCTGTCCTGATACATGCAGGACGGATTTGAACAGCTGAAATTAAAATGTCCGTGCTGATTTTTGCCATAACTATGCCTTGTCGCTCAGCATTACACTAAAATAATAGAACAGATTTAAAAGCTGAGCGGCGCCGCTCTGCCGCTAAGAAATGACGTTTGCCGCTCAACGACTGCGTGGCCAATTCCATATAACTCCATGTGTTTTCATTTTTTTTGCCACTTTGCATTTTGACGCTTTGCCGTTTGCTGCTTGTTACTCATTGCGTGGCCAAGCCCTTAGGATGTGCGCGATTTGACAGTTGTCCTTTTGACATTATAATTTTCTATTCAGAAAATGTACTATTTTTCTTGCTGAAATTGATACAAGTTTTGCGTATTATTACATTGATTCCGATCTTCCGATCGTCTTTCAATAAATCAAAATGTCCATGATAATCAAACGCTGGAAGTACGTGCAAAAGAAATAAATGTGCCCATATTGCGCAGCTTCAAACTGCAATCACCACCACAAATTTGACAAAAAGTTATTAGAAGAAGAAAAGTGGTAAATGTAGACTTCAATCGCGCTGCTTTGGAATACGATTCCGCATTCGCATTTATTGTCTCGATGCTCCCGGTGTGGCATGCAATACTTTCGTCATTAAGTTGATTCTAGCCTATGGCATCCTATACCATCTATGGCATTGCTGCTAAACTGTTTGAAGGCGGTCGAACTGCACATTCTGCTTTGAAGCTGGCAATGAATTTTCTCACCGTTGACAAGCCAATAACGTCCCTTGCACAATGACCAAGAATTCGGTGAAAGCGAAATTGATGCGAGAATGCAAAATCATAATTTGGGATGAATGCACGATGACGCATAAACGAGCTATTGATGCAGTTGACCTAACAATGAAGGATTTACAAGATGATTCGAGAAGATTTGGTGGGGATATGATATTTCTCAGCGGAGAATATCGTCAAATTCCCGTCATCCCGAAATCTACTGCTGCCGATGAATTTAATGCATGCTTGAAATCGTCGTCTTTGTCATGTCAAGAAGTTGAAATCGACCACAAATATGAGAGGCGCATTGCTGCTGAATTCTCAAGACCACTTCTGACGTTTGGCAATGGCCAAATTTCTCTTAATGTCTCGACTGGATTGATATCATTCCCGGCAAATTTTTGCGAGTTAACAACGGCGAAGGAGAAACTCATCACTAAATTAAAGTGTTCCTAGGCATTACAAAAAATTATAAAAATATCGATTGGTTTTGTTTACGGGCAATACTAGCGGTAAAGAAAAGGGAGGAAAGCTTGGTAAACGGTCTTTTTTGTTTGTTTTTGTGCCGGAAAACAAGTCGAAATATATTGCTTATCATATCACTCTCTCCTTATTTTTATTCAATTCAAATAATTCACATTGAAATTTGAACTATCTGTGTTCATTTGATGGCCTTAAATGGAGGCGAGACGAAATTCGCCTGGTCCGCTAGTAGGATATAAATAACTTGGCTTGGCGTTTTCATTATGGAACACTTTTTAATTTGGCTATTTTTCTATCACCTACATTTAATTTTGAAGACACTGTTCTTTATTCTACTGTAGATTTTATGTTTTCTACAAATGCAAACTTGAAACATTTGTATACACAAATTAACAGTTTTTCTTGAAATTTCTGGAATCAAAACCCTTAGTTGTTTTGGTTGATACAGCAAATTGACGTCTTTTCTCAAATCATTTTTTTATTTTTTCAAATTTATAAAATTAAACGAACCGAAAGTAATATTGTTCCTTTTCCTTTTTTATTTGTGGAAACAAAAAACTCAATAATTCTTATCAAACAAAATTATCCCTAAATTTCGAGGGTGCGTGTAAAATTCAAATATTTATTCAATCCCTTCCAAGAAAACAGTAAAAATACCAATTACGAAAAAAGAAACCGCACGCGGTGCCTGTCTGGTGGGAGGTTAAGAGGTCAGTGTTGTGGCTTGTGGTTTCCCTTCAAAACGCACACAAAAAAAAAAAATAGAAAAGTTCTTTTAATTAAGTGCGTCCAGGCCCACAGCAGGATACATTTTAGTTTTGTAGCTAAAGCTAGGCACTTCAAATAAATGCTCCCTGTGTATGAGTTTACTTTATGAAGTAAATTAATCAAGTGTCCTTAAGCAATTGTTCAACAAGAAAATCAAAATTTTTTTTTGCAGCAAATCAAATTCAAGGATACATTAAGCACTCGAATCTTCAAAACTTTTTTTTTGTTGTTCTTCTGATGAGTGTTGATGGTGGTTGTTGCGGATGTGGAGTGTTCATGTGCAATTTTTGAGTAGCATGCCTACTTGCACTCCGGAATAAACTCAATCTTTTTTTTTCTTTGTGCAAATAATTTGCACGCACAATTTTCACACCAATTTTACATATACAGTAGTGTGTGTGTGATGGGATGTGGGAAGCGAGCCATATACAGAATGGAGAGTAGGTTTTCGAGTGGGTACAATATTTTTGATGGAAGCACTTAGTAAAGCCACCAAGAAGGAAGGAGGTAATAACGCGTAAGGGCCTCTCGAATGGATTGTATGGTGCACTTTAGGAGTGGTAATGAAAATTGCAAGTAGGTACGTCTCATCAATTGAACACTAAAATGCAATCTTGTAAGCGCGGAGAGTCAATGAATGTGAGAAATTATGCAAATATAAAAAAGGAAATTGTTTATCAGGTTATTCTTTTTGAGAGGTTCTGGTTACATTACATATCTATGGAAAAGGGTGTTTTTTTTTTATTTGAAATAAAACACACAGGCAAATGCTTCAACGAATTAACAGATAGTTTTTTTTGGAATTATTGTTGAAATATGATTTCTTGCATGTTGCGACCATGACACTAGTTAAATGGCACATTTGAATCATCTGCAACTTGTGTGCACACTGACATATGTACATCTTAAGTTATGAAGTATGTGAACATGATTAAACTAAGTCCATTGCAAGAACCATCCACAGTTTCATGAATTTATCGTTCTGAACTCAAAATAATTCACGAAAGGCAAATTAACTAAAAAAGACAACTGTCAAATCGGCTGTCACAGAAAACAGTGTTCCCGATGTAAATTTGCCCGCCTCACCCCAAACTTTGTAGTAAACCAAATGGTATATGTTTGTATTTTAGCTATATGACCACTGCAGGTAGTTTTTCTTCCAAAATTAGGGCGGTACATTTTTTTTGGGAATGTTCGATTACATTAATGTTATTTCAATTTTTTGGTGAGTTTGTATAGCAAGGTCTTAATAAATTAAAGTGGATGGAAGCATAGATTTCGTAATGTACCTAATACATATAAGGAACTAAATAAAATATTGTGTTTTCAGTTAATAAACTCAAATCCAAAAATTGTTAATTTATTTTAAAAAATAAAATCGATTTTTTTTGAAAATTCTTTTTTTTTTAAATAAAATTTTAAACGTATAATAATTAGTAAATTTAGTTTAAAATTTGTTTGCTAATAAAAATTAATAAAATGTACGTGTGGATCGCACGAACTTGTTCATATGTTCGATCACAACGTATGCGAAAGATTTCTGTTAAAAATCTAAATATATTTTTAAAGCCGTTTTTACTTAATTTTTTTTTTATATACAAAATTTCTTTAATTTTTTTTTTAAATTGGTATGACAATCTTAAATATTTAATAATATAAACTTAAAAACAAAAGATTAAATCGGCTTAATCAAACAAAAAATAATTAAAAATTCTGAAATCAGTATACTTAAACTAATTTTTTTTTTTTTTTATAATCTACGCGCGCTCAAGGGAGTATGAATACCCTTTAAATGTTTCAACACAGCAATGGCGTGGGGGTGAGGTTAAGGAAGAGAAAGAATGATAGGAAAGATGTGATTTGAACTCATAAACAAAATTTGAATTTATGAGAAAGCGGTTTTTGAGAAAACAAGTTTTAATTAAACTTTTTGAAAACATTTTTCAAAAAAAATTCAAAAACGCCAATTCATAGGTATTTCGCGACTACATAAACCTATAATTTTTCAAAAAAAATTAATGAGCAGTTTTCAAAATTTAATTACTTTTAAAATAAAATGCTGGATCGCACGTAGTATGCTAAAGATTCTTATATTTTTATATATAAAAATTCTTAAATTCTTTCAAAAAAAAATTGGTATGAACATTTTAAATATTTAATAATATAAATTCATAAACAAAATTTCAGAAAAAATAGTCCACCCGTTTTCGAAATATTGAATTTACAAAAAAAAATATTTTTTTTTCAAAAATCCAAAACTACTATCTTTTGAAAGTTTTAAAATGCTGTATTAATAGTAAAGAATTTGAAGGAGATCCTGTACAAATTTTGATCGAAATCCGTTCGGCAGTTCATGAGATAATTGAAAATAAATAAAACGGTTGTATGACAGGTACCGTTAATAACAAAATATTTAAAAAAAAAATTCCGATAAAACGTAGTACACATGCCAATTTTTATCAAAATCTTTAGAGCCGTTTTCGAGATAATTAAGATGGTAAAAAAAATTGTATGGCAAGTACCGTTATTTTTGGGGCTAAGACAACGATTCAAAAATCTGTTTTCGACAACCACCTAAAACGCCTAAGCACCATGTTTGAACAAAATCGGTTTAGCCGTTAGGCTGTAGATCGTTCTACATACATACAGACAGACAGACAGACAGACAGACACACGGAATTGCCGGACCCACTTTTTTGGTGTTCTCTATCATCGTAATGTCAACTTTGACTAAAATCTCGAGTTCGATTTTTTTTTTTCAAATGCAAAACTTGCATATCGCAAGTAAAAATATTGGTATGCAGTATTAAGTGGGCTATACCTACACCTATATATGTATGAAATTTGGAAAGAATCGGTTAAGCCATTTATGAGATAGTCGAAAGCAAAAATACGGTCCTATGGAAAATACCATTTTTAGACATTTTTAATTTTTTTTTTCAACCATATGATCGGTTGTACCTAAAAAGCTGCACAATTTTTTTAAAATCAAAATAATTAGAGCCGTTTTTAAAACGATAGAGAACACCAAAAAACTGTGCCCCGCAAGTCCGTCTGTCTGCACAAGCGGCTGAAGCGATTTTCTTCAAACTTGGTACTTAAGCGTTTTAGGTGATTTTCTCAAATAGATTTTTGAATCGTTTTTTAGCCCCGAAAATAACGGTACTTGCCATACAATTTTGTGTACCATCTTATTTTTATTTATTTATTTATTTATCACGGCAACAACTTAACACATTAAGATACAATATCTTATTAAATAAATAGTGCAAAGCATCAAAATGCATTTAAATTATATGTTATTTAATTTATTCTACATGAGATTTTTATGTTAAATTTTAAAACTAAATTGAAAAATAACAAGAAATTATTCCAATAATTAAATTATTTACAGAAAAACAAAAATATACATACATAAAAAGAAAAAAAAAAAAGAAAATAAGAAAAGATACAATTATGAAATAATATACAAATCTCTATCATCATCAATGATTTTGTAAGTACTCCCTTAACCAACTCTAAACAGCCTAATACAACCTATTTTGCGTAGCGAGAGTGGAAGAGAATTCCACAAACGAACAGAATGAACAAAGAATTGCCTATTAGATACCAAGAATGTGCACTTAATTATCTCAAAAACGGCTCTAGAGATTTTCATTAAAAAAAGTGTGTGCACTACTTTAGGTCGTTAGGTAGATTTTTTTTCTATTTATATTTTGTTATTAACGTGGTACCAGCTATACAACCTTTTTTTGATTTTCGACTTTCTCATAAACAGCTCTGCGGATTTTGATCAAATTTCTTATGTAGGAGGTTCTTCGAATTATAAATAATACTGCGTACCAAAATTTTCAAAAAATATTTTCTTGGATTTTGAAAAAAAAATGAAAATTCAATATTTCGAAAACGGGTAGATGATTGGTTTGGATTTTTTTTAACTTTATATTATTGAATATTTAAAATTGCGATACCAATTTTTTTGGAAAAGAAATTAAAGAAATTTTGTATATAAAAAATTAGGTAAAACACGAAAAATATATTTAGCAGTCTCTATTAAGAATCTTTTGCATACGATGTGATCGAACATGAGAGGCACGTGCGATTCAGTCTTGTATATTATTTATTTTGTATATGTATCTTCATATAATAGAAATCGGCTTAAAATTTAGAAAAAGACTAAAACAAACCAACTTATTAATGTATTTTACGGCCGATAAAAAGCTAAAGTAGAAGCTACGGTGGATGGCTGGTTGACGTTCAGTCGAGTCTCGATTCTGATTTTGTTAGTTTTGTTGGTACGATTGACAATTGAATTGAATCTCGATGGATGTGTTCATGGAGTATTATAATTATTAATTTCATTCGTGAGACAAATCGATCTTTTTGATTATTTTTTTTTAATAGTTGGCCAGTTTATATTTCTCAAATCTTATATAACTCCATTTTTTAATAAATTATAAGCTGTTCTTCTGAAAAGTTTCTGACTTTTACTATTAAAAACTGTATTCTTTGCTCAATTATTTTCTGAAGTACGTCTAAAATTGCACCTAAATCTGCAATTTTGCATACCCCTAATGTCAATTAATCAATTTTAATAAATTTTGATATCCATTTTGAAAAAAAAAACCAATATTCGTCGAATGAATTTTACTTTTATTTTTGACTAACCAAGCCCAATTTTCGTTTTGTGTTCAATTTTTATTGATAGTTGTAAATAAACGGAGTTTGGTGAAAAAAATCATCTTTTTATTTAGATCTACAAAAAGCAATTTGAGAAGACAAACCGCATTGGGTGGAACTGCACTATAAGGAATGCTCCACAGTGCGCCGCAAAATATTTATTTGTATGAAATTCTATGAGCTATAAGGCTAGGCGCGCAAATATGCAACTTTCAGTTTTGCAACAGTTTGGTTGCTAAAGTGAATAACATGAGAGTGCGCGCAAATGCAGTAACAATTCAGACCACGATTCGAGCAACTTAAAAGTTTGTGTTTTGGCACAAATCGAACGATCGCCCCAAATAAGTTCTTCAGTTTGTATCACACCGAACTATAATGTAACTGCGCGCACATTAAATCAAAATATTATTTGTGTAATGGTTTATCTCGTTGATTAATTTTAAGTTGCTAATGTGCCCGATCACTAGTGATTAAACTATTTCGTTTCGGGAAAATTGCATGTGCGCGCCTAGCTTAAACGCACTAAGCGGCAACTGAACTTCACAAAAGGTGCTTTTTCTTCACTGTTTAATGGACGTTGGCCATGGACGGTATTCGCTTCACTACATGGACATGGACTGGGCGTACATTTTTGTAATCCATTGTTTTTTTTTCTGGGCATGTGCATGGAAATGGCAAACCAAATGTTAACTACTTGTTCCTTACCCCGCGTTTGTTAAGTGCAGTCTGATGAGTGAATATTGAATTAAAAGCAAAACATAATCAGAAAATAAATTTATTAATTGACTTGAAAAATAAAATTCTAGCTATCGATCTACTCAGAAAATAAATAAAAGCATGAAATATAAAGGTGCCATGTAATGGATTGAACAATTTAAACTACGCTGTAGTGTGCGTTCAAAACCAAGAAACATTTAAAGGAAACAAGCAAATCTCCGTCAATTTTGTATTCTCGTGTGAATGGCATAGAAGATTTTTAAAGCAATACAAAAATTGCCCTGTGTAAAAAGGTACTTGACCATAGTCTATGAACAAACCCATTCACTTATTATTTCCTTCCTATTGGTGCAAAATGAATATTCGAATTTAAAATTGCAAATGCAGAGAAAATGAAAACAAGAAATAGGTCTGTAACATAAATTAAATATTGGTACGTTTTTCTACTTTCTATTTTATATGAATAAAAGCTAATTATTGGTAATTATTTTGATATTTTCTTAATTTTACTTTGCAAAAGACTCTTTCATTACTTGTGACTGCTGTACAGGGGTACCATTTTTACGAAAATAAAAAAGCTACGGTCCATGCTACCGTCGATGCGTATTTTTGGGAATTACTTACGGTACAATGGATAGATTCCCAATAAAACACACCTACTTTTGTTTACTCGTGTGAAATGCATATACCATTTCTAAACCAATACAAAAATTGGACTGTGTACAAAGGGACTTGACCATAGTCTATGAACAAAGCCATTCACTTATCATTTCCGTTCTATTGGTGCAAAATGAATGTTCGAATTTAAAACTGCAATTGCAGAAAAAATTAAAACAAGAAATAGGTCTGTAACATAAATTAAATATTTGTACGTTTTTCTACTTTCTATTTTATAAGAATAAAAGCTAATTATTGTTCATGACTTTTATATTTTCTTAATTTTACTTTGCAAAAGACTATTTCATTACTTGTGACTGCTGTGCAGTGGTACAAATTTTACAAAAATAAAAAAGTTACGGTCCATGCTACGGTCGATGCGTTTTTTTGGGAATTAGTTACGGTACAATGGATGGATTCCCAATAAAACACACCTATTGAATCAGAGTTACCAGTGCTACGTTTATGGTAATTTAGTATGCTTACAACTGAAAGCCTGTAAGAGCCTTAAAACAGTACGGACTTATTGGCATATAACAGTCAGAGTGAAAGTCAAATATACTATCTTCCCTGTACAGAGAACATAAATTGAACAGAATATAGATCGATTGATTTTCAACTCAGTCAAACCCGTTTAATAATCCAAATCAAGTACATAGTTTTTATTTGACAGTATTTTGTAATGCTTACAAGAATTCGTATGACTTTCTTTTAAAATATTTATAACGGTTATATCTATACAAAACGCCGACATTTTAAAACCATTCACTTTATTTTGTTGATTGAGATATTTATGAGTTTTAAATTAAGTATTCTAAGGTCCATTTGCTAATACACAACTTAAGCATTTAAGTTCTACGTAAGCAAATATGTGACAGTTTACGCAGAGGATAAAGTAGCCCATAAGCGTTTTAAGTTGAGCATAAATATTTATGATTCTTATCAGCAAACGGGCCTAAGTGCCTTTAAGTACCATTTCTAATTCAAAAAAAATGTGCGTATACATAATGTAGAAAACGTTTCATTATTTTCTTGGAAATTAGTTTTTTTTTTGACCCACCCTATTTTTTTACTACTTTTCCTATCTTCAAATTGTAAAAGAGTCACCGTCGTTCAAACTTTGATCCGTGGTTCATATGTTAATGGTATATCTCAGTAAAATTTCCCCAATCGGGACGAGAGATTTAAAAAAAGACTGATTCACAATGCGAAGAAAAATGCAACGAGAGCGTGACATTATTCACTGTTAGCGTTTTGTAATTATAAGACCATTTCCCAATTCAATGGACGAAACTTTTCACGACGAGATTTAAAAAATAATATTGAAGCTAACTGATTTTCAAATATTTATATGCTCAATCTATTAATTTAACGAAACGTATGGCGACATGAAATGCTTAATTATTTGTCTCCTCATCACTGTTACCGCTGGGACTCATTTGAGTGAAAAGGGAATCATCTTTTTTAGATTTGGCTCATTTTTTTTAAGAACGAGTCAATTTATATTCTAAAGCACTTTTATTTCATTTTGTAGAAAATATTTTAAGAAGATTGAATAGTCTGAACTACGCTTCTATTTTCTTTCCTTCTTTTGGATAAAATATATAAGAATTCTGGATGGATGTTTTAAAATTAAGATACGCATGTGAAAAGCCTTTTTTTGAGAAAATTTCTAACTTTAATGTGAAAAAGTTCTGCAGCTGCAAACAGAAAATTTTCAGCTCTCAGCTAATCAAAGCAAAAAAGTTTAATAGATTTAAATTAGAAATTGTTGAAGCAATTTTGTTTGCAAATGAGTTATCTGCCTCAAACGATACATTTTGGACTCCAGATAGATTAAAAACTATGCTTCAGTTTATTTGTTTTCTTACTTTTGTCTTATTTTTACACTGTTCATTTTTGTTTACTTTATAAAAAATGTGTTCTTAAAACTTTTTAAATTTTTAATCATTATATTCTTGTATATTATCGAAAATACATCGTTTTTTTATATATGTGATACATGTATGTGATTTATTTAAATTCAGTTAATTTAATAGTATTTATAGTCCAGGAAAATAAGACATTTATTTCGAAAAAAATCCGACAAAGCTAAATATTGATGAAGAGCTTCATTTTTATGTCGTAAGCATTTTCTAAAAAGTTCTCTAAAATTGGAGGAGCGGAGCCCTTCCGGTTCCACACTTAAAGATTGTTTCTTTTTTTTTTTTAATAGAACATATTTTTCCAAACATAACTAAAAACAAAAATTTTGCCACTCAAAACATACATTTTTTTGAAAAAAAATATAGGATACCAAAATGTTTTCCACTATTTTTATCCAAATCTATCAAAATACGATAAAAGGAGTCTGAATTTATTTTGTGTAGAATGACATAGAATTTAGTGTGCACCAACAACTTTTTTCAAAAAAAGCTATATTTTTCGAGTAATTTGCGAAAAAAACTGAATCTAAACTTGATTGCTTTAAAAAAAAGGTATTATTTTAAACTTAAAAGAGATTTTTTATTAGGACTAATTTTTTTTCAAAATGACTAATTTTTTCAGCCTCTGGGACTCATTAAAAATTAAACCTCTGGTAACACTGCTCCTCATCATAGTTTAACACTAATTTAACAAGAACGGCACACGGGATCTCGTCACACTCATGTATCGTTTTCGTATCGCATCCATTCTGTTTAAGAATAAAAAATTCTTCCAAATGCATGGCAATTCTATTTTAGATTTGTCAGCGGATTTAGGATTCCTTGTATATGGCAATGGTGGTCTACAATTGTCAACATGACAGTTTTTTTTTGCTGTTCTTATTTAAATGTTTGTTTGGGTGAGAATTTTTTTGTGAATAATTCTGTCAGTTTTTGGCATAAAAGGTGCCGGTTTGACATGTAACTCACAGCCCCATAGAATATCTTTACACCAAATGCCGCTGAAGAAGTCTCACTTCAAAACGCTACGCGCCTGGCGTGGAATCCATTTACAAGTGATTGATATTACAATATTTCGTCCACTTAGAATAATTGTGCAATGTTGAGTAAAAAGGAGATGAAAATAATAATGCTTAATTAAAAGATGATTGTGCCTTACATTTATATCCATCTCTGTACGTAGATACTCCATCAAGCGCATATTCTAAAGTTTCTCGTTTAATCAAAATTTAAAAAAAAAATCTTTAAGGTATCATCCAAATACCAGAACATTTTAGTTTTTATTTTTACTTTAGTATCTGCCATTAGGAATGTCAAATGGCCAAACATTCAAAAATGCAATGTCAAACAAAAACTGACGCCACCAGGACCACAGCGACATAGCCAAATTCTCCAAGCATATAATATAAAGACAGGTCCTTGGTCCTATACTAAAAACCTTTGTTCCATTTAACCAAAAGTCTACCTCCACCTTGTCCATGATGCCAAGGTATTTTGACGAATTTATTATGGAGATGAATGGCGCCCACCAAATGCGCAAAACCATCAAGCTCCAACATACGATGAGTATACCTAAAGTCAACTCATCGCTCGCTCTACTACCGCTGAATTTGCTGTTGTGGCATTTCAATGGCAGTTCCGTGTCCACGTTGATTGATAATAAGTTATGCCCGTTTTTATCGCGTTGTCATCGTCATCATCATCATCATCGCAATTTAATATGATGGCCCCCTCTGACGATAGCCAACAAACAACCTCTTGCCCTGACATCTAACCAAATAAAATTTAAAAAAAAAAAAAATAACTTCAAGGAATTCTCGAAATTCCATAGGGCTCCATCGTGGTCACATGTTCGTCTCTCATTCAGAATCCCTCATTCCGGTGGATATTAGCCGAAATTTTAATTACCAAACGAACACGATTAACTATAGAAAATCTTTTGGCCCATCAGCCAAGCATCATCATCATCATCAGGAAGAAGTTTTAGTTGACATCTTTGTGAGGGCCATATCAAGGTCCAGTATATATGTGTATTTTAGCGGCGACGACGACCGCGACGTCATCATCATCATCATCATCATTCTCATAGGTATTCATGATGGTCAGTGCCTCATCAAAAAAGACAACCAACAAAAAAGCCAGGCAGCGCGAGTTAATTGATTGATTTATTTCTGAGAAGATACTTTTTGTGGACTATGCAATATTTTTCTTGTGAAAAGGACTTGAGCCAACAAAGGATTGTCTTCGCATAATTTCGCGTTTTAGAAATGTCCACGGGAATATATTTCGATTCTTTGGTGGTCAAATTTTAGGCATCCTACCGATCCTTATGTCTGGGAGGAGAGAAGGATGGTGAAAGGATGCAGTTTGTAAAATGTATTCGATTATGATTTTATGATGTTTTGGGTGGGTTTTGACAGACAGGCGTCAGTCAGGTGGAACCTAGAGGCTGAATTCACTTAAAACAAAACACACAAAAAATATAAACTGCGCGGCCTCAGCCAGCGGGACAAATTGTGGAGGATTTTTCTTCGTTTTTTTTTTGTAAGGAAATTGTTGAATTTTTTAGGATTGGTTTTGATATTTTTGTCAGAATTATTATGATTGTTTGATTTATAGCAGTTAGCAGCTATGAAATATCTATTACTTTTTAATTTGAAGATTTTTTGTATTTGAAAAAGATTTAAAGGAATAACGGAATTTGGGTCCATTTTTGTTTATATTTTGAGATAAATAATTTATGTGTAGAAGTTACAGAGTTTTTCTTATAAGATGCGGTAGGAAACACCACATTTTTTTCTCTTCAAAATCCAGAACTCGATTAAAGCAAAAAGAAAATGGGGCGCTTCAGCTATAACGTACCTATTTATGCTTTGGATATTTTTGAGATTAATTTATTTAAAAAAAAACAAGACACATTTTGTTTTTTTTTTGCCTAATTTATAAGAGCATTTAATACTAAAATTTAAAACTTTAAAGCTATTTACGAGTGTTTTTCTTTAATTTTTTTTAGTTAAAAAAGTTTCTAAAGACTGTTTAATTAAAAAAAAAGGAAATGAATACATAAATAATTAATACTAATTCGAGCAGGATATAAAGGATCATTCCTGGAATCATTTTTAGAGAAATTAAATGCACGACTGGATCGGACGTACTTGCTCTTATGATCGATCACATCGTAAGCAAAAGATGTTTAGTAAAAACGGCTACAGATATTTTTGAAGTCGTTTTTTACTTAACTATGTACAGGGTGGGCCACGAATCGTGCTACAAAAATAAAACGTAATAACTTTTTCTCAGTGTGATTAATCGGCTTATTTTTTTTATTTTATAGGCTACTATTTAGATTTATCAAAATGAATGCTTGGGATACTGAAAAAAGGATTTGGATAGTGCAGCGATACCATTCTTTGCAGTCCGTCATTTCCGTCCAAAAGAATTTAGGCTGGAGTTTAGCGGTACTCCCCCGCGGGTAGATGGACCATTATGAGGCTAGTGAACATGTTTGCCGAATCTGGAAGCATCGAACGAAGACCGTATCATCGAGATCCCAATGTTCGGGTTCAGGATACAATCGTTCAGGTAAATCCAAGTGTTTCGATTCAAAATTTATCGGGTCAAATTGGAGTTAGCAGACGGTCATTACGACGGATACTTCATGATGACTTAAACTTCCATACAAGGTCCAAATTACAAGCAAGTTAAACCCTCAGGATTTTCCTGTTCCTGGACATTTGCCGAAAAATGATTGCAATGGCCGAAGAAGACAACACATTGATAAATTGTTTGTTCATGAGGCCCATTTTGACTTAAACGCCAATGTTAACAAGCAAAATTGCAGTATATGGAGTGAATTCAATCCAGAAATGCTCCATGAGACGGAACTGCACCACTGTGTGGTGGGCAGTTTCATCAAGGTGTATTCTTGGGCCATACTTCTTTGAAGAAAACGGTGTAACACAAACTGTCAATGGGGACCTTTATTTAAGGATGTTGATGGAATTTTTTTACCCAGAACTTCACCGAAGACGTATCCCTTTCAGCAGGATTTGGTTTCAACAAGTTGGAGCAAGTGCCCACGTAGCCACACAAGCTATGGCGGAGCTCCAACGAAAATTGCCAAACAAATTGATATCCAAAAACTGCACTTTCCACTGGCACCCAAGTTCACCTGACCTGACTGTACCAGACTATTTCTTATGGGGTAATGTCAAGCAGGAAGTGTACAAAACCCAGGAATTTGACTGAATTGAAGCAGTCTAATAAGACAATAATTGAGGCGATCCCAATTTCAACCCTTCAGGCCGCAATGAACAATTTTCTGATCAGGTGCCGCATATGCGTGGATGAGCGTGGAGGTCATTTGCGGTCTATCATCTTTAAAAACCATTAGTTATTTAAAATCAAATTTAATTTTAAATCCAATAAAAAAAATTAATGAAATACATCGATTAAAATAAAAGTTATTTAAATTTCTTATTGTAGCACGATTCGTGGGCCACCCTGTATGTATACAAAATTTATTTAAAAAAATGATATGGTAATTTCAAGTATTTAATAATAATTCCCTAAAAACGTAGTTTCAAAAAAAAATTGTCCATTCGTTTTCGAATTATCGAATTAAAAAAAAATAAAAATTTCTTTTTTCAAAAAATCCAACAATATATTTTTCGAAAGTTTTAGTATGCAGTATTATTTAAACCGGAAAAAGATTATGCGGCAGTGCCGTTAATATTATTTTCATTAAAATTGTTTATTGACAAAAATGTAGACGTAGGTAGAATATAATAGTGCACTGAATTTTTTAAATTTAATCAATATCGTTAGAGCCGTTTTCGAGATAATTGAGATTTGTCATTTTCGCCCTAAAAAAAGAATGCCAGGTAACAGTTTTTTTGTTCTTTTAAAAAAACGTAGAAGACCCTGGAAACAATATGCAGAAAATCCATGCATCCCTTTAGGCTGTAGATTCGCGGAGAGACAGATAAAATTTGGACTTGAGAATTTCCAGTTTGATTAAAATCTCGTAAGTCATGTCTAAAAAACGGCTCGAACGATTTTTATAAGAAATATAATGCATGACTGGATCGTACGCACTTGCTCTTGTAGGTAACAACTTTAATGTAGCTAAGCATTGACGCTGTTTAGTAGGTAGGTAGTCTAGTTATCATATGCAGGCTTAAAGCCGATGTAGGTAAAATTATCTTGATACTCAGTATAATTATTTGTCGAATATAGATAGTTCAAGGAATAGTTACATAGGTACCTACAATTGTATATATTTAAATCTAGGTTATGGATTTTAATTATGTAAGTTAGGAGAGAAATATGTACCTCCATACATAGATGGAACCTAGGTATGTAAATATGTACTTATGGTAATGAAAATGAAGGATGTAGGTTTTTAGGTAGCTATATATGCATATAACTTTATAATTTAGGTCAATATGCACACATAAGATTAATGTGATTTTTAAGGACATATATATATATATATATATATATATAAATATATGAGGGCCTACATTGTATGTAGTATTAAGTGACGTACGCACGAATTCTTGAAAAGGATATACTATAATAAGGTAGAAATAAATGGATAATGCACATAACTAAATGTTTTTAATTTGCTTAGCGGTTATAGTTTGAGGGAAAACAAAGATGCCATTTGAATTCCTTGTTAAATAAGAGTAGCTATATCAAAAAAAATCCATAAATCGTTGGAGCGGTTTTTTTAAACATTAATTTTTTTGTGTATAAAATTTTAAAAATATTTTTAGAAAAAAAATTTAATCGCCATTTGTAGATATTATTAATATATCTATAAAATTCAAATTTCAAAAAAAATCAGTGACTGATTTTTGCAAAATCGATTTTTCAAAAAAAAAAATTATTTATTTTTTAAAAATCGAAAAACTTCGTTTTTCAAAAGTAGGATATGGAGTTTTATTAACACTTTTAAGGAGCATTTGTATTAAAAAAATAATTTTAATCGGCTTATCCAAAAGTAGAACGTCGAAAATATGTAAAGTGGTTCTATGGAAAGTACTATTTGTAGATATTATTAATATATCTATAAAATTCAAATTTCAAAAAAAATCAGTGACTGATTTTTGCAAAATCGATTTTTCAAAAAAAAAATTATTTATTTTTTAAAAATCGAAAAACTTCGTTTTTGAAAAGTAGGATATGGAGTTTTATTAACACTTTTTAGGAGCATTTGTATTAAAAAAATAATTTTAATCGGCTTATCCAAAAGTAGAACGTCGAAAATATGTAAAGTGGTTCTATGGAAAGTACTATTTGTAGATATTATTAATATATCTATAAAATTCAAATTTCAAAAAAAATCAGTGACTGATTTTTGCAAAATCGATTTTTCAAAAAAAAAATTATTTATTTTTTAAAAATCGAAAAACTTCGTTTTTGAAAAGTAGGATATGGAGTTTTATTAACACTTTTTAGGAGCATTTGTATTAAAAAAATAATTTTAATCGGCTTATCCAAAAGTAGAACGTCGAAAATATGTAAAGTGGTTCTATGGAAAGTACCGTTAATAAGTACGTAAAATAAAATATATTTATACTAAAAGTAGAGAAGTTCGAGAATTACTTTTTTGGTAACTGGTTTTGTAACATTTGTATTGAAGGTACTGTTGTATTTTATTTTAGGAGTATAGTTTTTTTTTAAGTATTCAAGATAATGTCAAAAAGCTATTAAATACGAAGTTTCGAAAAAATCTTTTTTTGAAAAATGTTGGCTTACATTAGTGCTAAGACTTTTTAGGGGCGTCTACATAACAAATGTGAAAATAATCAAATCAACCGTTTTTCATAAAACCGAAAACCAAAAAAATGGTTGGTAGGTACTACTAGATGTAGATACCAAAATTAACATTTTTTTTTCCAAACAAAATATTATCAAAATGTTCACTTTCCCTTCAATAATGAATTGATTTTTTTTTATAAAAATCGTTATAGCCGCTTTTGAGAAAAATAAGATTTTTATTTTTGGCCAGAAAAAAATGTTTGTTAGCTACTGTTATTTGTGGGCAATACCGAACAAACAATATGTGCCAAGTTTGACCAACAGACATACTGATGGAATTGGGGACCCACTTTGTTGGTGTTCTCTATGATCATATGCCATGTCTTATTGCACGAATCCATAACTTGCCTTATAGTACCTATGTATAATCGCAAGTAAAAATCAGTTAATTATTGAAGGGGAAGGTATTTTCGGGTACTTTTTTTTAAATTGTTATTTTTGGTTTTCGATTTTATGGAAACGCTTTAGTTGATATCTTTAATTTTTCGTATGCAGAAGCTATTTAAAAGCTTACACAGTATTGTAAGCCAACATTTTGCAAAAACTTTTTTTGAAATAACTTTTTTTTTGAAAACTCAATTTATGAAAAATCGATTTCTTGAAAATTTAAAATTGCGGTTAGTAGTTCTTTGACATTTTCTTGAATACTCAAAAGAATTAATTTTTAATTAATAGGAAAAAAAAATTCTCAAATTTTCATAAAAAACTGTGTGTGTTCTTAAATAATTACCTACAGCCCAATTTAAAAACAAAAGTCTTTTTCTTTTTAATATTTTGACTTTCTAATTATTATATTGGAGGAAACGATTAAAATTACACTTCTTTCCTTCTAAAAGTGCAAATAATAATGCGTATTAGAAAAAAATCAAAAAAATGTTTTCTACGATTCTTAAGAAATAAATAATTTTTTTCTTTGAAAAATAGATTTTTCAAAAACAAGTCAATGATTTTTTTGAAATTAACATTTTTAACGTAGATATATTGATAATATAATAAGATGCTTTAAATTGGCGTTTTAATTTTTTTCATTCAAATATTTTTAAAACTGCATATCTACCTACATACAAAACATGATTTTTTTTTCAATCGATAACACGATTTTTTAATGTTTCTGCATATATCTTATTTGTTATATTTGGCATATTTTTTTCCTTAAACTATAACATCTTTGCAATCTAAATAATTGTATTTTGTGTGATTCATTTATTTCTACCTAATTATGTTTAATATTTGCACAATACATAATTTCAAAAAAATCGTTACTAGTTTTAGAAACATCATCATTTTTTTAATTTAAAAAAAATATTTTTCTGTAAAATGTGGTACGCAATATTATTAAGAATTAAAAGGACCTATTGCCCACAATTTTTCATTGGAATCCGTTGAGCCATGAATGAGAGAGTCAATAATCAAAAAAGCATTCTGTGGCAGATCCCCTAATAACATTTTATGTAAACATTTTTTTAAACCAACATGTAGAGTAAACCTATAATAGTGCACTGCAGTGTTTTGTAACGAAGCGATACGATTCCTTTTCCTAAACGACCGCCGGCCGCAGTAAAGCTAGTACTGATCAACAAATCCAGCAATTCCGCACGACGACCACATAACCATAAATCAAACAATAACAACGGCATCGTGCGACCACTACCGGCACTTGGTCATGCGACTACCGCGGAGTGACACTATCAGCAACACACTGAATACCAGCCTAACATTTGCGTTCATCACTCTTACAATTCACACTGCCTTAGGGCAACAAATATAAAAAGTAGAGGTAAGGAATGACGACGAACTTAGGAAACTTGTACACTCGAGAGCAAGCTTTGATTTCGGTTTTGGTTATTGTTGAGGATGAGGAATAAGATTATCGTTGATCCCGGGAGGCAGCCAGCTTGGTGATCAATTCCGTTAACTTTAATTGATACACTTGTATGCCATTTAAGGCGGACTTTTTGTCATAACCGATTTTCCACCTCGCTCCTTCTGAGTAAGCTGTGGGCATATTCGCTATTCCTAGTCTGCTCCTTCTGAACAGGAATATGGGCCACTCACTTATATGAAATGTCATGTAATTTTAAGTTAAAGAAGTTTAAGTAAAAAATATTGTAAAACAAAATATCGTGAGCAGTAAAAAGATAATTGAGCCGAGTTCTATACTTCTCAAACCCGAGCTTTATTTGATTTCTTCGGGATATTCTGGATACCGACGAGCTTACCTTGCCGAAATAGTTAATTTTTACTTTTTATGATCAATTAAATTTTATGCCAAGTTTCTATCGATATATTGGGAGCAAAACAAAAACAAATAAGGATCTAGATGCTTAAGTGCCAAGTTCGAAGAAAATCGGTTCAGCCGTGTCGTAATGTCAAGTTTGACTAAAATCTCGAGTTCGATTTTTTGTCCAAATGCAAGGCACCGTAAATGTTATTAATGGAACCTGTCATAGAATTTTAATATTATATTTAAATGGACATAGGAGGAAATAGGTAAGTGCATTTTTTTTTAGAAATCCATAGGTACCTACTCGTGTCAAATAAATGTATGTCTAGGCTCAGTTCATATCAGACACATTCGAATTATTTTGATATCTCAGTATCTTACCTGGTTCTTACTTGATGGCAAATAAGATAAAACTAAGCGAAGTGGGAAAACACCGTTTTTGATGAAAAAAGAAACAAAATTTAAAATTTAGAATACATAATGGCTAAAACAGATGTGCAGCATGCCTGCACGTATCGCTGCATACAACGCTGCGTCCCAAACACATGTGCATACTCTCTGACATTTATAATGCATAGTTGTGCCAAAATTATGTCCACATTCAGAAATCGATCCATAGCTAACCGGATAGGTTGGTGTTGTTGTAATCCTGTCTTAAAACACAGCTGCTGACAAGACAGCTGCTACCAAAAAGTAAATCTCAAGCTATTCGAAATACTTTGGTATACTCTTGTATCCCAAGAGAAATGTTATAACATTTGCACGAAAATATACAAATTTAATATATCTGGTTTTTGCTGTTCAGGGACTTAGATTGATAGTAACTTTTATTAGAGAGGTTATCGTATCAATATCTGAACTTGCCCTGATATTGTTTGCAACGAAACTTGGTCGCCAATTTAGAAATAGAGACATCGTGCAGAGATGGCTGCATGCAGCCTTTGGAATGTGTCAATCCTCATAAGAACCTGTGTAATTTATTTTCGCTACATGTGAAAAAGCTGCACATCTGTTTAGGGCATAAGTTATATATTTTTTTTCTTTTATAATCTACACGCGCTCAAGGGATTATGAATACCCTTTAAATGTTTCAACATAGCGCTGACGTGAGGGTGAGTTTAAGGAAGAGAAAGAATGATAGGAAAGATGTGTGGCGCGACATTCGGAGACTGTAGGTGGTTGTTGTCTCAGATTTTATCTCCAGGGATGGCGGCTGAACTAATGTGGAGAAATTTCCGTGTCTTGTTAATCGATGTCCTTTATAATTCGCATTTATTTTTTTATTCTTTGTCATATTTTATCGGTATACTAGTTTTTCTCAATCACATTTTGTTAGTTCCATGCCTAAACAGCATGTAATGAGTAAACCAGCAACTCATTGTATGACATTTATTTTTAGAATTGGTTTTTAATGGAAAAATAAGAAGACATAGACTACGGCAGGGATCGAACCTGTGACCATGAGGCTGACAGGCGAACACACATCTCAATATTATAATATATTATATATATTAATTTTATACTTACACAAATTTGTTATAAAATAAAGTATAAGGTTTATATCTCAAATAAATTAAAGTATGTAATGTATATGAGCCTTTACTATATAACTGTTCCAACATATTTGTGGATTTAATTAATTAAGTTTATTCAATTTATGCTAACGATGTGCAACTCTATTTGAAGTCAACTCACTGCTAAGATAAAATCAATCAAAATACTCATTTAATTTTCTCATACTTTATATCAGTTTGTCCATATAGTCAGTTGTGGGCTGCATTATTATACCTACCATACCGCCACCCTAAAAATTATGGAAGGGTTGAATGTAAAATATCCAAAGGATCCGTATAGTTCAACGCGCAAACATACATTTAACTCCCCTCTTGGTCAATTTTATTAATCGTATACATCCACAAAGTAGAAAAAATAAATAAATGTAATTCACTTACTTTTGCTGAATTATTTTTTTGCCAAAAAAAAATATATATATATTTATATTGAAGGAAAAAAAAACATATTGTGCGGGTCCGTCCACCCGAAATGGCTTGAAATCGACGCGCCTTACAGAATTCCCACTCAACTTTAGCAAATGAAATGAAATGTGCTCGCGCTGTCGAACATATTTTTTATGCCATTTAACTTTTTCGCATTAAACTGATTAAATTGATTAATTTACTGAATATTTATATATATATGTATGCATCGTATACCCGTATGTATGTAAAATGTATATTTGTGTTTATTGTGTTGTGTATGATATGGCATCTACTATAGATCCAGACTGAAGACCGATTGACTGACTGCACACAATTGTAGCAAAAGGGTTGTTGTAGATGCTTTTTTCTGTCGTTGCTTTAGGAGTACATTACAGCATTGAAGTTCGGATACGATGAGTAGATGTATACTAAAAAAAAAATTTTCGCGAGATCTTCTTCCTTTCGTTTTCATAAAAATCGAAGGGAGCTATACGCTACGCGCGGAATAAAAAGGGTTACACACGAAAGTGATTGACAAAATACACATTATTTCCTGAAATGTATGACGGATTACTCACAGCATTACTTACATTCGTCATCCATTTGGTGAAGGTACTTATTGCGAAAAGTTTACTTACTTTAGGTAGTCGGGCGAGATAATATGAAAATTTTTTTTTTGAAGCTAAAAAATATGTGTTTTTGAAGAAGAAAAAATAAAATCAAAATCATGTTATCCTTAAATTTATCCTTTTTTTCTCGTCTAACAGGAGACATGGTCTAATGTATTGTATAATACTTAAAATGTATTGGTACTTCAAACTTGACACAATGGGATGATTGTCAGGCCTTGGGGGCGATTCGAAGTATAGAAACTAATATCCTTGAAGATTATCGAGAAGAACTTTGCTGATGAAATTATATCGAAACCAAACTCAAATAGTAACGATATTATGTTGGAACAAGGATAATTTGGAATTTTGCTAAATTTTCGTAGGCATTCCACATATGCACTATTTAATACCATAAGTGAGTCTTGTGATGATTAGGGGTAACTATTTTGTTTGACAATTCGAAAAGTTACTTTTCGTTTGTAGTTACATCATCACAGCCATCACTGTGGCATATCATGAGAACGACATTTATGGTAGACTTATAACTGTATGAAAGTGGTTAGTTGTGTAAACGAGTCTCCAATTATTATTGATCCGAGGCTTAGCAAATTTAACTGACGATTTTGGCGAATTAGCCGAATCTTAACAATGATTAAATTACATATTTTTTCGTATTTTTTTTTTTTTTTTGATTAAAGTTTCAATGACTAGCAAATATACATGCGCTTGAGCCATAGTTGAACATAAGTTGATCCGCGGAAATCAGCAGTTAAAATTGCTGAACCCTGGAAGATATTTACAAATTTTGATCAAAATCGGTAGGACCATTAATGAGAAATTCGAAAATAATCAAAATGGTCATTTGGTTCGTAATACGTAGTTAATTTTCAATTACTAAAACAACATGTAAAAAAAAATCTTTCTCCAAAACGTTTGTAACGATTTTCATAAAAAAAAAACTTAGTAAAATCAAGCATGAACCTTGCTTGTTTTTGCGGCAAGCACTAACAAACTTAATTTGAAAAAGCTGGAATTTTCAATTTTTTTGTTTAAATGATACAATTTCCATTGTTCAAATCCACAACGCCATTTTCAATTTCGTGCTTAAACTATAACTGAGACAATTGTAACATGAGCATAAACATTGTTAACCAACAAAGTTTATGATGCTAGAAACATGAAAATAGTGTTTCCTTAAACATACAAATGTTGGTATGACCATTATTCTGGTCGTGTTAATACGAAATTGAGCACGATTGTTGTTGATAAGCACTATAATTGTCAAATAATTCAACAAGGTTAAAAAGAAAGAAACGACATAAACAAAGAACATTAAAGTGGACGATGATGTTTTTATTTGAAAAAGTATAAAGTGTAAATAAAAATGATCTTCTATCTTTATACATCCTTACTACAGTGGTTAGTATCCAAGATAAAAAGTGTTTAACATTTTTTAAAGCAGAACATTGTCTTCAAATCAACTTTTTCACCACAATATAAACACAAGATAAAATGCTAAATTAATGAACAAGGAAACACATCAGAATAAGCACAAAAGTTGAAACTCAGTTATACAAAGGTTTTGTTTGGTTTGTTGTTGGCTAAAGAGGGAAAGTTTTAAGTTCGAACATGATCGTCATAATTGAAATAAGAAAAGTATTCAATAAAACACGTACATGATACTTTAAATTCGAAATGTATTAAAATGAAAATGTTTGTCATAATTTTACACCGTTTATGCTTCTTCAACAACAAATCTGTTGATTGGTTAAACATAAACATTGTTAACCAAGCATTTTCGTAATAATTCAACATCGTTTTTATTCGTATTGTTTATTTTCCTAACATTCAAAGGAAACACATTTGTTATATGTAATTATATCATATGCATATTTAATAAAAAATCAACAATAACATTGTTGTTTAAAAAGAAGGAAATATTCAAATCAACGTCAAACACGCTTAAATTAAACAAGTTTATGATATTTTTTTCTAAAAAGAATCAATTTAGAAGGTTTTGTTGATTTGAATATGATACGTTGTTTATTTTAGTCACAAACATGTTGTTTCAAACACAAACATTTTAATTTTAATAATATTCAGATGAAATGTAATTTAAACACGTTTTTTGTTGATTGAGTATAAAATCAACAATGAAATTGTTGCTTGAAAATAAAAAAATATTCAAATCACATTCAAACACGCCTAATTTTAAAATGCTTATGATAATTACCTAAAAAAATGTATCATGGATGTATATTTGATTTGAAAATGTGATCTTGTTTGTTTTCATCACGAAACTTGTTTAAGTTCACAACTATTGTTGAATAACATGTTTAAATCAACTATGATTTTTTTCGGTGAATCAGTGAACTATTTTAGGAATAGTGAACTATTTTCTAAGTTAAATGGTTTGAACAGCACCTGGCATGCAACGGTTTTTGTTTTTATTTCTGACTTTCTCATTAAGAGCTCCACGGATTGCGATAATATAAAATGCAAGACTGTGCCGCACGTACTTGTTCTTATGTTCGTTGTTTGCACGCAATTCTAAGTAGGAAAGGCGAAATATATTTATAAAGTAGTTGTTTACTTAATTTTTTACATTTAAAATTCGTTTTATTTTTTTTTTCTAAAAAAATTGGAAAAAAAATAGTCGTCTGTTTTCGAAAAAAAAAACATTTTTTTTTTGGAAAATGTTGGTACCTATGCTGCCTATGCAGTATTATATATAATTCGAAGGACTTCTGTAAGTAAATTTTGATTCAAATCAGTTGAACCGTAAATGAGAAAGTAGAAAATAAAAAAAAAAATAAAATTTCACCAAATTCCCCTAAATAATATAGTTTGCAGTGTGTAAATGCTGTAAATTTTATACGAGTCGGTAATCATCGACCGAAGAATATTGCGTCTTATAGAAGAGTACGAACGTATGTAACTTATGAGCCCAACTATAAAAATCTTCAATTGGGCCTTAACAACACACAGTCCACACAAACAAAAATAATATCATTTTATAATTTTAGTATTGACAAAGGTCCTCACTAGTCAACTGATGAGTCCATGTGAGATCGCCGGGACGAAACGCCAATTTTTGTTGGACTAAAGGCCTTTAAAAGCTATTTTGAATCAATAATTCAACAAGTCCATATATTATAGTGCTAAGTCTTCTACTTGGCTGATGTATTTCAGTAGGATATAGAATTTGTATTATTAAAAAAAAACTTCTTATCATTTTATTATTTGCGTTGTCTTCAAAAAATAAAATGCACGACTGGATTTCACGTAGTTTCTCTTATATTTGATCAAAACTTAAGTACAAGCTTTTTAGTAAAAACAGATCCATATGTTTTTAGTAGTTCTTACTTCATTACAACATTTAGTAATTTTTTTTCAAAAAAATTTTTTAGTATAACAATTTTAGTGTCGGTTTAGACATCGACAAAAAATATTGCGTCTTAGAAACGTACGATAGCACCTAAGTGATGCGCTCAACTATTGTGCCCGGGCGAAACGCATTTTGGACTATGGGTCACAAAATATTTCAATTGGCTTTAATCCATACAGTCCACAAAAACAAAAACAAAAATAATATGTGTAAATATTGTTTGCGTTTTCTTCGAATATGACAATTTTATGCATTTATTTAATATAAACTTAAGAACTGAATTGAAAAAAAATCGTCCATTCATTTTAGAAATATTGAATTTTCAAAAAAAAAAAAAAAAAAAAAAAAATGGTACGCAGTATTATTTACAAATGAAAGGACTCCTACTTAAAAATTGTGATCGCAATCCGTGCAGCCGTTTAAGAGAAGGCGAAATTCATAAAAATTGTTGTATGGCAGGTACCGTTAATAACAAAATATGTAACCAAAACATGAACCAAAATGTAGACTATCTATAGTAGTGTACATTTAACAGAATTTTCGAAAGTGCATTCCAAAAATCTATTATTTTCCCACTTCACAAAAAAGGTAGTTACGAGGACCCGGCAAACTACAGAGGGATTTTTTTCCTTAACACCTGCGCTAAGCTATTTGCTGCACTCATTCTTAGCAGACTGTCAAAGTGGGTAGAGGACAGAAAAATTTTATCAGAATTCCAGGCTGGTCTTAGGAAAAGTTATTCGACTATAGACCATATCTTTTCACTATGGAACATTGCTGATTATTATAAAAAGGAGGAAAAAGAAATTTTACGCGTTCTTTATAGACTTTCGTGCAGCTTTTGACTCTACCGATCGTGAAGCTCTCTTTTATAAGCTCTGTGTGACTGTGACTGTAGTGTCGAGCAAAATTATAAGAGTATTAAGAGCGATGTACGACAACAACTTAGCTTACGTTTGGGATGGTGAGTCTATATCTGAAGAGTTTATAACAGCTACTGGTCTTAAACAAGGCTCTATTCTGAGCGCCCTGCTATTTATAATTTTCATTAATGATATTACTGATGAAGTGAAAGGTGGAATTGTGGTGGAAGGATTAAATGTACTAGCCCTTATGTATGCGGATGACATCGTGCTCTTCTCCGAAACAGAAAATGGAATGCAGCTCATGATAAATAGGCTTGGGGTTTATTGCAATCGATGGAATCTCCAAGTTAAACTACAAAAATCGAAAATGATGATTTTTAGAGGTGGGGGCGGCAGGCATTCGAGAAACGAAAAGTGGGCGTATAATGATCAGACAGTTGAAATTGTGCGTGAGTACAAATATCTAGGAGTTTTGATAACCTCAAACCTGAATATGAAGAAGCATATGGAGGGGAAATTAGCGGAGGCTAAACGTGCAATTTCGACGTTATGGGAAAGGTGCATCAAAAACAAGTACGTTAAGCACAGTGCTAAACAAAATTTGTTCCGAGCTACAGCAGTCTCAATCCTGCTATACGGGGCGTAAGTTTTGGGCATTCCTCCTTTGAATCTGTGGAAAAATGCCTAAGATATTTCATTAAAAGGATATTTCGATTAGCAAACAATACCCCAAACTATATGATTTATCTGGAAACAAGAACACCTCCCTTGATTTTGGACACCCTTGCCATGCACTTCAATTATATTGTAAAGGTAATTGAAATGGAAGATAATCGGATACCAACAAAAGTTTTAAAAACGGTTATCCGAGGAAAAGGAACAATATTCCGTGAATGGGCTAGTCATGCAACAATTTGTGGCATTACCATAAACATAACTGGAAGCGAGCACCAATGCTAATAAGAAATTTTAATGAGATCCTGAAGAAGTTTGGAAACATCCTGTTTGCATCTGAAGCCAGCTCGTCCTTTTTTAAATGCTATTATAGCCGTCTGAATTTTAACCTACAGCAGAACTCGTACCTACTCAATAGGAACTCGATAAATAAAATAAACATTATTTTTAAAGCGAGAGGAGAGTTGATTAATCTGAATTTTGTTCCCCACCGACCAGATCTGCCTTTATTGTGTAGTCTATGTAACCTGAAAACACGTGAAGATACATTTCATTTTATTGCGATATGCCCAATATTGACCGAATTTAGGTTGCTCAGCACACTGAACGGCGACCAGGGATGGGATGTTCTTTACAACTATATTGTTACATCACTACGATACAGAAAAGCTATAATTGAAGAAGATTTTTAGTAATATAACCAATGCAAACCTCTAACACTTATTGTTATTATTATATAATAAAAAAAAAGAAAAACAAAAATGTCAGTCTGGTATGGCCATATAAGTCATACCAATTTAGGCTTAAGAAATTTATATCTCAAAATATTTTTATTATCTTCAGAAATAAAGGAGTCATTAAAAGTAAAAAAACTAAAAAACTAAACTAGTGTACATATTTTTTATATATCAATATCTGTAACTAAGATTATAAAAAAAATTATATGACAGGTACCGATACTGTTGGGCCTAAGAAACGATTCAAAAATCTAAATCACCTAAAACGGTCAAATACCAAATTTGAAGAAAATCGTATCAGCCGCTTAGACTGTAGCGCGTTGTACAGACAGATATACAGCCAGACGGAATTGCGGGACCCACATTTTTGGTGTTCTATATCATCTTTCATCTTAACATCAAGTTTGATTAAAATCTTGAGTTCGATTTTTACTAAATGCAAAACTTGCCCTAATTGTGCCTATATCGCAAGTCTTAAGTAATTTATTCCAGAATAAATTACGTAATCATTAACTCTCTTTTTAAGTTTCCTCCATTTAATACACAAGAGTAGTATAAGGAATGGCGTAGCAAACGATTTTGTTCTGAATTTGATGACTGCTGCCCAAAGCAACTGTGAATTCAAACGGCAAATGCAAATAACAACAATATCCATATGATATTCTTACAAATAAATAATTGCGTTCTTCCTTCAACAATAGAATATAACTCGTTGCATACTTTTAGGTGTTCGTCTCTCAATTGATTTATATCTTACTTTGCCAACAACTGCGCGAGGATGTGTTTGTTGTGTTGCATAAGATCAGTGATCGGCTTTTTAGTTTGGATTATAAGGTTACATTTCAGGATTTTTCTGAACGGTAAAGCGGGTGGTCGATGTAGGCTTGTTAGAAAGTTAAGCGCTTCGTATGGTTGACATAATGTTCCCTCATATTGTAGAGCCTTTTATCACAAACTGGATTATGCCCGGGTAGTTGGGTCGGGTCCAAGCCCCAGGGATTACCAAAAAAAAACACACTATAATCGACTTAACGTATTAGAGTATTTCTTGATTTTACAAAATTATTTAAAATTTTTATACAATGTTTATGTTCTTACAATTACAATAATAATAATTAGTTGAGTGATAATGGTATACCAGACATTATTAAATTACAAACTGTGGTAGCCAATTTCAATAGATCACAATCTGAGATAGCGGATGTTGAAATTGAGTCGCCTACAAGAAATAGAACAAGTACTCCTTTAGATCATATTTGAATGATTTTGTATTTCATTTATAACTGGAAATAATTAATGTTTTATTGAAATTTACTTTTGGATACGTTCTTCATTCGTTTCAATGTCAAAGCTCTTTGGATCTTAACCACAACAGATTCATCATAAAAACCATCGAGAATGTTATTAGCAAGTAGGTATAAACGTATTGGTGCTAATATACAACCTTGAGGAACATCACAACGAACTCCAAAGAACTACCTATAAACTGAATTATGTACGTATAACTAGGCTACCAATAAAAAAGTGATATTTCGGGTAATAGCTGGAAAGCTTGGGGACATTTGACAATAAAATTTTATCGATATTTTAAACGTGTATGAGAAATCGTACTTTCTCTGTTTAAGAAATTGATTTTGTCGAAAATCTTGTAAAATTTAAATAAAATATTTTCAGTATATTTATTTGTATATAAAAATTAACGGCAGCTTACGTAAGCCAAAATAAATAAATTAAACTGAAAACGATTTGTATGGGTTATTTTATGTCCCTAATTTGACTATAAAGCTATTAAGTCGGCACACTACCTGTACCTGTACCTGATGATGTTCCTTTTATATAGCTTTTTTATGCGAACATCAAACCAATTCCACGCAATCTTAATTGGCTGATAATCAAGTTGTTAAAATTAAATTAAAAACCGTCAAAAGCAGGTATTGCTAGCCACACGTATAGCTGAAGCTATCCTTGAATTATAATAATCTCTTATCCTTCTTCTGTCTATTATGCCTTTCGGTATAGAATACCAAATCATACAAAAATATCCCCCTACAGGCTCGGTCAAATCTTTATAAATTTGCAAAAATAAAAAGCCGGCACTGTACCGATTGAAACGGAGAGCGGGAAGGGTATAAAATTGATGCAGTTGTTGCTGATATTATGAAGATAATAATCTCATGAAATCACGGTCTTGGAGTCTGCATTTCACGAAGAAAAAACAGGGTATACCATAAAAAAGATTCAGCGCCAGGATATTATCTATAATTGTCGTACCATAATTATGATATGATTGTATGAAACTATATGTTTAACTACCATAAGTGTATGATTCTAAGATTTGATGAAGGTACCTGTTGTAATTAAAACGGGTAATTATAACCACACTCTAACCATACTTTAGTAGAGACTCATTAAAAATAAAATGCACGACTGGATCGTACAAACTTGCCTTTGTAGTTAACAACTTTGGTGTTACTCACTGACGCTGTTGGTAGGTAGCTAGTCTATATAGTTATCCTATGCAGACTTAAAGCCCATGTAGGTAATATTACCTTGATTCTTAGTATAATGAATTGTCGAATGCAGTTAAATACAAATGTATATTTAAATGGTTTTTAATTATGTAGATTAGGAGGTAATAAGTGAATGGTTTATAGGCGGGAAAAAATCTTTTTTTAAACTTATTTAAACTGCCAAAACCATCACATTAATCGGATCTTCGAAAAAACGAAGAACGTCATTAGATGCAAAGGTTAAATGAAAATTATATAAAAAAGTATCTCGAAAATTGTATAACGGGTTTTGATGAAATCCTGTTTTTTTATTTTTCGTTTTTTGAAAACAAAATTCTTTTGAAATTTTGGTCTGCAATTTTTTAGAGACTATTAATGTACACGTGAATATAAAATTTAAAATTATTTTTTTTGAATAGTTTTAAGAATTTTTCAAAAATAAATTTCAATAATTAATTTTAATAAAAAAAAAAAGTTATTCAAAATTTTGATATGCAAATTAATTTAGCTACTTAGATCTTCTCAGATATAAAATGTGACAGAAATACAATGTACCGTTACCGAGAAAGATAAAAATTAAAAAAAAAACCGTTATATAAAAGGTACCGTTAATAGTCTTTTCCTGTAAGCTTGGTCCATATAAAATGATAGCTATTACCAACAAAAAAATTCTCAAATATTTTTATTAAAAGTGTTTTAGAGAACAATAAGATTTTCCTTTAAGGTCATATGGCAGGTACCGTTATTTTTAGGCCTAAAAATAAAATTTTAATTTACCCTCTGAGGAATGCCAAAATAATCACAACATACCAAATTTGAAGGTAAGCGCTTAAGACGCTTAGGCTGTAGCTCGTTATACATACAGACGGACAGACTGACAGACAGACATTTTTTGGCGATCGATTTTTTAGGCTTCTTTATGATCGTAATGTCTTGTTTGATTGTTCGAATTTTTTTTTACGAATGTATAACTTGCCTTATAGTACCTATAATCGCAAGTAAAAATTGTTGTAATTATTTTCGTCGTTTATATCATAAAAATGTTATTAAAGTTTTTCGTTCGCGGAATGCAAATGCAATTATTGGACATAACTAAAATGGTTCAGATATATTATAGTTCATTGCATTTTAGCACTATTATGACTTGCAACCTTCTTTACGTATAATAATTATGAAATGGTTAACTAAGGTTTAGTAAGTAGAACAGGAGTCCATTATACATAAGGAATGTCATATAATAAAACCTGATTGGCGCAAAATTTTAAACTATTTAGTAAAATGTTAAAGTCAATCTTAGCTATTTACTAAGCTAAAAAGATGATTGAGCTAATTTTAAACGATTTTAACATTTTACTAAAGTTAAAATCACGGAAAGGCTACTTTAACTTTTAGCAATTTGCTAAATCCATTATGGAATCTGATAGTACATCAGCCTTGCACGCGGGGTGACCAGGTTCAAGTCCTGCTGCTGCACAATTTTTTTTTTGTTTTTTTTTTGTAAATAATGAAGTTAAAATGATGAAAATAGAAATCACTAATACCTTTTTAGAGCACATGTTGGGTTATCATCAACATATAATTAATTTACAACACATAACATCAATAATTGTGTTCATCAAAATTCAAACCCTACCAATGCTCAGCTTTCTGCTTAATTAGCAATTTACTAGTTTAGAAAAGGCTTACAAATCTTGAAATAGTTATTCAATCAATAAGCACTTAGGAAATTGCTAACTAGTAAAATGTTAAGCCCTTAACAGTGGGTTGTTTAAAATTTTGCGCCATTGTTTTGAAAGTTGCCAATTTTACTTTCGATATATATGTACATTATGTAGGTATGACAAGTTATGGATTCGTTAAAAAAAATCGAACACGATATTTTGATCAAATTTAACATTGGTATGATAGCGAAGACGAAAAAAGTGGTTCATGCAATTCCTTCTGTCTGTCTGTCCTTGAGTCTACAGCCTAAACGGTCACTGGAAAAAAACCCTTGTAATATCATTAAACGGCATTTATTTACTGCATTTTGATTGTCCCAATAAAATTTGTTTGTTAATGTTACAAACTTATTTGGTTTTAGTTTTTTAGTTTAGTTTATTTTATCAATCAGATTACAATCTTTATAGACTAGATATTAAATAATATAATTGTTGGGGGCTATATGCTTATATAATTAAATAAATGTTATTATAATTGACACTATTATTTATAATTTTACAAATTAATAAATAAAAATTTATTGAAAAAAAAATTAATTTTTTAAAGTTATTAGGAAGTTATAGTGTTAATATAATTTAACAAATATTTTTTAAATATATCTCTCGAAACATCAAGATTGGAATCAATCCTATTGCAAATTAAATTCACTATTTTATTGCAACGCGTTATTGGTTCATTACGACCATAATTTTATTTATTTATTTATAGCTTAATGCAAGTAACTAACAATTAATTAATTAATGTTTTAAAACTAGGTAACAATTTAAGACTTAAGATTAAATTTAAACTAAGAAACTAGGTACACAGGATACAGTAAGGAAATTTTAAGATTGGAGTGCTCGTTGTAGAGAGGATTTGGAAAGGTTTGGATCAAAAATGCTTGAAATATTAGCTTTCTGAAGCATTCTAGTCATCGGTTCATTTTTGCCGTAGTAGTCGGTACGATGGAAAGGGATTGCGAAAAGTGGTATAGATCTTAGATGACGATGGTTAACGTTCGATATGATCTTGTCATACAGGGCTGGACAATCAATGACTCCAGTTAGAAGTTGGTGAATAAACATTATATTTGCATTATCACGACGTCGGTTTAATGTTTGTAAGTTTATCAGCTTTAGTCGATTTTCGTAGGGAGGTAAGTGGTAAGGGTCGTCCCTACGACTACGCTGAAGAGCCTCAATACGAAGAATATGGATCTGATGGTATGGAGACAAAACTTGCGCGGCATATTCAAGGAGAGTCCTAACAAAAGATATATAAAGAGATTTGGTGACATAGGGATTTGAAAATTCCTTATACCAGCGTTTAACAAATCCAAGGGTAGAATTAGCTCTATTAATGATAGAATCAAAATGATCCCGGAAATTGAGCTGGTTGTCACAAATAACACATAGGTCGCGAATGCAAGATACAATGGCAATTGGTTGTTTATTAATCAGATATTGGCGTTGCAATAGGGGTGGGCGCTTACGAGAGTAAGTAATGGCTTGACATTTGTTAATATTGAGCTCGAGGGAGTTATGTTGACACCAGACAAAGAAATTATTTAAGTCTATTTGAAGTAATTGCGCATCAGCGGTGTATAAAATGTATTTTGAAATCTGCATATCATCAGCATAAATCTGAAGAATAAGTTCAATATCATTAACAGTTAGCAGGAAAATCAAAGGTCCTAAGTGACTACCTTGCGGGACACCTGATGTTGAACAGAAAGGGTTAGAATAACAGGATCTAAAATTAACGGTATAATGACGATCAGTTAAACAGGATTCAATCCAAAATATAAACAGAGCAGGGAAACCATACGCTTTAAGTTTAAAGACAATAATCTTGTGGGAAATTTTTATCATTGTATTCTATTCAAATGCCTTGCTAAAATCAGTCGCAATTGCATCGACTTCCTTACCAGCTTCTAAGGGACATATAGTACTTGAAACGAATTCAGTGAGATTGGTAATAGTTGATCCACCTTTAAAAAAACCGTGCTGTTTCAGGGAGAATATCTGGTATGCAAGAGAGTTTGGCAATGGGTCTATAGTTGGATATATCATTCTTACACCCTTTTTTATGGACGGGAATGATAAACGAGTCGTTCCATTGTTTAGGAAACACACCGTTTGTAATAGATAGCTGGAAAAGTAAAGTGATGTGTTTCGTAAATTTGGAGACACAGTTTAAGGACAACAGGAGGAGTTCCAATTGGGATCAGAAAAAAAGTCATCCTTAAGTAGATGGATTTTATCAATAACAGAAGACGAAGATATATTAATCGAAGATAAAGAAGTTCGAATGCAATTGTTCATATATTAATGAAGTAGTTGTTATCTACTTCATTACTATTGGGAGAAAAGGCTTGACTAAAGAAATCAGCTAAAAGGTTCGATATAATTTTTGGGTCTGAAGATGACGAGTGTAGGTGAAAGAAATGTTTGGGATTCGAAATAAGATCGGCCTAATTGAAGAAGTCTTGATTAGATTTTGCCTTGAGATATTTCTTGCAGAATTTGTTTCACCTATTTCTTAGTAAACGAAATTCTCTATTATACCAGGAAGGAAAAGAAGTAAAATTTTTCTGAGTTGAAAGTGGGATGGTTTGCGAAAAACAACTTTGGATTTGATTATAAAAGGTGGTAATCTTAGAATCGATGTTATATTCATCGGTGATAAAATCAAAGTTAATTTATTTGTTCATAACGGCGGCCATAATTTGTAGGTACTATGAAACTACTCATAAAATTGAAAACGATAGCGTGTAGTTCTAGAGGGTGCGTTAACACAATTAACTAATGTTAATAAAGGAGAACAATTAATATGAAAAGTTAGTGTCTCTTAAGAACATAACTGAAAAATTAGCCAGACGATCATAAAGAGAACGCATGCCAAATAATAAACATCTATTATAATAAGAAAGGCCTTTCAATCCTCCAATTAAGCTTACAAAATGCATATCTTGTAAAATGCTTCTAAGCTTTTTCAATTCTATCTATTGAGTTATTATAATAAGGGTTCCAGACAGTGCTCAATATTCAAGATCTGAAAATTCTTTCGTGTTTTTTTTTTAGAAAACCAAGCATTTGATTTGCTTTGTTAATATTTAATAAAATCATAGTGCGGTAAAAAAGAAAGGTTTGTATCTAAGATTACTCCAAGATCTTTCTTCCTAATTACACGTTCTAAATTTGAGTGGTTGAAGTTATAATCAAACACTATGGGATTAGAATTTCGGAAAGCCGACAATATTTGACATTTCGAAACATTTAACAGAAGGTAATTTTGCTTGTACTAATTATCAAGCTTTGACAGATCTTCCAAAACAAGAAAACAGCCGGTTTGATAAGAGATCTTACGATAGAGTTTGAGGTCGTCCGCGAAGAGAAGGCAGTTTGAATTTTGAAAAACATCAGGTATATCGTTTACAAATAACAAGAATAATAATGGACCTAAATGACTTCCTTGCGGAACACCAGATGGGTCCGAAACAAATTTTGAGAACGAACTATCAACTTTGACCATTTGAACTCTACCAGTTAAATATTATTCAAGCCATTTTAATAGGGAATAGTGAATGCCTAGGGAAGATAGTTTACTTAATAAGATTTGGTAGTTGACTCTATCAAATGCCTTTGCAAAATCTGTAAAAATACCATCTGTTTGGAGACGATTTTCCATATTATGAATTTGCCTATTAAAGCCAAGTTTGGTGCCGTTGATTTCCCTGCAACAAACCCATGTTGAGAAACTGAAATATGATTCTGAAATAACTCAGTTAACCTGTTTTAGACTAGCTTTTCAAATACTTTTGGAATAAAAGAAATTTTACAAATGGGTCTATAATTTGTTATATCCTCTATTGAGCCCGATTTAAAAATTGGTGATATATAAGAAATCTTCCACCAATCCAAGAATTGCCCTTTGGCTTAAGAAAGAATGAAGATCAATGAAAGTTGTTGTTCTAATGCAATACCGCATTTCCTTAACAAAATGCAGGGGTCCCATCAGGCCCTTCGCTCTTATTAACATCCAATTTAGATAAAATCTCTTCTACTTCAAATGGACTAAAAACTAAATAACCGATATTGACAACACTACTTATATAAGGTGTCTTCTGGATAGGGATAGTATCTAAAGAGTAATCTGATTGAAAATAGTCAGCGAAAAAATTACAAATTGTAGGTACATCACTAGTAATTGTAATTGTATCCTGTTACTTCATACTACTGGGAAATTCACTTGATTTACGCCTTGAATTTATGAAATTCCAAAAACGCTTTGTGTTTAATTTGATGTCACTTTCGATAGAAAACAAGTAATTTCGATATAAGAATTTATTGAGAAAATCGAATTCTCGTTGACGATAATTTATACGTTATTCAAAATTATTCTTATCAGATTTATACAATTTGTATGCCTTATTTTGTCTGTTTTTGAGATTGGTCAACCTCCCATTATACCAGATAGGATTTTTTTTATAACGCTTTTTAGGTACAATTCTATCAATACTTACAAAACTAGAATACACGCTATCTAATTCAGATGAAGAACAAATGTTATCCCACGAAAAAGGCAAAAGATAATCAATAAATAATTATAGAAATTGATTTTTCCGTCAATGAATATATGATGAATTGTATTTGCAATAACTGGAAAATTACATTTATTGTGACAAATAAGAAAATCATTACCAACAAAAATCAAATCAGCAATTCGATTAAGGCTATTGATTTGGATTAAATTATATTGACCAAAAAAAATCTATAACTACACATTCTATTTCAGTTAAAACGTTAAGGAGATATAAACACTTTTCTTCCGTGTCAAAAGTCCAATCAATAAGGTTAAAATTGTCTGTAAATAATACATGTTGCGAATATTTTAATTTCTCTAAAATTGATTTTGAGTTATTTAAATGAATATTATAGCAATCTAAATTGCTCCTTGGAGGAAAATAGCTTACAAAAACAAATAATTCGGATTCACCTATTTTTACACTTACCATAAATTGATCAATATCTAGGTCTAAAGTAAAGGGGTTTGATTCCAATTCAATTTGCCTATATGCCAAAGTGGCACGGACCGCAATCAGTACTCCACCACCTCTTTCCATGCTCGTCTTTAAATTACATCTGTCTTTTCTAAATACGGTATAATAATTTGGAAAACATTCGGTTGTTAAATGATTATCAGATAACCAAGTTTATGTTTAGTTCTGTTCTGTTTTAGTTGGATATAAACAGTTTGTTGGGACAATAAAGGCGCTTTTATTAAAAACTTGTTTTGTATCGGTAAAGTTAACAGTGAAATTATTTATTTTGCCAAGCAATTTGTTTATCGACCGACATTTTTATGTTTTAATTAATGCGTTTATCAGAACAATAAACACTTTATGAACTGTCAATAAACATATTTATTGAAATTAGTCCAACTACTTCATTGTCGCAATGAACTTGTTCATTGCACCAATACATTTTTTTGTAAAGTCTCAAATTGGGACTTTAGTAAATGCGTTTGTTGATACAACACTGTTTATTGATTTTATCAAACTTTTTTATTAACACAATAAGCACACCTAAAATGAAGTACTATACCGGTTTTGAAAGCCAGAATTTTGTTCTTTAATCTTAAATTTAAATTGAATTATTAATGTCAATAGTTTTTTTTTTAAATTCGCATGCAAACTCAAAATTTTGATAAGAAAAAGAAACCGAATGCTTTTATGTTTTCTAGTTTTTTGAGAGTTATTTATAATCTTTCGGCGCAACATATAGTGTGCCAAAGTAGAGGATTTGCAGGGGGTCAGTATGCCCCATACTTATAACTGACAACAAACATATATATTCAAATCAATAATACGATGTATTAGCTCAATATACTACTTCGTTGTGTCAATAAAAGGGTTTATTGGCACAACAAATAAGTTAATTACTACAATTAACTGGTTTATTAATGATACAAACAAATCAATAAACAAACCACTAAACAATTTCTTGTATTCACAAACGTTTTTTTTTTCTATTAATAAACAGCATTTTATTGGCCTAATAAACTGTTTGTTGGACGAGAATTTTTATTGTGGCAATAACATTTTTTATTGTATTTACGTACTTTTTTGGTTCAGTTGTTGGATTGATTTGATTCAAACTTGGTACACATTGTTTTTTCGGTATAATGAACACACAATTTTTTTAATTTTTTTATGACAAAAAAATAACGGTAGGTAACTGGAATACATTTTTTTGGCCAAAAAGAAAAATTGTATTTTTAAAAAAACGACTCTAAGGATTTTTATAAAAATAAAATGCACGACTGGATCGCACGCACTTACTCCTATGTCCGATTACATTATATGCAAAATATTCTTCATAGAAAAATATTTGTATGTAATTACAGTAGAATCTCAGAAAGATGAACAGATATAAAATAGGCCCGTTCATATTTTCAAATTGGTCATCTTTCTAAGCATAACATTATAGTTAGAGAAGAAGAACATATATTCACACATTAAAAAGTTAAAACACGTCCGAAAATACTATATAGGTACCGTAACTTAAATAAAACAAGACTAACTGGAGGCAATAAAATAAGAAAAAATAAAATTGGAAATCGAGTGTTCATCTTTTCGAGTACCTAAATTTCGACCCATTCATCTTTGGTGGAAGAAAACGTTGATCTTTCCGAACCGTTCATGTTTCCGAGATTCTACTGTATTTTTAAAGTCGTTTTTCACTTAATTTTTTATATCTAAAAATACCTAATTTTTTTCTAAGAATATTTAATAATATAAATTCGAAAACAAAGTTTTAGAAAAAATCGTCCACCCGTTTTCGAAATATTGAATTTTCAATTTTTTTTTTCAAAAATAAAAAAAAAACTACTTTTGGAAAATTTTGAAATGCAGTATTATTTAGAATTTGAAGCATTTCCTGTATAAAAATCCGTTTATCGAAATCCGTTGAGTTGTTTATGAAAAAGTTGAAAATCAAAAAAATGGTTGTATGGCAAGCCCAAAGTGAGGGAGATGCCGCACCACACTTTGAAAAAAATTAAACAAAAAAAAATACATACACGTATTCTTATAACATTTGCTTATCATATAAAATTACTTCCCTCGCAAAAATTCGTGATAACTTCTTTCCACATTAACTTTTTGCAACAAACTGAAAAATTTCCCTAGTGAGTAAGGGAGCGTAAACCAATGGTTTGCCCTGCGTTTTTGGTTGAATACCTAACAAAGAAAAAGCAAGATAATTTTTTTTGAGCGGATGACTAGATGTATGATTTTGGTTGCATGCGGCATCTCTCCCGCAATTACCATACATGTGTGATTACACTCTTTGGGAAGCCTAGGCCAGTGTTATGTGACGAACGATAAGCTAATCCGTACTCGAACTGGAGGTTGTGTAGTAAGTCTATGGTTACCATTTGTCTCCCTTTTGGAAGGACTGTCCCTCTTTTTTACCTCAAGATGTCTTTTGTACCCCAAAACCAAAAATGACCAAGGGGGACACAAATGTCCCTCTTTTTTACACACATGTAATAATTTTTGCACATTAAGGCAATATTTGTATACTACCTACTCTTTCCTATTTAAAAAAAATCTTAGCAGGTTTCTAAATTCGCGCTGTGAATACTTCCATCACAATAAATACAATTTTGACAGCTGGATACATCCATTTACTTCATTCAAGAAACGTGAGGAACTTCAGGTCAGTTGTTCTATATCTGTCAATACCAATACATGTTCATACAATAATTCTTAGCCATAGTTATAATTATAACTCTGCCACTTCTACAAGCTCCCTGTTTCCAAGGATATTCACGAACTCGGAAATTGCTGGTAAGTAACACCAACAGAATGTGTTATAAATTAGTTAATTTGAAAGGTTATTTTCTTAGGCCAGTTCATTTGCGGTCGCACGAAATGCCAAAAAATGGCAAAATTCTTGCAAAAGAAAATCAAAACTCAAGCGCCAAATTGTTGTCACAGAATCATCCATTTTCAATCGCCACTGACGCATTCAACAAAAAATATTAAAATGTTTCCTCTCATTATTCAATATTATACTAAAGAATAGGAAATAGAAACGAAATTATTTAGATTTAATAGATTTAATGATTTGCCAGGTGAAAAGTCAAGGACATACAAATTTTGTTGATTCACTCTTTTTTGTTCAGTTTTTTATTTTTCGAAAACATTTTTTGTCCCTCTTTTTGAACACTTGTCCACCTATAAAACTCGCTATGTCCCCCTTTTAAAAATTTTCAATCTGGAACCCTAGGTAAATCTGCTGATATAGGATTTAAATCTGAGCGTTACAAAAATGTATAGTGTTGAATTTCTAAAAAAACAAAAAAAATCCTTGACTTTTCTTGATACAGAAATACCTCAAATATATCGATATATCACACAAAATCAAGGTCATTGTAGCCGCATATTTAGTATGTACCTACCTTAACTATTCTCGCATCAACAAAAGCTTGAAGGAATTCTACAAAGATATTATTTTTTGACGGACGGCTTTCAATACAAGGTGCCATAAATCGCACTCCATGTGCACCATAAACAGACCGCGCGAGATGCTACGATAAACCTTGTGTTTGCCGTGGCTGCCTCCATCGCCTTCTGTTTCACCCCCTCGTGTTGTCTTCCAATGATATTAATTTTTCATTTCATCATTATAAACTCAACGATTCGATGTAAATCAATCAGCAAGCCCGCAACAACACAACGGTGAGACAAAAAAAAAATTAAAAAACAAAAAAAAATCTCAACAAAAATATAGTATTGCAATGCGGCCAAATATGGCACAGAGAATGAAAAGCAGTTGTCCTCTTTATGATCATCGTAAATATTACAAGAAATATAATTTCAAAAAATAAACGGACGGGCGCGCGAGCGACGCGAGTGCTCACTGCTCACAAACTTGAACCCAAAGCGACACGATGCATTGTGTAGTGTGCATAGTTGCTTGGAACGTTTGGCGGTGCAGTATAGGGAACCTTCCATGGAGCACCTCCATCATCCTTAGACTCTGACTTCGACATATGTAGCTACGTGGCAATGTGGCATTCATCAGATTTGGTCGATCATAATTGGCAGCGTGCGTTCGCTACTCCGCTGCTCCACTGCACCAAACAGTCAAAGCAGCTTACAAATAAAAATCATAATTTTCATAAATCGTTGTTGTGCGCGCTGTTGCTTTATTGCTTAGCAGTGCTGTGATTTATCTAAATCTAATCGATAATTTATTAATTATTGTCGATCGTAAATATTTGTATGATCGATGTGAAATTGATCATTATATGCACTCACGCATGAGACTTTTATAACCACAAGTAAAATACTCGTATTATATTTGAATGCAAAAAAAAGTCCCGCCAAAATTAATGACTCACTTCCGATCAGAATTATTGTCGAAGTTATGGCTTCATATTGCGAATGCATTAATTGGCCCCATGTACTTGTAAGTTTAACGTAAATATCATTCGGAAATTGCATTGCTTTGCATGAGGTATCATGAAGTTTTGTAGATATATACATTAGCTACCAATTCATGTGGGAGAAAGTATCATGGGGATATGGAGTGGATGTTTAAAGTGATGCCCAGAAATAAGCATACATTTTCGCCATACATTGACGGGTTATTAATTTTTCAAGACAGCTTATCATGCATTGATGGGATAATACATTTTTGAATGGATTCCCTAAGACTGTGCACAGTGCTGTGCAGAAAAAAAATTAAAAACATTTCAGTGCGAAAATGTGATAAATAAATAAAATTAAATTTAAAAAAATGAAAAGAAATGTTTATAATCAGCCATATCACCAATTCCATCGTAACAAATCCCCGCACGGAGAGCTACGCCCCGATCTACGATAAATTGTCTTCACAATATCCATGTGGAATCAAAAAAAGTATTGCCTACGGAATGCTTTCATTTTTGTTTTCGAAATCAGCTGTTTTATGTCAAATTGTTGTGAAAATTTTGATCCAATCCTGTTGGTTTATTTAGAAAGATAGTTAATTTAAAAAAAAAATTAGTTTATATTCCAAAAAAAATAGTATAGTTCAGTAAAAATTCGTGCAAGCAAATACATATGTATATGGATTCATTCGCCTACGCAATTATTGCCAGCCAAGAGGAAGCTGCCGCGAGAAAGAAAAAACTGAAACTACACCGAAAAATACTGAGGGATGAAAGTGACCCATTTCTGTTAAATGACCATATGTATGTAACAAATTAAATAAATGTGTATATTTTTTTAAAGTGCTAATAAAATTGCTTATAGATTTCAAAGAAATTTTCGCCTGAATAAAGCTGCATTTATGTATGTTTTAGAGGACCTGAAACATGACTACGATCCGGGAGTTTTTTCTTCTTCTATACCCTTGATATGTCGACTCGCAGCTGTCTTAAGGTTCTTGGGTGAAGGTGGGTACCAACTTGGTGTTGGTAATGACTATGAAGTTGGTATGGCACAGTCAACGTTTTCCTCAACCTTGAAAAACGTTTTAAAAGTACTTGAGAGACGTTTATGTCCTTTGTGGATCAAAGTTGAGATGACCGAGTCAGAAAAGAGAGAAGCAAAAAGGGAATTCTATTCCAGGGCGAGTTTTCCAGGTGTTGTTATGTGCGTTGATGGGACTCACATTAATATTGTTGCTCCATCGATTGAAAAAGGCTTGTATTTTAACCGTAAAGGCCACTTTAGTATAAATACTATGCTGGTAAGCTCTTTTAACACATTAAACTACACATAGTCATTTAGCTGTTTGGTTTATTGATTTGTAGCTCAGTTTGTTACAGTTCATTAAACCAAACAGTTTCCAAACTAAAAATTGATTGTGCCCGTTTGACCTTAATCTGTTTTATGATAGATATGTAACGACAATCTTAAAATAAGGTGCGTTGATGCTCGATATCCGGGATCAAACCCCGATGCTCACGTATGGAATTTGAGTACCGCTAGAACATACTTCCAAAGGAAATACCAGGAAGGCGATAGAAATTCTTTTATCCTTGGTACATCATATATAAAATTGTTTCAATTTTATTGTCTGGCTAAAGTTTTCAGTGTAATTTACTTAGGTGATGCTGGCTATCCATTGGAACCGTGGCTCATGACGCCGTATAGATCTGCTGAACCCGGAAGTCTGAAAAGCATTTACAACATAAGACACAGCAAAACGCGCAACGTTGTAGAGAGGACTATCGGAGTTTTAAAAAATAGATTTCGGTGTACCCTGGGTGCAAGACAGCTGCATTATAATACCCGAAAAGTTGCACAGATTATAAATGTTGTTTGTGCGTTGCATAATATTTGCATTCATTATCGGGTTGAAGATTATACCAACATTAATCCCACTGTGATGGAAGAGCCAGAAGAAGTTAATATAGACCTAGAAGAAATAAATACTTACCGAAATGCAGCAGAGATTATGAGGGAGAACATTAAACAAACATTTTTATAGTTATAATCATACAAATAAAAGATATAAAAACAAAATATGATAACTTAATTTATTTTTAAGTAAAAACAAAACTAATTCTAATTTAAACATAATTTATATAAAGAAATATGTAAATAGATTTGAGGTGATTGCTTTTCTCCGTCGATTTTATTCAATCCAGTTCCTAATGATTCAGCCTGGCCTCTTCAATCTGGAGCATTTTCATTTTGATTTCCACTTTTTTCTCGAGGAGCTGTTCTTGAATTTTATTATGCCGGTGTGTTTCTTCAATTTGTTTGTTTTTTAAATCGCCCAGCTTATCAAGCGCTCTATAGATTCTTTTTGTATTAAATACAAGATCTTCTAGGAGCTTTGATTGATCTTCATAGAACATTTCAGTGTTTGTATAAAAGTTTTTTTGCAAATCTATTTGCTGCCTCAGAAGATTTGCCGTGTCCTCAACTTTTCGAGGGATGTTTTGCCGATGTATCCCGCGATCAGAGGACATAGATACATCTAAAAGCTCGGAATTCTGTTCAGGAGGCACAACGCTTTGACTTTTATTTGGTGTTGGAATTTTTTCAACGCCAGGAGGAATTCCGCATCCAAAAGAATACGTGTTTTTAATTCCTGCCGTTGAAGTTTGAAGTCCTGTCAGTTGTATAACTCCTTCTTCTAATTTGGAGAAGGAATGTTGCCTAACTTCTCCTCCCCCAGTAGCTTTCACTTTTTTTTGTTTTCTACTAGTTTTCTCTTAATATACGATTTCCAATCGAACCACACCTAGTAAAATAGAAAACCATTCTACGTGACTAATTCACAAATAAATGTTCCACTTACTTTCTTCTAAACAGAAGCATCTTTAGAAGGTGGTCCAAGAATGTTAAGCTCTGTTTTTACCGTTTCCCAAAAAACGTTAACATCTTCCTTTGTTGACTTGGTATATCCTTGTGCTAAATCTGGACTTCCACTCATCAGCTCATATAGCCTTTCATATTGCGCCTTATTAGTCGTTTTTGCCCTTTTAAATAATAAATAAATAATGAATAAATTATTTTACGCCATAGAATTTATAAATACTCACATTTTTGCAAAATAAAACTGTTTTTGTTCAGATTCCGACACAAATGTTTTGTCGTAGAAAAATATAGTTCCATTCCATTCCATTCGAAATCAGTGAAGCCAATTTTTACGAATTTCGAAATTCGTAGTAAGATTTTCCACCCCGAATCCACTACGATGGAATTTGGGATACTTTTATCGGGAAACGTAGCAGATTTTTCATTACGATGGAATTTGTGATAGGGCTGAATATAAACGAAATTACAATTTCTTGTTTCAAAAATATTATACATATTTTGAACTAAAATCCGAAAGGGGTTGGAAGGTGGGCGTGGTAAAATTAACTGAAATATAAATGGATATTAAAATCATTTTCCACAATAATGTTTGATACTTTATATCTATAATAGATAAGATAAGATAAGAGATAAGATTCGGTCTTTATTTTTTCCAAATGATTAAAAAATACAATATATTTGTTTATAAGGCTTACAAAGCATGGCTTTAATAAGCCGCCTGCCGGAAAAATTCATAAAATTAAAACAATAATACAATTTAGAGAGAAAATTATTACTACAGATAATTTTAATGCATCCTAGGTAGTATTAAAAAACAAAAAAACAATAATATTAGCGCGACTTTTAGTTTAGTCAAAACAAATGAATAAACATTTAAAAATGTTTGTAATACAAAAGTTTAATTTTATATTTAAATCAAAACAGTTTTAATAAAGTGACTTTTAGTTTAGTCAAAAACAAAAGGCTTTCAGTTTTTTTTTTTTTTTTTTTATAATCTACACGCGCTCAAGGGATTATGAATACCCTTTAAATGTTTCAACACAGCGCGGGCGTGAGGGTGAGGTTAAGGAAGAGAAAGAATGATAGGAAAGATGTGTGGCGCAATATTCGGAGACTGTAGGTGGTTGTTGTCTCAGATTTTATCTCCAGGGATGGCGGCTGAACTAATGCGGAGAAATTTCCGTGTCTTATTTATCTATGTCCCTTATAATTCGCATTAATTTTTTTATCCTTTGTCATATTTTATCGGTATACTAGTTTTATTCAATCACATGTTGTTAGTTCTATGCCTAAACAACATGTAATGAGTAAACCAGCAACTCATTGTATGACATTTATTTTTAGAATTGGTTTTTATTGGAAAAATAAGAAAACATAGACTACGGCAGGGATCGAACCTGTGACCATAAGGTGGACAAGCGAACACACAACTATCGCGCCACGGCCATCTCCAGTATAGCTAAAACAAAAAAATATTAAAGAGTTACATTTCTATAAGTTGCTAAAAATAAAAGAAGAAAAGAGGAAGAAGAACTCCGTCTTCCTAGACGTGTCGCAAGCTTTTGATAAGGTGTGGCACGAAGGCCTAAATTTTAAATTAAGACAAATTCTGCCTGAAGTACTTTATACGCTTCTAACAGCATATCTAGAAAATAGACTTTTTAGAGTAAGACATGGAAACGATTACACACGATCTCAAAGAAATAGTGCGTGGGGTACCACAGGGAAGTGTTTTATGTCCAATATTGTACATATTATTTACACGTGATATACCTCAAACAGAATACACTATCGTAGCCACGTTTGCTGACGACACTGCAATACTAGCAGTGGGCCAAACGATAAATGATTCTACGACAAAATTACAAAAAGCTCTGAATAATGTCAATGATTGAACAAAAACATGGCGTATATCGCTCAACCAAGTAAAATCAAGCCAGGTTTTACGTATAAAAAAATTAATAGATTACCGGTATTTGTTAATACGGTTCAAGTTCCGTTTGCTAACGAAGCAAAATATCTCGGAATGACTCTAGACGCGAAATTAAAATAGAAACCGCATGTTAAAAAGAAATGCAAAGAGTTAAATAATAAACTCAGAGATATGTACTGGTTGCTCGGGAAACACTCTAAGCTCAGTATCGAAAATAAGCTAATTTTTTACAGGAAGGTGCTTAAGCCTGTCTGGACTTACGATATACAACTCTGGGGTTGTACTCGAGATTCTAATTTAAATATCTTACAAACATTTGAAAATAAACTCCTAAGATCATTTGTAAGCGCACCTTGGTACATTAGGGACGAAGATCTCCACAGAGATCTCGCGATTCCCACGGTTCGCGATGAAATAAAAAATTTTGCCCGAAATCATAGAAAACGGCTATTACAACACTGCAATAGTACTATAATCGAAATTATCGATGAGACGAATTTAGTACGACGCCTGCGAAGGACAAAGCCTTCCGATCTGGTGCACTAAACGAGAATCCGCTTTAAAATCGCGGTATAAGCAGGAACTATCACCGGATAGTTACCTGCAACACGTTAATTAAATTCGTTAAAAATAAATTGCTAGATAAGTTTCAACTTAGTTGCAATCGGGAGGAGGAGGTAATTTTAGTGTAGTAAGAATCTCACACTCCTATGAGCACGCGTTTTTCGGTCCTCATAGATAGAGCCTTTTGAAGGTATTACACCTACCCACGGGGAAAAAAATATATATATACATATATGTACTTATTTTTTTATAAGTAGGTATATTAAAATTTTTCGTTTGGCGAAAATAGAAAAATAATATTTATATTTAAAAAAAAATAACTCAAAACAAATTCAAATATTCACTTCGGTAATTTATTGCATGTGAGACATAGCGTATAAGAATTCTGACACATTCTGATAACGAAAGAAAATTAGAACTAAAATAAAGCCTTCGAATCTCTTGTAAGATTGTACAATTGCATACAAAATGTAAAACATCCTCGTTCTGATCAAGGTTGCAGAGTGAACACTGAGGGTTATGATCTGTTCTATGCGGTCTATAATTTTAATCAAGTATTTCAGTTCTTATTTTGAAAATAAGACTGATTTCAGGTAATTTGAACTCTTCTATAAAATAGTTCTTTACCCCGAGTTTGAAATTAAGTTGATTGTCATAACATCTGGATGTCGATTCTGCCCCCTCATAAAACCCAGCTGGTACATTTTATCATCTATGGAAGAAATACAGTCGTAAAGTGATTTTTTCAGTTGTTCTACATTGTTCACTGTAAAAGATATTGCCAAGTTATGTGATATAGCAAGATCATACCAATTCTTGATTGGGCTATAACCGCATCGAAATGAAATAAGGAGGATCCGCTTTTGCAAGTTTTGGTCAGATCGATTCATTACTTTTAAGACTTAATCCGAATTAGCCTTTAAGTTTTTAAGGAATATTTGAGGCTAGACTAGATTCCAGGTGAAAAGTGTTAAAACGTTACCTAAAAATTCTCTTGAAAAAATACCTTTGTATGTTTTCCATTTCTTCCATCTGTTCGTACCCATATACTTCATTCCCATAACAAAAACAACAATTCACAGTGGCGTTGAACACTTTGAATTTAGATACTGGGCATACGTTTTTGTTGGCAAAAAACTAGGACCATATTGTATTTATTGCAGATTTTGCAGCTTCTGTGTTTGCCTTTATATGTACGTGAACATTCAGGTTATATGTCATTATGTATCTAAGATACTTAAACTTATCTACAACTTCAATTATCTCACCATCTAAAGTCCAGTTCCGTGTATAACCAATGGATCTATTACGAGACCTGAATACCATTGTTTTTGATTTTGCAGTATTTATCTTAAGATCCCACATAATACAAAACTCATTTAGCTTGTTAATTTGAAGTTGTAGAGTTGGAGGATTTTCCGACAAAATAACGAGATCGTCTGCGTAGAGTAAAACTTTAACATTTACATCTCCAAAGAGTATGACCCCAGGTATGTGCGAACATAAGCGGGCTCAAAACACATCCCTGAGGAACACCTGTTGCACATTTAAATTGCTTCGATTTTTGGTACCGTTCTGTAAAGATGAGGTCATGTTTTCAAGAATTTTTTTTATACACTCTAATAAATTTGGTCGACACTGCAACTGCTCAGAGCTTATAAAGTAGAGAACTTCTATTGATCGTATCGAAAGCCACTTTTAAGTCGACGAAAAAAGCGTATAAACACTTCTTTTTATCAATACAATGCCTGGCAATAGTGCTGAGTGCAAAAATTTGATCAATGGTTTAAAGGTTGGCAACAACTAATGATGTTATTTTGTTCTTCCCAGTTCACAAGTCTTGCATATAATATATGCTTAAACACTTTTCTTAACGAGTTTAGGACAGCAATAACCCTATAGTTTTCTGGTAGATTGCGGTTTCCTTTTACAAAAATGGGTATTATTCTGGACAGCCTATAGTTTTCGGGAATCATCTCTTCACAGAATATTCTATTTAAAGATATACTCTAAGAATTCAGGTAGCATGTTTATAAAACTCTACTGGGATTCCATCACAACCAGAAGATTTGTTGTTTTCTATTTTTTTTTAAAGCTACTGATAATTCCATCATCGTGAGGTTTTCATCTAAATCAGGAATAATAATATTTGGTATATCATAGCTTATTATGTTTGCATTGGGGTCGGGCAAAAAGAGTTTTTCGAAATAGTTTGCAAGTAGATTTTTGTCAACTATGAATGTCAGTTTACTATTCTGCCCACTTAATAATCGTACAGTTTTCCAAAAAGATTGTGAATCCCTACATTTAAAGAGCTTGGAAGCTGACTTTTTAATGTATAATTCGGTTTTAATATTACATAACATTTTATATTCTTGGTTTGATTTGTGATACAGTGATTTGAAGACCGCACAATTTGTTTGCGATTTTTTTCAACTTCTTTTACATTGCGCGTCTATAATATGCATGTCTGGATCAGAGTAATTTGCTCTTGTATAGTGCAAAACTAACGTCACTTAGCCTTGCGAATTTCACACGTGCGAATTAAATTTCCCTAAGCGCATAAAAAATAAACTCACTCGAACAAAGCTGATATGAGCGAATCACATTTCTGATCGTTTTATTGGAATTTTACTCGCGGGAATGAAGCGAATTTTAAGCAATTATTTGTGTATAGTTTTGAAGGTTTTTGGCTTAGCTGAGTACTAAATTTCGCCCAAAATGCATATAGCTATGTAGAATCCAACTGAAAAATTTTGAAAGTCTCCGTATTCCAGTCGTTTTTAAAACTTACATTATTTTCAAACGCGTTTTAGATATTATTTTTTACCAAAAATCGTTCTTCGCAATTAAGCTAATTAAATTAATCCAGCCGAAACCATAGGAAATTTGACTCATGCTCATGCTTGAGCATCCAAATTTTATACTCGAAGAGCAATATAGATACAAGACAAGTATTTTTGAATGAGAAGTGAACTTTGCGAATTCACGCAAGTGAAATTGACTTACCCTATTTTTTCATAATACGAATTTTTAGGGTTGGGGTCATAATAGGGTATGCGCTAAAATTCAGTTTCCAAAATGCTGTATTTCAAAATTCTTTTTATTATGCAAAAAGTGCCATTGGTCTCGAAACACACGGGATCCACTTGGCAAACCATGGACTCTGACAAAAAAGTACATTTAAGCAGTCGTTTTTGTGAAAATTTCCTAGTAAATAATAAAAATAAGACTAGTATGATTGTTCGGTCAAAGCCAGGGGGGCAAGCAAGTGCCCCTCCTTGCGCCTCCTGCGGGCACCTGTGGGTCTTACGGACATATACTTAGTTAAAATTATTATGAAAACCAATATATTCTTTAAATGCTTCGAAAAATGTTTCCGTTCGTGAAACGAATATCAATCGGACTGACGTTAAGTATTTTTTCTTGGTGTTACCACTTGGTGCCAAAAACTCGCTTCGATTTATAATGCCAAAATTATATGATTATGATTAAAGCTTTCTGGACTTGGGCATTGGTCATTTCGAACACAACCCCCATTTACACTTGTTTTATTTTCTTGGAGATACGTTAAATGGATTTTAACTATGTGAGTTAGGAGAGTAAAATATATCTACATATATATACGTATTGATGGAACCTAAGTATGTAAACATGTACACATAATAATGAAAATAAAGGACGTAGGTGGGTAGGTAGCTATATACATACATGTGATTTCTAAAGACACATATGTACATATGGATGTATGAGGGCCTAGATTGTATTTAGTATTAAGTGACGTACGCAAAAATTCGTTAAAAGGGAATAATAATAAGGTAGAAATAAATGGACAATACACATAATTAAAAAGTTTTTATATTGCTTAGTCGTTATAGTTTGGGGGAAAACAAAGATGCAATTTGAATTCATGGATAAATAAGAATATTTAAAAAAAAAAAAATTCAAAAATCGTTGGAGCGGATTTTTAATAAATTAATTTTTTATGTATAAAATTTTGAAAAAATTTAAAAAAAAAAAATTTGAAACGCCATTTTGAAGATATTATTAATATACATATAAAATTCAAATTTCAAAAAAAATCTGGGACTGGATTTTGAAAAATCGATTTTTAAATAAAAATTTTTTTTGAAAATTTTCGAATGCAGTTTTATTAACAATTTTAGGCACCATTTGTATAAAAAAAATTACATTACATTACATATTATACTACTGCGTAGAGAAATTTACGAAGTAAAGACACTGAAGCACTGACAACGAGACCATTGGCTTTAAACATCACATACATTAACAACAGAGAGAGAGAGACAGAGAAAGAAAGAACACACAACAGAAGAAACACATGTCAACAGCACGTGGTTGGTTTCCGACGGCCCACCATCGAACTACTAACCACGCGCGAAGATGCTTGATTTCGCTGATCTATGGGAAGCGATGCTTTCATCGGAGCCAAGGCCGTTGACATAAAAAAAAATATTTTAATCGGTTCATCCAATGTTGAGAAAGTCGAAAATATGAAAAGTTGTTCTATGGGAAGTACCGTTTATAAGGACGCAAAAATAATATTTTTATACTTAAAAGTGGACTATACTAATTAAGTGGAACTGTACTACACATTTTCTTAAAAAAATTCTTGGAGCCGTTTTCGAGAAATACATTTTTTTCTTAACGTTTTTTGTTTAACATTTGTATGGGAGGTACCGTTGTTTTTTATCTTAGGAATATAGTTTTTTTAACTGTTCAAGATAATGTCAAAAAAACTACCAAATACGAAGTTCAACAAAAATCCATTAAGTCGTTTGCGAAATTTTGAGTTTTCAACAAAAAAAATGTTTTTTTTTTAATGTCCAAAAAAATTTATTTTTGAAAAATTGGCGCGATAGTTGTGTGCTCGTCTGTCAACCTCGTGGTTGTAGGTTCGATTCCTGCCGTTGTCTATGTCTTCTTATATTCCATTAAAAAAAAACCAATTCTAAAAATTGTCATAAAATATGTTGCTGCTTTGCTCATTACATGCTGTTTAGGCATAACACTAACAACATTTGTGATTGAGTAAGCTAGCATGCCCATAAAAAATATGACAACGAAATAAATAAAATAATGCGAATTATATATATACATACGTAAATAAGACACGGTAGTTCTCTCCGCATTAGTTCAGCCGCCATCCCTGGAGATAAATCTGAGACATCAACCAGCTCTAGTCTCAGAACATCGCGCCACACATCTTTCCTATCCTTCTTTCTCTTCTTCCACCGGATGACGGCGCTTTGTTAAGAAAAACATATAAAGGGTATTCATAATCCCTTGAGCGCGTGCATAGTTATAAAAAAAAAAACAAAAAAATATTGGTTTTATGAATCAAATTAGGCACAGATAGCATGTACAAGATGTGTCTGGCTTTTGAAAAAAAAATAGTAGTACAGGTGTGAAACCAGGAGTACGGTAGTACAGAGGTATCGAAAGTAGTACAATACTACTATAGTAGTACTTTCGGCTAAGCTGTTATTGAGAATAAGAATATTCAATTGTAAGCCGTCCTGTTCTTAAGTAATAGTGTACCAAAGGTAAATTATAAAATAAAATAAATATCCAAATGGATATATAGATTAAATTCATTCGCTAAAGCAACCAGACTTAATACGAGTAAGAAAGATTTTGAGAGATATTAAACAAAATAAAAACCATTAGAATTTTCAAGATGGCAGCATTACCCTTCCGACTCCACACTTAAAATTTGTTTTTTTTTCATAGTTTTTGCATACATAAATAAAAACAAAAAAAATCCCCACTCAAAAACATAAATTTATTACATTTTTTTGAATTAATGTACTACACCCCAATGTTTTCGAAAATTTTTCTCCAAACATATCAATTGTGCGATACAAATTTTCGAATCTTTTTTGTGTAAAATAACATTAGCTAAAATGCGTACAACTTTTTTCAAAAGAATCGAGTAATTAGGAAAAAACTGAATTTTTCCAGTCCCCCCCCCCCCCCCCCCGACCCTTAAAATTTTTGCTCCGCACCAAATTTAGGGTACTTTTTAGGAAATGCTCAGGACATTAAATTGAAGCTCTCCACCAAAATGCAGCTTTGTCGGAATTTTTTCGATGTGAATGTCTAATTTTCCTAGACTATATTTCATACTTAAGTTTACCTAATGGATTTTTTTGTTTTATTTTTGTATCTCGTTTGCTTTTGTAAATAAAAAAAGTTAATTAAAAATATAAAAATTAATAAGCAGAATTTATTTCTTTTTTCTTGACGGACAGAATTTTGAAAAGCAGAAAAAATGAAAAAAGGCAGAATTTTGAAAAGCAGAATCTGGAAAAGCAGTTTTTTGAAGCCAGAATTTTGACCAGCTCCTATTTACATTAGGATCAAAAATATAGTTTTCAAAAACGCATCACGCATCAATGTCATCATTTTAGTATTGGTGGTTTGCTTAAGCTCCCTCTGGATATTGATATTTTTGTTTGAAGGTGTTTGTTTAAGATTCTACCTAACATGTCCTCACGGATCATGTACGAAACGCACTTTATCGCTCTTAATTGATTTTACATCATCATTTACATCATTTTTACAGTCGTTTAATGGAAGGGGCTTACATAAGTAAGTAGACTTCAATTTCTTTTTATTAAAAACTCAAACCATAATGCTACAAGACTCAAACCTCAGAGTCATCTAGCATTGACGCGATATGCCTTCATCTTCTATAAAGGAACTCTTGCACTCGCTGTGGTAGCGGCGCCATACTGTTGGTGGTTTTTGTGGATTTAAATTTTCAAAAGAGAAAACTCATCGCCAAAAAATCTTTCCATCTTCTATTTTGCATTTAGATGTGCTTTCTATATAGGACAAAAGCGAATAAGACTCCCTTTTACACGACCACGCACACGATAAGCTTTTTAGAATGCAGTCTTGCGTTTATTTTTACCATACCTACTCTGAAGAAATTTTCTTTGAAAACTAATTTCTTAAGGCGCCCCAGAAACTATACCACACAATTTAACTTTTTCCTTTGCAGCTAAATTTACTATGATGTAAGAAAATTGACGCTAAGCACGGACAGTATTGCCATAGTCTAATTTTAGTCGGATCTAGACTGAATGATTTTGGAAACTTTTTTTTAAGTTACGCATATTGATGGTGCAGCAGAACGCCGTGAAACGAATATACATTGTTTTTCGACAGGAATGAAGGAAACCTTCACAATTTTTCCACCAAATCCAAGTGGTTAAGTAAAGTAACAATTTTTGAGAGACAAGAAAAAAACTATTGGAAGATTTTTGTCACTTCCTCGCCAAAATTGCAACCATTTTTGTGTTGAGCAGAAATGTGCCGGAGGGTCCATTTTATTTTTTTTAAAGGATACCAAAAATGTTACCTCCGTTAATAATACCGCGGGAATAGAAAGCAGTAGACGAAGATTCTATACGTAGAAGGAAGCAGATAAAAGAATCACGCGATCGAAATGTCATCCATGTCATGATTTTTACCACTCGACACAGTGTCTTACTGATAGAGAAGGTAACATAGTCACCGACACACAGAGAACAATAAATTTATTCAAGCTGCATTTCCAACATCTGCTAAATAGGAATTATGTGGAGCGATTATTAAGACATGCGAAGGGGCACATCTCCAATCAATCAAATCAAGGCCTAGTTCCACAACCGAATGTAGAAGAGAGTGGCTTAGCTATCAACAAACTGAACAGCGACAAGTTTGCCGGCCCTAATGGAATAGCACCGAAGATCTTGAAATACTAGGAGATTGATTTGACAGGTAAGTATGGCTTAATATGGGCTGAACGAAGCATTTCCGATGGCTCGACATATGTCCATCTACAAAAATGGCAAATCTATCGAGGCAGCAGGAAACACACATACATGATTCTATTTAACACAATGTATAAGCGTGGTAAGACGTTCTGCAATACTTTAGCCGGCAAATATCACTAAGACTTGGACCCTGGAAGGTCGATAATATATATATATTACATACATATATTCACATTAATAAATTTTAAGTCACGACCTACCATATTCCCATCTACTTCAAAGCTGTTTAGGAAAGCATTCATTAGCAAGAGCTCTTGGGCGATGGCCGAACTCGACAAAAGCTGATCTAGTTATGTCACGTGATACTATAGAGAAGAAATGATACAACTATTTCAACCATAAAAGTCGGTAAGGAGATTCGCTATCATGTGACTTGTTATGGGAACTATATTGACACTATCTTTCGCTCCCAATGAGCATTACAGAGGTCTTTACGTCGATTGAAAACTGTTCGTTCATATCAATACAGCAGCAATTTTGAGGTAGTTACAAAATGCAGATTATGTAGCTTGGACGGAATAATAACTAGGCTCGAAAGACGAAGTATGACGGAAAATTATTCTTACAAGCTGCTGGTGAACGCTCTGAGTGCACGCTCTATAAAGCACTAAGGTATACTCTCCGCCTTACTTATGGCTTTACGAACGCGAGTACTTCAGAATAAGCAGAAAAAAAGCTCTTTCCACAACCAAATATTCTGACAGATATTTGACCTTTATGCAAAATGATCGAATGGATCTAATTGACCGACCTGGAGTGTAAATTAACATTATAAAATGAAGCTCATCAGCAGATCCTGAAGGTACCAGCCAACAAAACAATGCCAGCAACCGTCAACCACCTATGGTACATCATTTGAATAAGTGTATTTTTATAAATTAAACTTTCGTCTCTTATAATTCACATTTCCTTCAACCACAATTGTTATAAATAAAAGTAAGATTTCCATAGAAGAGAGAAGTTTATAAGATATGAGAATCTTTTGACATTTTCATTATAAAAGAGTAAACGGAATTTAGGAATTCTGACTGGTGAAGTTTTTGGTAATAAAAAGCAGTTTCCTTATTCTCCTTTCCTCCTTCAAACCACTGATATTTGGCCGATACCCTTCTTCTAGATTCCTACTTTAAACCACAGAGAGTTAGGCGACTCTCTTGTCCTAATAAAGTGGTTAAATATCAGCGGGCCGTTTAATAGGGCCGTATTATTAACATGACGAAGAGGAAGACCTAACATCTGGCTCTGCCTTACAGACCAAGCTATATCGCGAAAGTCAAGGCGCTTAGCCTGGATGACTGTAATCAGCGTGACCGAAATAAAGGAGGATGGAGAAAATGCTGTTGGCCCAGTGGACTGAGTGTATGTTGGTCATAGCTCGTAAGCCCCCACAGAAGGGGAAATAAAAATATTCCAAGAAGGGCAGAACATTTTACTCCTCGGTATTTTTTAAGTTATCCTATATTCATACCTGGTAACACTTGGTCCAAGAAATTCTCGAAAGAAACTTCTTCAATATGATTTCGGCACTGATGATGATATACGATAGGCAAGGCAATATATAGGCGCCATACCGCCATGCGACACTATCGCAAAGCGCGTAGAATCCGCGAAAATTTCATCACATCAAGACAATGCTTAACTTTTTTGTTTAGCGGTTTGAACAGACCTCAAAACCGACACCCCAAAAACCCCCACCGACAAGCTACACAAAAAAACCAACACAAAAAAAAAAACACCAGCCATTACAACCAAAGTAATTTTAATCGAAAATTGATTTATAATTGAAAAATCTTTTACCCCGATATTGACTTACCACAGTCTTGTAGAGAGCCCACTCGTCTTCCTACTCCAAAACCCTACTTATCGCACCTACCTACCCGCCCCCTTGTTAGAAAATATTAGATCTTTGAAGCTTCTTGGCTTGGCACTCACTCTAGTTTCTGGCAGCAGCATAATGTAAACAAAAAAGTAAAACGAAGAGAAAAAGCCCTATAGAAAAAGTTTTCAGGAGCCAGGATGGAATTTTCTTTGAAGCGGTCTGAGATGATGGGTTGCTTCCGTCTACTTGCTTAGTTTTTTTTTTTTTTTTTTGCCAGGAAGTGGGAGTCGGGGTTGCTATAGCGAGCGGTGGCATTGGTGGTAAAAGGAGAACTTTTCCAATCGATTGCTGCAAAAGAATCCAGATAAAGTTAGCTAAATGCCGAAAGGCGTTTCATTTAATGTACTCCTTCCAACACTGTCTCTTTCTATACATATGTATGTGTGTAGGTACGTCACAAGGCTTAAGCTTACGTGTTGGACTGAAGATGAAAGTTCTGAAAATTGAATTATTTTCATTTTTGTTTATCCGGGCGAAAAGAATTAACACCTTGCGACGATGCAAGGGATTAACATTCAGCACACAACTATATGACCCAGCCCAAAGTTATAAAGGGTAGGAATATCGTCTATTTTACAAGATATAGAGGGGGGCTCTATAAAGTTGATAGTTATTGTTTACAAGAAAATCCACAACCCCAAGGGCCGGGCGGTTAGATTAATGAGTTCCGATGGACCTTAATGGACCGCACAATACCAACCTACCTATATAGAAGGATGTATGACGATAAACCCTTTCATTCTGTGATTTGGCTTCGGTTTCTTGGAGATTATTTGGATAAAGTCTTGGAGAATTTAATAAAAGTTTTGTTTATTTGTTCTTTTGATCTGTAATGAGATGAGATGAGTTGTGGTGATATAATCGGATGCCGGATTGTAAGACATAAAGGGGCAATAGTAGAAGCTTTGGATTGATGAATTTGATTCGATTGAGCGAATTGATTTAGTTGTATGGAATAAGGAATAAATACAATTTAAAGAAAAACATCGCTGACTTTTGATGGTGTTTTAAGTTTAAAAAGTTATAGCTTTTTAAATTACTGTTTATGATATAAAGGATTGTCAATTGTTTACAATTGAAATGGGGGGCTTTTTATTTATTTGAATCAAGCTAATGCTTGCTTCATGGAGCCGAAAGCTGCTTTTGACACTGCCAATCGGCTAGCTCTTATCTACAAAATGGCTAATCTTGGCTGGCGTTCCTCAGGAATGCATATTGAGTCACATAATATCACATAATTTTTCGCTCTCTTCATTGATGATGTAACTGAGAACTTGCCAGGTGGAATCAACTTCTCAGATATTCTCATAAAAGTATTGCTCTATGCGGACGAATTGGTCATGTTGGCGGATAATCCCTCTTCTCTTCAACTTCAAATTAATAGACTTTAAATGTATTTTAAAACCTGGGATCTACAAATAAACGCCGAGAAAACGAAAATAATGGTATTTAAAGCTCGAAGATGTAAGAGGTTAAGGGAGGAAAGCTGGGTTTTAGATCGTGAACGCATTGAAGTAGTACATGAATTTAAATATTTGTGAGTTCTGATGTCTGCGAACGTAAATTTCTCTAAGCATGTTCAGCAAAAAAGCAAAGAAGTAACGTGCATGTGGTATGGTGTTCAAGCTTTTAGTCAAACGAAATTTGAAGAATTTGAGTTGATTCAAGGTTTTTTCTTTAAACGGCTTTTCATGTTACCCAATTCAACCTCAACATACGCAATTCATGTGAAGTCCGGTATAACACCTACACTGAGGAAAAAAAAGCAACGTAAAATCTAAGAAAGTTTTTGATTTAACGTTGGAAAATAGTATCATGAACATATTTAATTTAAAGTTCAAAATACATTGATATAAGCAACGTTGTTTTAAAGTGAAACATAGTTGATTCAACAGTGAAACAACTTTCATAAATTATTAAGTAAGTTCAACGTTGCTTCAAAGTGGTATATGCTTAAAAAAAAATCCAAAATTAAAATATCATGCACAACTTTCAAAGTGTAACCTAGTTGATTCTACTTTATTCAACATCATTTCGAAGTTACTGCCAATTACAAATAATATTTATACATTAAATTATTCTTCAACAAACTTTGATGAAAAATTTTCAATGTAAAATCAATTTTAATTTGAATTCATTCATAGTCATTTTTAAGTGGACCCAATGTAAAAGCGAAATGTTTAAAATTTAAAGTGGAAGCGATGTAGAAACAAAGTGAAACGTATTCATTTTCAAATTGCTTTTGTATTTTCAAACTACGATCGACGTAAAATTAAAGGGATTCATAGTTGATCTTAAGTGGATTCCATGTAGAATCATGAAAACAGCAAAAAAAAAACTACCTGCAACGTAGCGTCGGGTCGGAGCCGCGCCGCGCCGGTGTCGTCGATCGTGAAGCACTGGCTTCATATTTTCAGTCGTGTTTTACAAATTAAAGACGATGAACTTTTAGTTAAACTATTAAGAGAATTTGAAATGGAATGCATTTTCCCTACGTTGAAAAGTAAGTTTTGTTTTAGTCAAATCGTAAGAAAATTAATTCTAGTTTGATGGAAATTTGTTTATTTTCTATATACTAGATTATTTGTAGCAAGTCTTAAGCCAAAACACCATATTCTGGTGCCGTATTTCAAATCCCGATATTAAGAAATGTGGACCGTTAACATTTTTTTGGGATATGCCGTTTGAAGCAAAACACAAGTGTACCACTACATTAATATCTAGTAAATTCAAATTTGTATTCAAAAATAAAAATACAATTTTTATATTTCAAAATTATCGTTTTTTTTATTAACAAAATTGGAAAAGTTTTATTAAATTCAGATTGGCGTAAATTAAGGGTGAATCCAAGTTGTTATTTTAAAATCGTAAAGTAGTAAATTCTACAACGTTTCATGGTTGGTAAGATTAAAACTAAAATATTTCCATTTCAAAGTAATTTCTATTAGAATTTACTTAAAACAACATTGAAACGTAGTGAAATTAAAATTGAAAGATAGTGATTTCAAAGTTGGTTCGTAATATTTTTAAGGTCGAATACATTTAATTTAAAGATGCATCATTCTAAAAATAAAGTTGGAGCATTATACTTTCAAAGATGAATGCCTTTGGATCTAATACGAGGCACAGTAGAATCGAAGTTGTACCATTTTGTTTTTAAGTTGGATGATATTGATTTTACTATGATTCCACCTTAAATCAAAGGAAAACGTATTCAAATCAAGCATGAAAACTATTCGTTTGCATATATGAAAAAAACGTTGAATCAATGATGTTCCACTTTGATTCTAAAATGTTCATCTTTAACCCCGAATCATTCCTAAATATACTGTTTTTTCTCTGGGTGTATATATATTTAAAACCTCAAAGATCACGCAAGCTGCCTTATGAAAATTATGAGAAAGCCAGATTCTAATTTTCACAAAATTATTTTGAAAAACTTATTACGTGCACATGAATGGAATTAACTTGCGCAGTCTCAAATTATTCTCTTAATCTTGATGAGTCTAACTTAGATAACTGGCAGCAAATGTTTTGTGATCTAATCTCTATGGTAGATGAAAGTATATATCTGCAGAATGTGAATAGGGCATCAACATCTCCTTCAAGGAAATTTTACAGATAATTAAGCCACAATCTATATTCTAACAATTATTTTAAGTATGGACTTCCAGTCAATGCCATAAGAACAATATTTAGAGCAAGGGTAGAAATTCCGAATTTGAATTGTATCCCGCAGCGCTCAGATCTTCCACAAATTTGCAATTTTTGTAACAGATTTGAACGAGATGATATTTACCACATCATAGCCAATACTGCAAGAAATTCAAAGGCTATACTTTCAAAGAAGTGTTTTGTCAAGGATAGAACTGTTAGAAGTGTTGAAAGGGTCCGTCGGATGACATTTCTGTTTATGTATTGCGATCATGCAATTAATTTTCCGAATAGCTTTTAAGACTTTTTCTTACCGGCAGCATAATGGTTGTTCAACCATTTATAGTGCTTATTTGTCTTAATTTAAATTTAATAAATCTTGATAAATGATATTTAAACTTTTTTATAATATGTAATATATTTTGTTAAAAAAGAAATAATAAAATAAAAAAGAAAACACTAATACGGATTATATACAAACTATTCAATTCAATAATTATTTTAATTTTATTATTAATTTTCACAATAATTTAATTTAGTATATTCTAACAATGTTATTTACTATTTTTTGTAGTATTAAAGAAATGATATTTTCTGGCAGACGGCACATATTGTCATGTCCATATTATTTCCAATTCAAAAATAAAATGTAAACATTTAATTAATGTAATGAAATAAAATAATAATAAATAATCAAGCTAATAAAATCTAGCGTACATGTAACTTATAATTAAATGTTATAAAATATTTTAAAATATATTTTTAAAACCATTATTTGATATATCAGAAAAATGTGTTGATAAATTATGATTTGCGTTACACAAATTAAGAAATTCAAAGGTGAATTCCGTTCATAGTTGGTACGATAGTGTGATATATGAATTGGGTCTGGAATACCTCTTAAATTACGAGTTGGAACATTAAATTTAATTTTGGAGTGGCCGCGGCGCGAAAGTTGTATGTTCGCCCGTTAACCTCATGGTCACAGGTTCGATCCCTGCCCTAGTCTATGTCCCCTTAGTTTTCCATTAAAAACCAATTCTAAAAATAAATGTCATACAATAAGTTGCTGGTTTACTCATTACATGCTGTTTATGCATAGAACTAACAAAATGTGATTGAGAAAAACTAGTATACCGATAAAATATGACAAAGAATAAAAAAATAAATGAGAATTATAAGGGACTTAGACAAATAACACACGGAAATTTCTCTGCATTAGTTCAGCCGCCATCCCTGGAGATAAAATCTGAGACAACAACCACCTACAGCCTCAAGAAAATCGCGCCACACATCTGTCCTATCATTTCCTTTTCTTCCTCAACCTTACGCCCGCGCTGTGTAGAAACATTTAAAGGGTAGTATAATCCTTTGAGGGCGTGTAGGTTATAAAAAAACGCAAGACAAAAGGTTCAAAGCATCTATATTTCCATCAATAAGGTTAACAATAAAAACAAAACATAAATATGAGTTTCAGACGACTATTATATGAAGGAAGATGCAATGGGTCCTGCCAGTCTAAGTCTCTGAAGGCAAATCTTAAGAACCTTTTTTGAATTTGTTCAATTCTTATTTTGCAGCAATAGTAATAAGGGCTCCATACCTGGCAAGCGTACTCTATAATGGGTCTGACAAATGAAAATGAGAAATCAAGAAGAACCAGGAATGTCACACGATCCTCGCCCATGGCTTGCAAGACCCGAATTGCTTGGTTGATAGGATATTATGTGTTCTAATATTCCTATTAAGTTGTTTTTGATCTACTCTCTCAAGAACTTCAGACAAAAATGGAAGCACAGAAATGGGTCTCTACTCCATTTTTTCGAATGAGAAGGATTTTTGCAACTTCCACTGGGTTGAACGTAACGATAAGGGACTAAAATGTGTATACTAAAGAAATATTTGTAGATTTCCCTAATAAATCCAAACAAAAATACTAACAAAAATCATTGAATGTCCTTCGAAATCACTCATTCATAAACGACAGAATTCTCGACACTCCACAGTGAGAGTGGACGACATCTTTCGACATAAAAATTCACTTATCGCCATCAATCAATATAGGTTTTATTTTGTATTCCAAATCACTCATATGTACCAAACAAAAAAAAAGTGTCACTTTGTCGTCCACACGCATGCAAAACGGTAGATCATTCATGCAAGAGCTCCTTTTGGGACGCCATCATCGCAGCATACACAGTCGAATTTATCATTGATGATGACGAGGATAATGTGACAGCACATGAGGGGTGGTAATATTATAATACATTTTTTTTTATCAATTTTTTGCTTTTTATTCACACACACTTCAACGTCATGTCAAAATCTCGGATAAGTGGCACTACATTAGACTAATCCGGAAGAAAATAGAAGAGCCATTCCCAAAATATAAAGGATATCCTCAGTCAGTAGAAAAAAAACTCTAAAATAAAAAAGTAAAAAAAAATAAATAAAAAAAAACTGAGCAGAAACAAAATCTGGAGTTCATCCCTAGGGATGAATATATTACAGTTGTATTTCTAAACAAAAAAAAAAATCTTAAAAAACGAAACAAAACTGAAATTGAAACAGCAGCATATCTTGGCTATACAATAGCGGACGGAAATGAATATCCTTGAGAGTTGCTCTGGGTATAGGTTAGGTATGTATATTCCTCGCAGCTGAATTGAACTGGAGCTGATGAAATGGGGGTCCGATTTTTATTTTATGTCACTGAATATTCCTGAGTTTTCCAGTTATATGCGTTCGTTGACTGTTGTTTATCCACAAAGGAGTTCAACGACGAAATTGAATAGGTACAAGTAGCTAACTTAGTCCTGATGTGGTGATGGAATATTGAAAAAGGAAACACAGATTCATAACACTGAGGTGCGTGGCAATGCGATACGAACTGGCGGGTAACTATATGGATGCGAGGAGTTCTCGCAGTATACCTACCCATTTCATCAAGGATATGAGGTGATTGATCGATGGGCAAGTGGATTTGGTGTGTTTTTTGTGTTTTCCCTTTTTTTTAAAGAATATATTTCTTTTTGTTTAGTCCCGCGGCATAGACTTGGGGGAGGAAGAATTATATATGACGAGCGACGTGCGTCCTCAATGACGGTAAGTTAATACAGGCCTCACTTGTGGCTGTGTTGGTATTTATGGCCTGTCAATTGATTCTTATAAGTTATTTATTAGAACGGGCTGCAAGACCACAGGACAATTTTGATGGGTGGCGGCGCTGCGGTGTGGTATTATACCGATTGAAGTGGAATAAAAAAAGGGTTATGGTTTTTTTTGTTGGGTTTTTCGCCTTTTTACAAATTCAATTTGAAATCGAGTTGATGAAATATTAAGGAGGTCAATATGCATTGGTCTGGGGAATTGATGATTGAAAACACGTGAACGTGATGAATGATTGATTTTGTTTCTTATTTTTTTTCTGTTTTTGTAAAAAAGGAAATGACGTCCATAAACAATACAAAGGTTCACTGAGAATTTTTTTAAATTGAAAAAAAAAAACAATTTGAACCTTTAGTACTTTACTTGGTAATTTACTCAATCCTTTTTGTGGTTAATAAAGAAAACCCCTAAGAAGTAGATACTCCTAAGTCGATCTTTTACTCAAAATTACTTTTGAATGCTATTTTATATAGGAATACCTAGGTGCCAGCGTCCCTACCTACAAGAACTAGAATATGGCTATAAAAAAAAACCTCTAAAATAGTTAATATGCAATTCTTGGAGAGCACTTAAGGGAGTTACTCCAAGCTATACTTCTGCCCTTGGAGTTTTTGATCGATTTTTCTGGCGACCAATTCTTACAATGACTATAGCCCTGTTTTCTTGGGAAAAGCTATGCGCAGGTAAGCAGGATTTACACACATTACAAAAAGAAGAATTTGCTTTCGATAAAACTAAAAGCAGAGGTCTGCTTTGGATAGATTTGTGATTTTTTTTTATAATTTTGCACGCGCTCAAGCGATTATGAATACCCTTTATATGTTTTTTTTTTTTAAACACAGCGCGGCATCCGCTGAAAGAAGAGAAAGAAGGATAGAAAGATGTGTGGTGCGACGTATTGAGATGGTGGTTGTTGTCTCAGATTTTATCTCCAGGGATGGCGGCTGAACTAACTAATACGGAGAAAATTAGCGTGTCTTATTTATTTATGTCTCTTATAATTCGCATTATTTTATTTTTATTGCATTGTCATATTTATGAGTAGTTTACTCAATCACATGTTGTTAGTGTTATGCCTCAACAGCATGTAATGAGAAAACCAGCAACTCATTTTATGACAATTTTTAGAATTGGTTTTTAATGGTATATAAGAAGACATAGACAATGGCAGGAATCGAACCTGCGACCACGAGGTTGACAGGCGAGCACACAACTATCGCGTCACGGCCACCCCGAGTTCGAGTATCGAATGATATTTAGTTTTTTAATTGGTAGTTCCGATGACTCTGATGATAGAACGGTTAAGTACCAAGTTTGAAGAAAATCGCGTCAGCAGTTTAGACTGTAGATCGTTCTACAGACAGACAGACAGACGAAATTGCGGGACCCAATTGTTTGGTGTTCTTTTTTATATTAATGTCAAGTTTGATTAAAATCTCGAGTTTGCCTTTTTCCAAATGGAAAACTAATGCCCTACGGGCCTACCCTATAGTACCTACCTAGACTACGCAACCTACCAACTCTATTCACCTTTTTGAAAAAAGTAAAACTGTGGCTCCTTGATTTCGATCATAATGAAATCGAAGTTTCGTTGAGCTATATTGTTTAATTGCTTAATTCAATTTATAGAATTTATCTTATCTTGTTTTTTTCTTTGAATATGCATTTTGATTTAATCCTCTTTTTAAATTTTTAACTTAACTTTCTTATATTGTACACCCCACGATTAATTTTTGTACTATGAAGTGGCATTATCTCTATTTTTATGAAATACCAATGTCACTAACTATTCTCTCTTAAAATCCCTATTGTAAATTTTGTTAGAGCAATCTTAAGATTTATCAAATGTTATAGTTAATAGACGAGGATAATGATTAATAATAATAAAAAAAACATATCGCAAGTAAAAAGTAAACACTCATTTTCGACTTTTTCAGAATAAGACTAAAATATTGAATATCGGAAAGAAGTCAATTTTCTTCACTTTGATTTTGATAAAATGTCCAATTGAGTCAAATCATGTTGAGTAAAGTTTTCCGAAGACAGAAAACTCAGCGACAACCTCACGTGAGTGTGGTTGATGTGACAATCGTTTTCATCACCTCAACTCTCTTCAACTCCAACCCTGGTCCAATGATGATTTATTGTATTTGTATCTTGATCAAGCTTATCGTAAGCCTTTGTAATATGTCATTCCTTTTCATTCCTTAAATCTAATTTACTCCAGCATCAGTGCTGCTCGATCAAAAACAAAGTTATACCTGTACCAACAAAAATGCAAAAACAATTATTGTACCTTTATAAATAAAGTCACATTCCCTTGGGAGGACTAAATCCAATAATATACTTGACCGGCAACAGTGCGGTGCGCACCGACTATTGGGGCTAAGAAGTAAGCGTTAAGCAAAATACAAAAAAAAGCAACAAAAACAAACAAAAAAAAAACTTTATAGAAAAGAAAAAGAAACGTTATAAATAATGAGTTGCACTTAATCAAATGATAACCACCCACCCCACCACGATGATTTAGGGGCGCAATAAACGTAAATTAATTACGAGGACGGCTTACGGAGATTAATTATTTTGCGCCGTTTCGCATAAGCTCTAGGTTTTTTTCTCGCCTTTTTTTGTTGTTCGTCCTTGCATGGATGGAATATATATATACTCGTACATAAGCGATGTAAGGAGTTCTGTTGTTATTTTGGAGAGAGTGTGTTATAAGACTACGACGACGATGACTGGAAGAGAGACGGACGTTGACGTTGGTGCCAAGCTATTTAATGTATTTCAATGGCACCTTACGTCGCCGCCGAACGTTGGTCGTCGCCTTTGGACGAAGCCTCAGTTCAAGTGTTGTGCAATGTGATAGACTTTAGCCAGGTGAGGTGAGATTGACTATCCTACCTACAGTATTGTATAAGGGATCGGGAAGAAAATACCAGGCAAAAGATAATGACTGTTTCTTTGGTTATCTCATGCGGTTTTGTGGGTGTTCAATGTGGCTTAGTCAGAAAAATTAATGGTCAATGGAAAAAAAGGAGTTTCAAAGAAATAAACAAAAACATTCTTCCAAAAGGATTTTCAAATGATTTTTTTTTTGTAATTTAGTAGAAAAGACCCTAAGGTGTTTTTCCATAATTTCGTATACATATGCCCACATTTGAATTTAAAAAAAAATCAATTCAAAAATACTCAACAGTTAAGTGAGTATAAGGAAACTTGTGGTTTCCTTTATATAGAGGTTGTATTTCCAATGTCTGGTCATCCGCAGAAAACAACACACGAGTCCTTTTAATTAAGGATGATATAAAATATATTTGTTTGTATGTTAAATTCAATGATGGGTTGCTCTTTATCATCATCATCATCATCATCATCATTTACGTTAGGTAGGTACATGAAGGTCGAAACACTTTCACATTGACAACAAATTTGTATTATTTTAGTGTATTTCGTCTTATTTCATAACATTTCGTACCGAATAAATTATAATTACCGACCACAGGTTTAACTCGTGCGCAATAATTCATCACCGGGAACACCAATCCAACAACATCACACGACCACTACACTACCTGTGCACATCATCAGTAGTCATACACTGCACAATACCCACCCATCGATTCAATATCAGAGCACAGACAGAACGATGCAGCTTCAGCACTACGAGTTAAAGGTTTTCGTTCGTCGAGCTTACAGTCCACATTGCATTAGAACACAAAGTATAATAAGAGGAAGGAAGCCAGCAACGCTGAAGAATTGACCACAGAAGAAAAAAAAACAAACTCTGAGGAAGATGTAAAAGCCTCACACCTGCCCGTAATGACGTTAACAGATACGGAATTTTCAGCTATCAACAGCTCTAAAAATCGTCCATAGAAGAAGAAAAAACGAAGCAGCATGTGAACACGTCAGCCCTGACCGCACAGAAAAGACCCCGCAAATTGGAGATAAACACGGTTAACGGGAATAAATGCACGAATATCGACAAGGAACCAACAAAGAGTCCATCTAAAGCTTCAGCTCCTATTATAGCATCAACCACCAATAGCCGAGCTCAACCAAGTCCCCAGCAATGCCACCAATTGTTTTTCGGGAACATTGCTGAAATAAGCAGGTTCTGCAAAAGCAAAAACTTAAAGGTGCGCCCTATAAAAATCTTAATTCTAAAACAACGATTATCACCTCTGGGAACAGGGAGACATTTGACTTTGTCAACGGACTTTTTGACAGATCCAATTTAAGCCACGAGATGATAGGTAAAATTTACTCTTACTGAAGGGAGAACACAACTCTTTCGCAGCCATTGAACTCGAGGAGGAACACCGCACAGAGGGACTATAGTTAATAAAGGCGGAACCCTTCCAAGCTAAAAACGCGCTTAGAGGGAAATGGCTACAACAACTTATTTGTAGAGCTTGCTAATTCATGTGACATGAAGGAAGTTAATGCTTAAACTTTCATCTCATCATGAACCACCGAGTACACTGGGAGCGCCTTTAGATGAACGACATAGTTCAATCTAGGAACTGCCAGTATTGTAGAAATGTCGCAACAAACTCTGGTCTGCAGTATGTTCGCGTTAAGTGCAAAGAAGAACACGAGCCAGGACAATGCAAGTGCAAGGAAAACATACAACTTGATGTCTGGTGTGAAAACTACAAGCGGAATGGCATCCAGCTAGCTTTAAGGATTGTCCAACCCGAATCTCTAAGCGAATCTTAAATAAATAAAATGTTAGCTGAATAAAAGGCTCACCAAGCAGTGTTATAGAGATTGGCCTGCGTGGTTACCAAACACATAGTTAGTTTCGGGGCAATGGTGAAGTGTGACCAAACATTCAGTAGAACCACCAAAGGTACCACTGTAAATGAGCATACCTCGAGCAGAAGCGCCTAAACTACCCCAAGATCCGCAATAAACCTCAAAAGTGTCCATAGGATCTTTGGATCGGACCTACTTACAGTCATAGATAAAGTTATACGAGTGCAGTTCCACCAAACTACGTCCAGCTCTGGGGGACTACCTAGACTTGCATCATAGTCCTATCATTTTTTTTCCTGGCTCACTTGTTCTAATAGGCTGAATCTCTGTAAGTGATACCGTGTTATTTATTTTAATTGAACAACCTTACAGTAAATAAATAAATCAAGTTGAAATGTTTTATGACCTTTTGTCCAAAATGCGTTTCCACCGGGCACGATAGCTGGGCTCATCAGTTAGATGCTATCGTGTCCTTCTAAGACGCACTATTTTTTGGTCGATGACTACCGACTCTAAAAAATTTATAGAGCAAACATACTGCAAATTATATTTTTCTAGGGGAATTTGGTCAAATTCATGCACCTAGAAATATATGTATGTTATGCCCGTGGTCTGGCTAGTAATAAATAATAGAAGAAAAACTCAAAAAATTTCTATATAGGTATTGTTTTTGTTTTTGTGGACTTAAGTCATGCAATTATTTTATGACCTTTATTAAATAAATAAAATTGGACTGAGGTCCAGCCCTCCCAAACCCGAGTTGTATATTCTTTCGTCTTACATCAGAATCTGGATAAAAAGGTATTACAATTTAATATTTCTTGTTCTAAATTCTATTTTAAGGGTAAATTATTGTACTGGTAAAATTTTTTTTATGGAACCATTTTGCTTATGGAACCATGGAAGTATTGACCCTCGGATTTTGGGTATTCGGTATATAAACGATTCGGACACTCGGATAAGTGTTGTGCCTACGGCAGTAGGTACGCAGTATGTGGAAACCCCATGATTCAATTGTATGTAGTAATTCTACTAAGGCTCTTAGGGAAAAAAATAAATGCTTTAACTGTGGCGAAATAGGACATGCAGCAAGTTATCAGGGATGTCGATCGTATTTAAAATATAAGGAAAAAAACAATTCTCAACATAAAAAGCTAGGCAGTCTGCATCAAATACGAAAGCCTCTGTTGAGAATTCAATAAATAATTTTATAAATGGAAATATTTTTTTTGCCGATAGGATGAAAAGAACAATTCCTAATGCGAAAGTCAATAAACGGAATACTGCAGTGCCCAATAATATTCGCCCATCTGTTAACACACATGGTGGTCAAACTGACTTAAATGATTTTTTGAATGAAGCTAAAAAGCTTTTTAATATGTCGTTTTAAGATTTGTTAATAAAAATAAGGCAGTTTTGAAGTACCAAATTGAACTTCTCTTTAAAAAGTTAGAACGAATCAGTTCTCATCTTAATCCACTTGTTAGATCTTTGATTGCCTCTAATATTACCCAAAGCTTAAATGAAAACTATTATTTATCTCCATTGAATTTAACTAATGAACATTCTATGGCTTTAGTAAGACCAGATGCTAGTGGGACATTCTCGGCAACTTTTTACGAAAAAGCATCTCCATTGAACTCTCGGGGATGATATTAATTTTAAAAAATAACCAATTAAAAAAAAATAAACCTCTGTTTAATAAGCAGGCTGTAAACATTCTTTAGATGATATATACACTATATTTATCCTTAAGAATTTGTATGACTTACATATGCCCTATATGTATGTATAATATTAATCATACCTTTAGATAGATATCTTTTTAGATGAGGTAATCCTCTCAATTGTATTTTTAGTTTTATTTTAGTTTTAAGTTTAAGTCTTAAGTTAAGAATGCCTGAAAGAGCAATGTTGAGGATGTATGCCGGGAGCAAGTGTGCACTTACAAAATTAAATTCAAATACAAATCTATAAATTATAAATCCAATTTTAAGAAGTTTTTGTTTAAAAAGTCGAAATATTTTTTTTTCTTTTTTTTAATAAGTACAGCAGTCAGATATATCTTTAAGGCCCGTTTGCTGATACACAACTTAAGCATTTAAGTTCTACTTAAGAACTTATGTGATAGTTTGGTAACGCGCCTTGTGCCGTTTGGTCCTAACTGGCTTTTCGATACCCCTAGATCAACGGTGTGTGGTTCTTGGACCTACCGCTCATTACAAAAAAAATAGGTTTTAATGCCAGTCTCTGTTTCAGGTATCCAGGGTGTTTGGGATACTGCGAGATATTTTCTATTACTCTCCCTACCTTGGTTGCATTTCTCGCCTGTGCAACCCCATAACTAGGCTCCTATCTCCATCTCATCCTCATCCCTCTTTTCTCATCCCTCTCACCCTTTCAAAAAAATGTATTCCCAACTCATTTCAGATCTTATTAAACCTCATATGAAATAAAAAGTAAATTTAATTTTTTTTTCTTTTTTTTTGCACACGTTATAAACAAATCTTTATTTTGTACCAAAAAGATTACTTTAAAATTACTATCATTGGCGCAAAATTTTAAACGATTTAGTAAAATGTTAAAGCCACTTTTAGCATTTTACTAAGCTAAAAAGATGATTGAGCTAATTTTGAACGATTTTAACATTTTACTAAAGTTAAAAACACGGAATGCCTACTTTAACTTTTAGCAATTTGCTAAATCCATTTAGAAATCTGATAGTATATCAGCCTGGCACGCGGGGTGCCCAGGTTCGAGTCCTGCTGGTGCACAATTTTTTTTGTTTTTTTTTCTTTGTAATAATGAAGTTAAAATGATGAAAATAGAAATAACTAATACCTTTTTAGAGCACATGTTGAGTTTTCATCAACATATAATTAATTTACAACGCATAACAACAATAATTGTGTTCATCAAAATTCAAACCCTACAAATGCGCAGCTTTCTGCATAATTAGCAATTTGCTAGTTTAGAAAAGGTTTAAAATTTTTGAAATAGTTATTCAATCAATAATCACTTAGGAAATTGCTAATTAGCAAAATGTTAAGCCCTTAACAATGGGTTGTTTAAAATTTTGCGCCATTATCTTTGAAAATTTTACTTTACTAAAAATATACAAATTGCAAGTTGGTAACTTTCGCGAAGATAATCAAAATTTTAATTCATTTTCAATTAACACGTCTTGGATTTATTACAAATTTTGGGATATCAAATCCTCTTTTTTCTTTTCTATATTTAATTTATGTTTTATTCCCCTTGTTCAAACCTACCCTCTTTAACTCACGCACTTTGCTTTCCTCCGAAGTGACCACTGCAGCTGGATTTATAAGGTTGCTTGTAGATTCTTATAAACTGAATCGAATATGGTTATCACATAAATATGTTTATATATATATTTGTACCTTTCTATAATACGCGACTCAAAGTTATGTATTTTATTTCCTTTCGCGTTTTAATTCTAGTTAATCGGATTTTAATATTCTTGGCGCGAATTACTCAACTGTATCTTTAAATTAATTTACGAATTTATCTTTAATTTATCTTCGATTAAACATATTAAAAGTTACTGCAAACAAAAAAAAATGTATAAAAAAAAAATATAAAAAAAATTTAACTGATTTTCCTTTGTTGGTTTTGGTGAGTATTGAACTCCGGACTCCTCTACCGCAACTTTTACGGTCGATGCGCCGGCGCCGACCCTCTGTGCCACGCCACTAATTTAAACTTCTTGGTTTGAGCGGGTCTAACTCATCTTTGTTTTCGATATATGTATTTTACACTGGCTTTCTATGGCCAAAGCGCAGGCTAATTTTGCTGTTGGTCTAGTTGTTGCTGATTTTTTTTTCTTTTTATTTTTTTTTTTTTAACAAGATTATTTAGCCGAATCTTTTTTTTGATGGGTAAAATACCTAAGTCAGCAGCAATAACGATTTATTGCTGCTTATTTTCCTAGAAAAGGATTTTTTTCTTTGTTAGTCTATTTTAAAAGTTTTCTTTTAACATTTTCTAGTGTAAATTAGTAAGCACTAATTTCAAACATATCTTGGTTAACATCCTCCTTATCCTTTTAACACAACTTCTAAAATTTCTATATATATATGAAGATATATAATTATATATATTTCATTCTTTTAACTATAAATTAAAATAAAAAAAATTGCTTTATCTGGTTTGACTAACAACCGTCCTTACTGAAGGAATAAAATTCTTTGTTTCAATTTTTACTCTTTGATCTACTGCAAACCCATTTGGAAATTCTGCAAAGCTCGCTTTTCCGTTTAATCATCGAAATCATCAAGCGAAAACTTACACTCCAGAGTCAAAGTTCCAAAAAAAATGCCTGTGCTCTCAAGTCTCTCCCAAAAATTTTCTTGAGAAAATCTGCACGAGTAAACTCCTGAGTAGAAATTCTTGGAACGCATTGCGAGCCTAGATCGCGAGAAATCTACTACAATCCTTTTTTTTATTTTCTCCTCTACGTTCATTCTCAGAATCTGACAGATCGAATTCGCAAAAGTTTTCTTTTATTAAAATTCAAAAAAAAAATCAGAGGAAAAAGTAGCGCTTAAGCTATTTAAGTAGAACATAAATATTTATGATTCGTATCAGCAAACGGGCCTAAATCGATCAAAATTAATTCACTGGTCAACAAAATTTTAACTTTTTTGTGCCACACGGACTTTTTTGATATTTTTTGCTTTAGTTGGTGATCATAAGAAAAAATAAATAGTTAAAAAAAATGTGTTGGCCAAAGATTTTATTTTATTGAGTAATTTGAAATATTGCGAAATAACACAGATCTCGTTAATCAAAACTGTATTTTTTTTATAAATGACTTAATAAATCTAAGATTTTCTTGCATGTTATAAACGCCACTGAGAGCGATCAAAATCGATGTCTAACATTTTCATAATCTCATTTATGTTATTGCAAAATACCAAATCTCCATCCTGAGAAAAATATGTTCTGAAGTGCTGATCACGGTTTCGAAAGTAGCTAACTTTTGTGTTACTGTGTAGCAAATTCCATTCTTTTAGACGAGATCCTAATAGTTCTGATTGTTTTTTGGACAAATTTAGATCCCGAACTAAATCATTTAAGTCTCCTTGAGTTATAAAATGTGGCTCGTTTGCAATTCCTTCAAACTGAAAATCATCCTCCTCGTCAACACATTTACCTGAAGTGGACGGTTGTGAATGGTCATTCTCAACAGACGTAGTTGCAACTGGTAATAGTTCTGGCAATGTTTTACAATCAGAGACTGGTCTTAGAGCCGAAGATAAGTTATGGTAAATAACTATATTTTTTTTCTTGTAATTTATACCGTTTATGTCAGTGAGACAAAAATAGCAATCCGAAACGTGATCTCGCTGTTCAGTCCATATCAGGGGTACTGCAAACGGCCGGCGTAGGTCGTGCGCCTTTCTTTCAGTCGGTTACATTTTTCACACACGTTATGCAACAGACATGAGGAGCCCAGGATTTGTCTTGATGGGCGACAGAAAAACCGAAACATTGGTGATAACACTCCAACACAAGTTTGTAAAGTTTCGTCATTGTTTTTTGAATGTCAGTTCTCCGCAAACATAACAAAAACAGTTAGGATCATTGTTACACTTCCTCGACATGTTCACAGGGTTAATAACAAAAAAATGCTAAAACAAAAATGTGTTAAAATGCAACCACAAATATTTTTAAAACGATTTACTTTGAGTGCTTCTCTTAATTTGCTGCGTAGTACAAGTTTTGAGTTATACCGTATCACAACAAAACTGAGGCTAATTGACACGTGACAATAGCGATTTAATAATGAGACTAGATTGACAAAACAAAATTAGCTATCAAAGTTCGTGTGGCAAAACCAGTGTTGACCAGTGATTAGTTGTAAGAAGAATATGTAACAACTTTTAATTTGTGGTTTTCAAAATATAATTGTTGTAGTTACATTTTTGTTAGAACGGATGTCCCAAACAGATTTCCTCTATACCAGTAAATATTAAGTCAAACAAAAATTATTAAACCAAAAATTCTAAGCTTTTTAAGTTGGTGTACAAATATAAAAAAAAAACTAAAGTTCACTTTATAGAGCTATTTCGACCAACTCCTTCATGTGCCTTCTTGAATTCATTTATTGTTAATTCCCCATTACAATTGGAATGAGTAAAATGAATATATACTCCACTTACGTATCCTGGCTGAGGTGAGTGAGCAAAAATATTTTTGTCTTGCAAAAGTAAAACAAGAATTAAAAAAATTATAACAAAAAAAGAAAATGCAAGAAAAAATGACTTACCCAAACCTTTTTCTCGTAGAAACGTAAGGAATGTTCATAGATAGAAATTGAGTCAGGGTATTTCTGTATAAGTACATACAATACATTATAGCATTTGAATAAAAATGTGCTTGGAAAGGAAATCAAAAGAGAAACTTTTAATTAATTTTGCAATAAATTTAAAAGAATAAATAGCTTTTTGTGTTATCTATTTTTCTTTTTGTTTCACATTTTTTTTTAATTTTCATTTTTATTTTTGTTCTAGGTTTTGGCAGATACGAGTCTACGACGTATAATAAATCATTGCATATTTTGTCTAGCTTCATACAAAGGTACGTATATATATGTATAGTTAATGGTAAGATATGTTTTTAAACAAAGGAAAAACATACATATGGCGGTATAATGCAATAATTGATTCTATAAAGTTTATAATTAAAAACACATTGGGGCAACATTTTAAACAACCTATTATTAAGGCCTTAACACGATACTAGTATACATAGTAGTCTACTAACTTTTCATAAATTTTAAACCTTTTGTTAACTAGTAAAATGCTAATTAAGCAGATAGCAAAGCATTTGTGGGGTTTGAATTTTGATGAACACAATTATTGTGTTTATGCTTTGTAAATTAATTATTATGTTGATGGAAACCCAACATGTATTCTAAATAAGTATTCGATATTTACAAAAATAAAAAAAAATAAAATGCACGACTGGATCCTACAAGCTTGCCCTTGTAGCTAACAACCTTTAGTGTTACTCACTGACACTGTTGGTAGGTAGCTATAGCATATATAGTTATCCTATGTAGATTTAAAGTCCATGTAGGTAATATTACCCTGATTCTTAGTATAAAGAATTGTCGAATGCATGATTCAAGGAACAGTTACATATGTACCTACCTACAAATGTATATTTAAATGGATTTTAATTATGTAAATTAGGAGGGTAATAATGTAAATATGTACAAGTACATACATGTATATAGTGAAAGTGATGGTGTATAGGTGGGAAAAATCGTTTTTTAAACTTATTTAAACTACCAAACCACCACTTTGATCGGTTTTTCGAAAAAAAACGAAGAACGCCATTAGATGCCACGGATCAATGAACATTTTATAAAAAAAAGTATCTCGAAAATTGTGGGACGGGTTTTGATGAAATCCGGTTTTTTATTTTTCGTTTTTTGAAAACAAAATTCTCTTGAAATTTTGGTATGCATTTTTTTAGAGACTATTAATGTTCATGTGAATATAAAATTTAAAATTATTTTTTTTGATCAGTTTTAAAAATATTTATTTTTCAAAAAAAAAATTAATAAATTATTTTAATTTAAAAAAAAAAGTTATTCAAAATTTTGATATGCAAAATTAATTTAGCTACTTAGATCTTCTCAGATATAAAATTTGACAGAAATCCAATGTACCGTAACCGAAAGCCAAAAATTTAAAAAAACCGTTATATGAAATGTACCGTTAATAGACTTTTCCTGTAAACTTAGTTAATATCAAATGATAGCTATTACCAACAAAAAATTTCTCAAATTTTTTTATCAAAATCGTTGGAGCCGTTTTAGAGAAAAATAAGATTGTCATTCAAGGTCATATGGCAGGTACCGTTATTTTTAGGCCTAAAAATAAAATTTTAATTTCCCTTCTGAGGAATTCCAAAATAATCACACATACCATATTTGAAGGCAATCGCTTAAGCAGTTTAGGCTGTAGTTCGTAGACTGACAGACAGACATTTTTTGGCGATCACTTTTTTAGGCTTCTCTATGATCGTAATGTCATGTTTGATTGTTAGAATTTTTTTTTTTACGGATGCATAACTTACCTTGTAGTACCTATAATCGTAAGTAAAATTGACACCAGCAGGACTCGAACCTGGGCCTCCCGCGTGCAAAGCCGATATACTATCAGAATGACATGTGGATTTAGTACGATACTAAAAATTTAAAGCAGCCATTCGGTGATTTCAATTTTAGCAAAATGTTAATAATATTAAAATCACCAAAATGCTCTTTTTAACCTAGTATCATACTAAAAATGATTTAACATATTACTAAATCGTTTAAAATTTTGCGCCATTGTGTCTATATCAACGAGGTTATATGTACCAAACAAAAATGTCAAAAATCGTACAAAAAAATTAAGTACCTATGTAAAACGTTTTCTATAATAATTTAGTAAGTAAAGTATTAAAAGATACAAAATCCATTAAACAAGGATGTAATGGAACATTTGTTTAATAAAAAAATGCACCCCAACTATTATGTAGAATTAAACAGTAACTATTTCAACACCGACTTATCTTAATCATATTAAATATCTATGAAGCGACAAGATTGTAAATTGGTCATAAATCATAACAAAATTTCTGGAAATAAATGTCGACACTTTTAAGCTTTACTAGACTTAAAAGATTAGTCCTATATCAGTGAGTTATTAAAACTGCAGCACTTGCGTGTATTATCTATGTTATATTCAATGTTAAATATAATACATGATGAATTTAAACGGCCCACTGTAAGATTAAAAATGTCTACATGTAAATTTAAAGCGAGACATTATCCAAAATAAAAATTGTGCAATGTTGCGCTTGGGAACCAAATTAAATTAATATTTTCTTCTAAATCATACGTGAAATAAGACAGATTGCTCAAAAACATACATATAATACATTAAGCTTCTTAAATATAATTCTTATTCAGATTTTTAGTTTTCAAGAACTTAATTGTAAATATAGAGTTAAATCATCATTGTTATAAAAATTTACGTTAAAAAATGTCGCATTTTTACAAATCTACTATATTGCAAGTTTTGGTTTCGATGGCATTACGATTATAGTGAAGACCAAATAAGGCGTCTCACAATTCTGTCTGCAATTCAGTCTGTTTGTCTGTCTGTCTGCTGCCCGCGAGTAGTCTTCATCCAACTACGTGGGGTTACATTATCAGAACACCCTCACATAATTTTGTAATAATATTAAACACCCTATGATAATGAAGAAAGATACAAAGTATCCAAATGTAATGCTCACACAATGATTCATAATTTCATCTCATAACAAATGATGATATTTGATATTATAAACATAAACTGCATATCAGCACATTTTGCCTTCAGTAACTTGTGTACACAAAGCATCTTTAATAATTCCAATAGAATTCTTGTGTCAGCAATTTTATTAAACAAAGAGCAGCATATGATCTTCAATCATATTGCTGAGTAAACAAATATGAAGTATAAAAGGGTTTCTTCGATCACTTAGAAGTTAGTTCTAATTAGTATTCCAACGTATAGCTGAAGATTTCCCCCCACCAGTGGTAAGGGATCTGAAGCTCATAATAAACTTATATTATTAAAAAATCACTAGTGTTTTATTTGATGGTGGTATTCTCACAAGAGAATACAATATATATATTTTTTTTTGTTAACGAAACGAACCGTAAACAAAACTGGCGCAGTCGGTAGGATCTCGAAAGATCAATGAATCGTACTTATCAAAGTTTTATTCGGGATTTAAAAAAAAAAAAAAAAAAAATAATAATCGTCCGTACTAATTGAAGTGTTAAATACCGGTTAAGTGATATAACCAAAAAGGTATAGGACAATAAATTAATAATATTCAGTGAAAAACATAGTGAATACAGATCCGTGAAGGACAATTTCACGAAATCCCATAGAGGGAATGTTGGACTGAAAAAAAAAAAAAAAAAAAAATATAATATATATTGAATGCAACTAGAGGAAATTAAAACTCAAAAGGGAGCAGAGCACCGCAGAAATACTACACACAAAGTGAAATAAAAAAAAATATATATTCGAGTGAAAATCGAATTTCGAACTAAAATCGAAAAAATACTAATTAGTAGCTCACTCCAACTAAAATGGAGAATTAATTAAAAACAAAACTGGGACAAAAGAAAAAGTTTAAACAAAAATATAATATATGTATATAACCTAAATTGAAAAAGTGAAAGAAGGAAGGACAACTTTACGAGGCAGAACTATCCAAGTCGAAAGCCCCAACGTGTAAAAAGAAGGAAGAACAACTTTACGTGGCAAAAATAATAATCCAAGTCGAAAGCTCCAACGAGATCGAATAATTAAATGAGGAAATATAATCCATATAGGATTCCACCAGCATTAAAACCCGACGAAAAAGAAATCAAATCAACAGATCCAGTAGCAGCAGATCAACAAAACAGTGAACCAGTATTAAGAGTAGAAAATCAGGTAAAAATGGCTTCAATCAACCTTGACCCCCTAAAATTATTAAAAAATTTACCAACCTATAATGGGAACAATTGTAATTTAATTATATTTATTAAAAAAGCAGAATTTGTAATAAATTCATGTAGTTTGTATAACGAAGGTTCACAAGAATTTATAGTGAGTGAAATAAAATCAAAAATAACAGATTTCGCCCTAGAGGTAGTATTAAGGAGCGGCGACCCTAATAATTGGCAAGACATAAAAAATATTCTAGTAAAGAATTTTGGTGAGAAAGAATCTTTTCTAAAATTAAAAGAACTAGCAGATAAAGTTTATTCAAAAAACATTTCTCAACTATATAATACATTCTCAGAAATCCTCTGTAGACTAAATAATAAATATTATTTATCTGAAAATAAACCCGAAGAATACAATCCTTTCAATAATGAAGCGTCATTATTATCTAAATTTTGTGAAAGAATACCCCCGAACGCAAGTTCAATAATAATCAATCATAACATAACAACCCTTAGCGAAGCATTCTATAAATTAGAATCTTGTCATTGGACAAAAGAAGATATTCATAATAGGAACGATAGAAACATTAAAAATAATGAGTACAAAAATAATTTTAATAACAATAATAATTTTAATAATAATTATAAACCTAATAATTTTAATCCAAACTATAGAAACGATAGAAATTACAAAAATGATTTCAAAAATTTTAATTATAGGAATAATAACAAGAGAAATTTTAATAACAATGGTAAACACTTTAATAGAAATAATAATCAAAATCAAAACGAACAGTATTATAGGCAACCGAACAGAAGTGGTAATTTTTCCAATCAAAATCGTAATAAATTTGTTACGCAAAGAAATATTCCAGAACCAATGGAAGTGGATCATTTAACCCAAAATACATCAAATTTTCAAATACATGCCTCAACAGACCATTACCCTGCATAGATGTCCATATCTTAAATAAAAATCTTAAATTATTAGTAGACACAGGAGCTGGAACTTTTATTTTGAAAGAAAATATATTTCCAAAACATTTTGAAACTAAACTAGATAAACCACATACAATTAAAACATTATTTAGAGATAATTTAATACGTACAAAAATAATTTTGCCATTACCATGTGAATTTAATAAAAAACGAATCGACCATGGAATTTTTAATTACTCCAATTACGAATAGTACATTCGACGGAATTTTAGGAAACAATATACTTATACCATTACAAGCCGAATTATCATAGTATACTCATACTGTGAAAATTAATAATATAGAAATACCATTACTATCAAAACCCAAGGATGATTATCCTCTAGAAAATTATATGCTAGAGTTATCAAATACACAAATAAACTTATGTAGAATTGATGAAAATGAAAACTTAATAAATAAATTAATTAAACCTTATATGAACGCGGAAGAAAAGAAAGCATTAATTCAAATACTCAAGAATAATAAGAAATTATTTTATAAAGAAGGAGATATTTTAACTAATTTAAAGAAGTTACTCATAAAATTGAAACGAAAAATAATAAACCAATATATACACGATTGTATAGATACCCAGAAATACACAAAAATGAAGTAGAAAACCAAATAATTGAAATGTTAGATCAAGGTATAATAAAAGAAAGTAGTAGCCCATATAATGCACCTATCTGGGTTGTACCCAAAAAGATAGATAGTTCAGGAATCAAGAAATGGCGTATTGTCATAGATTATAGAAAACTTAACGAAATAAATATTGACGAAATATTCAGTAAATTGGGGAGAGCCCAATATTTTACTACTCTTGACTTAGCGAAAGGCTTTCATCAGATATTGGTGAACCCTGAAGACAGGCATAAAACTGCTTTTTCAACAGCTAATAATCATTACGAATTTAATCGGATGCCATTCGGATTAAAAAATGCCCCCGCTACTTTTCAACGAATAATAAATCACGTATTAGAAGGACTTGTAGGAAAAATATGTGTTGTCTATTTAGACGACATCCTTATATTTAGCACATCATTAGAAGAACATATTTCTTCAATAAATAAAGTATTTCAGAAACTCAAGGAAAATAATTTAAAAATACAAATAGATAAATGCAAATTTTTTAGCAAAGAAACAGAATACTTAGGTCATGTTATTACTACAAATGGAATAAAGCCAAATCCAGATAAAATAAAAGCTATCGAAAAAATACCCATTCCATGCACAACTAAACAAATAAAATCGTTTTTAGGACTAACAGGTTATTATAGGAAATTTATAAGAGATTATTCAAAGGTAGCAGTGCCTATGACAAAATACCTGAAAAAGGGAACAAAGATAAATATTAAAGACCCAGAATATATTACAGCTTTTGAAGAACTGAAATTACTCATATCTAGTGACCCTGTTTTAAAATATCCTGATTACACTAAAGAATTCGTGTTAACAACAGATGCATCAAATTATGCAATTGGGTCTGTCCTTTCACAATCAAATCATCCATTATGATATGCATCTCGAACCCTTAACGAACATGAACGTAGATATAGAACTATTGAGAAGGAATTATAAAGTATTGTATGGTCAGTAAAATATTTTCGATCATATCTCTACGGTCGCAAATTTAAAATACGAACCGATCACAGACCTTTAATTTGGTTAAGTAACCTTAAAGAACCAAATTCAAAACTCCAGAGATGGAAAATAAGTTTAAATGAATATGACTTTGATATCGAATATTTAAAAGGAAAAGAAAATCGTGTAGCAGATTACCTTAGTCGACTTGAAATCAATGCAATCAATGCAAATGAAGATACATCGTTAGCCACAAATCATAGTGGTATAGAAGAAAGAAATGATCATATAGGAATTTCAGAATTACCTACAAATATGTTTAAGCATCAAATAGAAGTTATAGAGTCAGAAGATGAAAATAAAAATATAAAATGTATATACCAAGGTCTAAGAAGACTAACTATTAAATCAAAAGATGTAGGCGATTATTTTACTGAAGCCTTAAGGGAATTTTTACCCGATCACGGAAAAGTGGCATTATATTGTCCAAGTGATAATTTATTTTGCAAAATTCAGGAAAAATATGTTGAGCTTTACAGCAATCAAAGTAAACTGATATTACTAAGATGCATTACGCTTTTAAAAGATTTAAGTAATACAAATGATGCGTTGAATCTCATTGAAAAGATTCATGAACAATATAATCACCGAGGAATACAAGAAACATATCTTGAAATTAAAAATGAATTCTATTTTCCAAAATTGAGGGAATTAATAAGAAGATACATAAACAATTGTACTGTATGTCAAACAGCGAAACATGATAGAAATCCAGAGAAAATAAAATTTGAAATAAGTAAAACAAGAAAATTTAGCTAAAAGTATATTATCCTTACAAATTAATACCGATATAATGTTGTTGAACAATGAAGTTGAGAAATTACAAGACAATATAGTCTTTCCAAGATTAGGAATTCTAGGAAGAAATATTCTTACAAAAGAAGAAAATAAAAGATTTAATATATCTGTACAAAAATTAGAACATATAGAAAGTAGTTTAGTAACTAGAAATAACAATTTAGTTTTTATTTTAAAAATACCAGTATTTACATATAAATATGAAACCATAATTATTTTACCTGTTCCAAATGAACAAGGACTAGAAATCGAAATATCAAAGTATAATGATATAATTTATAACAAAACATTGTATGAAAATAATGCAATTAAATATGTTAAACATTTAAAGAAAAGTCCAATATGTATACAAAATTTATATGAAACAAAATACGAAAATTGTAAGATTAGATCTAATAAAGATCAAGTATTAATAGAAATAGAAGATGGCCTTATACTAACAAAAAATTTAGTAGAAACAAGTCTAAATGACTATTGTAATAATATTGAATATAAAATTACTAAAAATAACCTAATACATTTTAAAGATTGCAATATCAAAATAAATGCAACTTTGTATTCAAATCAAAAAGAAACTTTCAAGCAAAATATTGTAATTCCATTATATAATACACTAAACTTTACAAAAATAAATGTTACTTTAGAAAATATACATATAAATCAAATCGAAAATTTAAAAGAATTACAAGAATTAAAATATCAGAACAATGTAAAACATATTATATCATATACAAGTATAACAATCATAATTGTTGTAATTGCAATATTATTATTATATCGTAAGCGTAAAGAAACCCAAAAAATTAAAATTGAAAATAGAATTATAGATACTCAGGAGGGCATCAAACTTAAGGAGGGAGGGGTTACATTATCAGAACACCCTCACATAATCTTGTAATAATATTAAACACCCTATGATAATGAAGAAAGATACAAAGTATCCAAATGTAATGCTCACACAATGATTCATAATTTCATCTCATAACAAATGATGATATTTGATATTATAAACATAAACTGCATATCAGCACATTTTGCCTTCAGTAACTTGTGTACACAAAGCATCTTTAATAATTCCAATAGAATTCTTGTGTCAGCAATTTTATTAAACAAAGAGCAGCATATGATCTTCAATCATATTGCTGAGTAAACAAATATGAAGTATAAAAGGGTTTCTTCGATCACTTAGAAGTTAGTTCTAATTAGTATTCCAACGTATAGCTGAAGATTTCCCCCCACCAGTGGTAAGGGATCTGAAGCTCATAATAAACTTATATTATTAAAAAAATCACTAGTGTTTTATTTAATGGTGGTATTCTCACAAGAGAATACAATATATATATTTTTTTTTGTTAACGAAACGAACCGTAAACAAAACTGTGGGTTGGATTTTCTTTAAACTTGGTATTGGATATTGTTTTAATTTGCCCAACCATTATTTTCATTTTTTAGACAACAAATAACGGTAGGTACCTAAAACACATTCTTAAACAACCTGCTTCATCTATTTTTATAAAAACTCGGGTTGGGTTTGATATCCCGTTTTTTATAATCTGTTTTTTTTTCAAATCCCAATTTTTATCCCGCTTTTATAATCCAGATTTGAAAAATCCCGCATTCTTATAATCCCGCTTTTTACTATACAATTTCTTAAAATCCCGTTTCTTACCATTCCGTTTATTAAATTTCTTGCTTTAGTAATCAACACAAGGTGCAGAATGACAGCGCGTAACCCCGCTGCTTGCGCAATACAGTGGCGGATTCAGGATTTGGTCAAGGGGGGTCCAACGATTTAAAAGTTAAGATTTTCATAAATTTTACCGAGCTAACTAAATAGTTCTTATTACCAATACTATGAAAAATCGACAAAAACAGAAACAAATATTTAAAACAACTTTTTAATAATAAAAATAATAAGGAATACATGGTATGATATTCAGCGTTGCCTACGTCACTTGGTGACAAAAATGCATACAAAACAAATTTAGAAACAAAAACAAACGTATGTTGAACTACGTCACTCGGTGACAATGTGTGCGAGAGAGATAATAAGAGAGGAAAATGAAGTGCGGAATATCATACCAGTATTCTTAATACCATGCGACTTAAGCTTTATTTTGTACTACAGCTACAACTTCAATTGTAGCCATTTGATACGATTCAGCTTCACTTTTGTGCCTAAGCAACTCATAGCCGAAGGTCGAGAACGGAGAAATCAAAACGAAATATAAAGAGAAACTGTCATTCATTGCTCCTAAACCAAGCCTGCTATACTCTTTTTAATTTATATTTTCAGTACAGGTCTTGATGGGAGAGCTTTTTCAAACACACTGGTGCCTGTCGCTGAAAATTATTTACTAAGAACCGTGATAATGCGGGGTCATTTTAAAGAATTTTGATTCTTTTTATTTCAAACATTACTTAAATTTACCGTATTAAAGGTATTTTTGATTAAACAACAATTTCTTTAATAGGGTGTTGAGCCACCTTTCTGCTCCAGAACTTCACACATTGGGTTTGGGAGCGATGCATACAAAGTGGCCAAATAATTTAGCGAAATCGAGCTCCAAGCTAATTCGATGGCTTGGGTTATTTTGGGTATAATCGAATATTGTTGTCCTGATCCATATATTTGACGTGTCAATCATCCCCAAGCATTTTCAAGATGAGTAGGTCGGCCAGCTTAATTGTTCCAAATTCAGGCTCTCTATATGCCTAGCTTTTGAAATAACACGACGCATAGTTGTGAGACTTGGGTTGATATCACACTTTTTGATTTTTGCTAAAGAGCCGTGAGAATTTGACGCTTTTTTTAATATAAGTCATCTTTTCGCATTAGTAAGCAGCACACTGTGTGCGGCCTTTCATATTTTTTCCATACTTATACTCATTACTTAAAAATCTGGATATAAGTATTCTGGCTTAGCTATTTTGGCAATAGGTAAGCAAGCGTAGCGTCCTTATAAGCTTCGATTTGTCATTTTTTGCCTCAGTTAATGCTTTTCCTCGACCCATTGTAGGTGTTTTTTACTTGCGATTCTAGGTACTATAAGGCAAGTTATGCATTCGTCGTAAAAAAAGTTTTGAGATAACAATCAAACATGACATTACGATGATAGCGAAGACGAAAAAAGATGGTCTAAAAATTATGTCCGTCTGTAGGTCTGTCTGTCAGTCTGTCTGCATGTATGTATAGACACCTACACCCCAACGGGTGGGCCGAATTGCTTCAACCTTGGAGAGTTTTTAAGGTATTGTACAGAGGGAAAATTGAAATTTTTTTTAGCTCAAAAAATAAAGGTACCTGCAATATAACCGTTACATTCAAACCTATTTTTCTCGGAAACGGCTCTAACGATTTTGATAAAAAAAATCAATGCGGCTTATTAGCTACGACCGATCATATGGTTGAAAGAAAAATTGGAAAAATATCAAAAAACGGTACTTTCCATAGGACCGTTTTTTTTGATTTCGACTATCTCATAAACGGCTCAACCGATTCTTTCGAAATTTCACACATATATAGATTTAGGTTGCCCAAATTATAGGCGTACCAATATTTTTAATTAGTATTTTTTTGTATTTTTAAAATCATTTTAAAATATATATTATATTTCGAAAACTGCTCATTAAATTTTTTTCAAAAATTATATTTATATGTATTTATTGAATATCTATGATTTGGTGTTTTCGTGTACACGTGTAAACTTTATAATCAAAAAGAAACATCATGAAAAAAAATATTTTATATGTGTTTTATTTACGTTTAATTGTGAAACCGCAAAATTGATAACCCTTTATAACAGCACTGTTCGAGGGTTTTTTTTTTACAGAAATCCAAGTAAAAAGATCTTCAATATCATTCCACAATATACTTTTGAACTACTTAAGCAAGTTACTATGTCCTAATTTGTTTTGATTTCGTAGTCAATACTCTTTCGTGTATTCGCTTTTTTCTTTACATATGAGGTCCTTGCTGACAGTATATGACGAATAGTGCCAATGAATATGGAGACTACTATTTTAGATGTTTTTATCTGTCAGCAATAGATGGGTTAGTGTTGGATTCTTGAAGAATTATTTAGGAATCTTCAGTCCTGTAATCTAAAGTGTTTTCTACAGTTTTCTAGAACACTTTTATGCTTCTCATGGAATAATGTTTAATTTCTTTTCTTAAATTCAATAGCTTATAATTCTGTCAGCCAATTACAATTTCAACAAATCATCGAGTTTCCTTTGGGGAGGATGTTTTACCTCAAACTCGAAAATAAAACAAAACAAAAAAACTTCCACCAAAATTACCCTCAGTCAAGTCGAAGCCACTCAAACAAACGACTTACAACAAAAGTAAGCGGCAAAGGCCAAATTAGAGCTAATGAAATACAAGAAATAGCGGTTGTTGCTGGTTGCCTTGCAGGGACTGGTTCGGTAAGTTATTGGGGATGTTTGTAAACTTTTTACTTCTTAGAAAATAAAAAAAACAAAACGAAGAAGAATAAGCGGGAAAAACTGACATCCATAATTCATTCCCTGCGGGGTGATGAACATTGAAAAATTCTCTCGCATACTAAATTTGAGTTCAGAACTTCGCCACCCTCATCACCATCATCCAATCCATCCATCCCTTATATTCATTTATTTCGAGTGAGGGATGTTGCTGGCACGTTATGGTAATAATGATAATAACGATGATCAAGTAAAACAGCTATGCTGAATGTTACATTCGTTATTTTTTTTAATATTTTGTAGTCCATACGAAGAAGAATCATCATCCTCCCAATTGATGTTCGCAAGGAACTTGATAAATTGGAGCCCCTTTTCTATACTCTTCGTCTATACTATATAAGGAAAAGGCAATGAGAAAGCTAATATCGAAAACGAACATTTGCTAATCATTATTCAAAAATTATTTACGTTTTTTTTTTTGTTCATTTAATTCAAAGAAATGTGTTTTAATGTTGAAGTTTTGTAGAGACGCCAGCGTTTGCAGGACATAACGACTGGACTACTGGCTGAAAGAGGAATAAATGAGGAGGGAATGCTCATAAATTAATGGCAGGAGGTATAACTTGGGAATAAGAGTCTGTACTGTCGGAAATGAAAGTAAATTAAATTATATCGATCGATTGCACTCGATTTGTTATGCAAATCGAATTAATAAAACACTCTTGAGTTCAACAACGCAGGAAGCTTAGAATGTGTTAGGAAAATCTCTTCTTACACCTGCTAATTAATTTTCTTAACTTTTCTTGGAAAATTATATTCAATTATTCACAAAATTAAAAAAAGACCTTCATTAAGTTTTAGTATTTCTTGGAAGATCCATGCTAAATACATAATAGTGAAACGTTTTAAAACAAACAATTCAGATTGTTAATTAAACATTGAATAGTGTAAAAGTATTAATTATTACAAATTACTTTTCTTCCATAAATGGAAGAAGAAAACGCAAATAATACCTACATATTATTTTTGTTTTTGGTTTAGTGGACTGTGTGGGTTTAAGTCATATTTCAATTTTACTTTTCTTCCTTTCGAAATCTGAAATTGTGGTAGGAACAGGATCCCCAAAATGATTGAATAATTTTGTTTTCTATTTTGAAAATAAAAAATAAAAAATATTTTTTAGTTAGATACGTGGCAATTGTTAAATAACTAGCTGACCCGGCGAACTCTGTCCCGCCTTAGATTCAATAAATAAGCTGATTTTTGATTTTATTAAGTTCAATTTTTTATTAGGAAATACAAATTAAAAAAATAAGTATTTTAATGATTCTTTATTGTTCATGTAGTTTGGTGCATAGGTTGTACTCTTTAGTTAAGTACCTTGTGATACACGAGACATTAGTTGTCTCCTGATAATAAATCAGGCGCTAGCACAAATAACGCAGATGGTCTTCCGACCCGTGAACATGCCACATATAATTGACCAAAATTACAGAAATTATGAGGGAATGGAATCAATCCGCTCAATTTGTCTATAGGTACTCGATCATTACAGATATTCAGCAAGTGCTCAGAGAAATCTTTAGCAGATGTATCATTAAGCAATGCAACTCTCATATTAGTTGTCAGCTGAAGTTTCTTCACATAGCGCCATAGATTCAATGATTTGAGGCAAGCGTTTATTTCGTCGGCAGCCGTTGGTCTTGGATAGTTACTGGCAGAAATTGCCAGACAGTAAAATCATTGCTCCGTCAAAACATCTTGAGTCATTGCTTAGATCTTTCAATGTTTGGTTAAGTGCTTTTAATGCACGTTTATGCGCCATTGTGCATTCGTGCCAGATGATGATTTTCGATGCTGATAAAGCGTTGGTCATTTTGCAATATTACATTAATATTAGATGTTGGTTCTTTAATAGTTTGAATATTTAACGGCAAATTTAATGCTGAATGAGCTGTAGGGCATCCTCCTAACAATGTGGCTGCTATTCCAGAAGAAGCAACTGCAACCGCAATATTTGATCCCGCACGAATAGCGGATAAAGCTACTGACATTAGAAATCTCTTACCAGTTCCACCAAGGCCATCCAGGAAATATACATCACCATTTCTATTATCAATAGCCTTCATTAATGTATCACACACTTTCTTTTTTTGGGGTCAACATCAGGTGTACATTCGTTTGAACTACTAAATCTTATTCCTGGTGATCATATTCACGTTCCCGTTCCAAATATCTGACTTAGAGATGCAGATAATGGCTTCAAATGGGTATAAGTTTCTAGTGATTCAAAGAGAATACAAATTACAGATTTATTACTGATTATTGATTTCCATGCCAGATGCGTTTTTGTTATAGTAAGTTTTCTAGTGACTTGCATTCTATTCTACGTTTTATGCCACGTCTCCTGATTCTAAGCTATCTCCTCACCAATTTTCAGCCAGATCTATATAGAAAAGGCAAATGTTCATGTCGTTTTACAGTGGGTATCATTTTGATTCAACGGAAATCGCTGTTTAGTCTGACAGTTACCAGAATTGAATTAAAATTTTTCTAGAGAAATAAGAGTATTCAAAATCTTGAAATCGGTTTCTTTTGGGATCGGTCCTGAATTTATACATGTTTATCAAGTTCTGTAACTTCGGTTGGGACATATTGCACCAATAAATCGCCTCTATTTTTCATGGTGTACCAAAAGATGTATTAACTGTGGCCAAGTTTTTCTCTGGAATTATGCTTCTGCTAAGACAGTTGGTATCTATATTGTTCTTGGTCTACCAAGCGGCGGCAGTGCACTCTGAAGATTCTTTCATTTATGCCAACTTCCAGCTGTTTTGATGTCACAACCCCTGGTAAGATATAATTTGTGGCTAAGGTATCGATTCAAAAAAGCCTGGAATTCGCTTGATATAGTTGTCGAACCTTAATACGTTCGACCACTTTGGAAGCCCACTTGATTTCTCCTGGGTGTAAATTCGATTCTAACCTCGCCACTTTTGAATGATGGTTACTATTAGTTTTCGAATAAAAAACATTAAAAAGTAAAACCATTCCAATTTATTTTTGAAAGGTTATAAGTTATAACAATCACTCCATTCTTTCTAGTTCCTGGAGAGATAGTTATCGCCTTCGCAAAGAATTTGTGGCATGAAGTTATGAAGGGATCAGTTTCCAGGAATTCAGCTGGTATTTCAGCAAGTCCAGTATGTTTCTGGGTTCTTAATGAGATTATTTATCGAACTTTGGATATCGTGCTAATGAAAAGTGTTAAGTGGCAGTAGCCCTACAACAACTCTTGTTTAGCTCACAAGATTGATGAAGAAAAAATTAATTTAAAGAATGTTTCCTTCAATAAGTCCATGCTTTCGTTTGCTGTATGATATGTGGAGCTATTCTCCTAGAACCACATCTGCCATGTCATCTGACATTTACTGTTCATTGCGTTCGGCCGGAAGCCAAAAAGTGACTAATCATAACCGTAACACAAAGATTACAGAAAAAATGATTTCTGGAAATAATAAGGTCCGCTGACTCAATAAACCATACAGCCCGGAAAAAATTGTTTGTATATTTTCAATAAGATTTTGCCATTAAACGTCCAGGGGCTGACCAGCCTTAAGGGCAATTGAGGTGTACTATTGGCCTCCGACGAAAAATGCTGGTCTTCTCAGCAGTAATATTGTTTTCATCTGATTTTTTAAAAAGGAAAATGGACTCCCAATAGTATATTGAGACATTTTAGCCCCACAGATACCTTTAAGTGAACTTACAACAAATTTGACTTATTTTAGAGCGAACCTCTAGGGTGACCTAACTGAGCTTGAATCCAATAAATGAACGTTTGTTAAGCTCTATTTTTTCAATTACTACTGAGCTACAGCGCCCATCATATCATTAGGCTTTATACTCTATACAAAATGGAACAATATTTTGTTATCCCCAATTCTTTTTTTTTAATTTTTCTCAAAAGCAAACGAGTTGCTCGAAATAACCAGTAGTGAAATAACTGCCAACTTGACTCTCGAAAAATATTTGTTATATTTTTGAGGGGACAAAAATAATGACTTTGTTCTTTCGAAATTGTTGTTTTTCTGATGCTTTTAGTTTTACATTTAACTTTCTTTTAAAAATTATAGAAAATAGGGAGAAAGCAGCTGGATGCGTTCACCGTATTCGCTGCTCCTTTAAGTGCAGCCAGCGGCCGGCGAATTCATGATGATGAAGCATGAATCAAAGATAACAAGATTACGACACTTCTTTGTTCTTTCTTATTTTATTGACGTCATATGTGGAACAAAATCTGCAAATTGTTGCTGTTTGCGGATTAATGGATTTTGTTTCACATATGACGTCAATAAAATAAGAAAAACAAAGAAGTGCCGTAATCGTGTATTCTTTGATTCGTGATATATAGTCTGTTTAATGTGTGTGAGTAAGCAAGATCGACGGATTTCATTATCAGTTTACCTCTTCAGCAAATAGTTTTATATAGCTGTCAAATGACGAGATCGAAGTGGGCGAATGTAGTGAAGAAGATGTTCGGATATGAATTGCGTTCACCTTCAATCCTTTACTGAAGATCTTAGCAGTGAGACAGATAGAGAATTGTAAAAGGATTGAGAAGAACGAAGGAAAATTAAAGACCTTAATTTTGACTTTTTTTGTTAAGTAAAAAAAAGAAAAAAGTTGTAAAATTGGACAGAAAGTTAAGAAGAGAACCACTACTGAGGAAGGAAAAAGGAGAGAGGCAAAAGAAGGGAAGTTGGCAAGTTTTATTCTAAATAGAAGAAAAAAGGAGAAATAAGTCGGTAGAGTTTTTATAATTATTATTATTTACTAGCAGATACCAGTGCGATGCTACGAACCCATGGGAATCTAATGAAATCATCTATCTATCTACAAAATTTCATTCAAAACCCTTCAGTCGTTGATTGTAGGCACAAACGACGAACATGCTCGCCTAGCATGCTCGCCCTCGCTGTGCTCTTCTTGTATATGAGCTGGTTCGCGATCCGCTAGCTCTTGGACAAACATATAGATTTTGTCGTGTTCGTTGACTTCGATGTTCGTCGTGTATGGTCATTGTTCATTGCTTTCGCAAACACAAGCCACACCAAGTATTGATGACATCAGCAGGGAACAATGACCTGCCCAACATAAACATAATGGTGTCATATTTTGTTTTACTCTAATATATTTGTAAGCGATTTATGTAACAATGCAATGTGACATCGTATTTATGTTTGTAAGCAATTTATGTTAAACAATTAATATTATTTATTTTGCAATGCAATGTGTCATCGTATTATATTTGTAAGCAATTTATGTGACACAATTAATATTTATTTGTAACATCATCAATTTGATTGTTTAGTTCTAAGTATAAAAGAGACATATCTCGACAATAAAATTCATTCGTTTCGTTTAACAGCAACAAGGTGTTTTAACTTCGAATCTACAATTCCTTTCAAGAACAAGTTCAAGTGCTTGTCTCTTGTAAACAACAAATCTTATTGTACATAGAACAGTAAGAAGCTGAGATACATCTTTTACTCTAACTGTATTGGACAGTAAGAGATAAAATACATTTGGTGACCCCGATTTTGGAACTTATCAACATTTAGAACTACACATTTGGTCGGCGAATCAAAATCAATTAAATCAACTAACGGCTCACAATGGAGACAAAAATAGCCGAGCAACGTCTTGCCGGAGAAGAAATTCAAACAATAATCCGAAATTTCAACAAAGATTCGCCAACGCGAAAAACAACAAAAGAGTACTTTACCTCTCGGTTAAACCGAATCGAGGCAATATGGAAGAACTTTGCAGTTAGAGACGAGGAAATTCGCGCATCAGATCTAAGCATAGATCACGAATACTTCACCTCGAACTACTTCTTCAAAATAAAAGAAATATCAGAAAAATACTCAAAGATATTCAAGAATTCGCTTGCTGAAATAGAGCCCAGCGAAACTGTAGGAACTGAGGGAGACCAACATGCAACCTCAGCCCCCTCAGTCCAGATTAAAACTCAAAGTACGCCCGAGGTACTTACACTCATGCGCCGCCAGAAGGCATTGATGAACTCGTTAACCCGCCTTATCAACGGCCGAGTTAAAGAAGAAGCCCCCATACAATGCCTAGAGGCAATGAATAAACTTTGGGACCAAATTGAAGAGTTACATTACGCAATTTGGGAAAGAAGCGAAGACCCACTTTCGGAGGGCTACGACATGAGCTCTTATTCAGAACTTGAAATAAAGGTTCTGAAGAACCGAGCTTCACTAAGGGGAACTCCAAATAATTCAAGAACGGATCATCTATCAGTACAACTTCCAAAGATGACAATCCCAAAGTTTGACGGCGATTACTTAAAATGGCAAACGTTTTCCGACATTTTTACCAAAATGATACATGATCAAGATCTACCACTAATACAAAAAATGTGGTATTTAAAAACAAATGTTTCTGGTGATGCAGAACGTCTGTTAAGACACTTAGAACTGACAGAGGAAAACTATCCGATCGCATGGAAAACTCTTCAAGATCGTTTCAGTAACAAAAGGGCCCAGACATTGTCCCTTATTCAAAAAATTTTGGGTTTGCTGCAGCAAGGCTCAGAAGTAAAGGCTATGAGAGAATTTCATGATACAATTCACGAATCATTGGCAGCTTTAAAGGCTCTCAATATTGATACAGACTCGTGGGCTCCTCTGCTTATCTATCTATTAACGAAGAAATTAGATCGACAAAGTCATTTACTCTATGAACAATCCGTCAAAAACCCCCGAGAACTACCAACAATGGAAGAATTTCTCAAATTCTTGAAAAACCGTTTTGAAGCCTTAGAAGCTGTTGGAGGAAAAGATAGAACCAAGGTGGTATCCAACGTTGCCACCTCCAACATAGACAACTGCAAGGTATGTGGCAATAAGAGCCATCCAATCTTTTACTGTGAAAAATTCTTGAAGATGTCAGCCGCTGAAAGATTAAGATGGACGCAGAAGCAACGATGGTGCGTAAACTGTTTCAAGCCCGATCACACGGCAAAAACATGTACGTCACGGAGTTGCAGCAAGTGCGCAGGTAAGCACAACACGCTTTTGCACTTAAGTCAAAAAAATTCGAAACCATCCAACACAACAACGAGCGCAATTACTTCAGAGACAACAACCGCTAAACCTAGCGCAACAAAAACTGAGGGTTTAGCACCGATTACTGTAGCAACAATTCAAAAACTTAATCACAACCACGACTATGTACTTTTGGCTACGGCAAGAGTTGTCATCACAGCAAACAATGGACAATCTTGTGTGGTCAGAGCGATCTTAGACTCAGGTTCACAGATAAATCTAGTCTCAGAGCGACTCATCAAACGTCTATCCTTATCACCTAAACCATCATCTCTTTGCATCGAAGGCATCGGGCGGAGAACACGAAACTCCACACAGCGAGTTAACATCAAACTCCAATCGTCAATTGGAAAATTCAACTGCAGAGTGGAAGCATTCATTCTTCCAAGCATTGTGTCATCTCAACCCACGCAGAACCTGGATACAACAACCTGGTCAATTCCTGAAAACATCAATCTAGCAGACCCAAACTTTCATCAGTCAGACAAAATTGATGTTCTTCTTGGAGCAGAATTATATCATCAACTTATACGTCCTGAGCAAATACGAATTGGTGACAAGATGCCATTGTTACAGAACACTGTCCTTGGTTGGGTCGTGGCAGGCAAAATTGAAAATGTCTCCTATAACAATGCCACCTGTGCAATTTTCGGCGAAGACGACTCCACAAATGACCTCATCGAAAGATTCTGGAAACTGGACGACTTCGAAGACACACCAAAATCAATGACAACGACCGAAAAATATTGTGAATCACATTTTACTCAAACAGTTAAGAGATCCAACTCCGGTCGCTTTGAAGTTCGACTACCATTCCGAGAAAATGGTGAAGCCTTGGGTGACTCAAGACAATTAGCACTCAACCGATTTATGTCATTAGAAAGACGACTAAGCAAAAACCCAATGTTAAGGAACGATTATGTGAAATTCATGGACGAGTATGAAGCCTTTGGTCACATGGAACAATTAAATCCGGCCAACATCCCAAAACACCACTTCTTCATCCCTCATCACTGTGTACTCAAACCTGATAGCAGCACAACCAAACTACGTGTTGTTTTCGACGCATCAGCAAAAACTTCCACGGGCCTATCTCTCAACGATATACTTCATACTGGACCCACTGTTCAAAGTGAACTCTTCTCGATCCTACTCCGCTTTCGAATACATAGGTTTGTGTTCACAGCCGACATCGAAAAAATGTACAGACAGATCCTCATTCATGAAGAGGATCAGAATTATCAACTCATCGTTTGGAGACGGCAGCCATCAGAAGACATAAAATACTACAAACTCAAAACGGTCTCTTACGGAACCTCAGCCGCTCCCTACTTAGCAACCAAATGCCTACAATTTTTAGCCTCTCAAAGCAAAATAACGCACCCAATCGGAAGCCAAATCCTGTTAGAAGACTTTTATGTAGACGATTGCATAAGCGGATCCAACAGCATCACTCAGGCAAAAGAAGCTCAAAAACAACTAATGTCAATCCTGAACAACGCTGGTTTTAAACTTCGAAAATGGTGTGCAAACCATCCCCAATTACTATGTGACATTCACCCTGAGGATCAGGAAGTCAGCCTCGACTTCACCGACGGAAGCTACTGCACAATTAAAACACTAGGACTTGTCTGGCAACCTAAAACAGACGAGTTATGTGGGAGATCTCAAGTGAACGATTCTTCATCAATCACCAAACGTGTGGTTAGTTCAGAACTCGCAAGAATTTTCGATCCATTAGGACTATTTGGCCCTGTTGTAGTTCAAGCCAAAATCTTCATGCAAAAACTTTGGCATTTAAAGCTCTCCTGGGACGACGAACTTCCACAACACCTCAAGGAAGAATGGTTTAGTTTCAGAAAGGACATAGCAGATCTCGATCAAGCGAAAATTCCCAGACACATATTTAAAGGGAACCCTACGTCTATACAGATTCACACCTTCGTGGATGCATCAGAACGAGCCTATGGAGCCGCGGTGTATCTGCGTTCAACTTATCAAGACCAAACAACTATCAACAGGCTACTTTGCGCAAAATCACGTGTAGCTCCAATAAAACAGCAAACACTTCCTCGCCTAGAATTATGTGCTGCAGTCTTGGGAGCTGAACTTACCCGTAGAGTCAGAGAAGATATACGACTCCCAGAAGCATCAGTATATCTTTGGACAGACTCCCAAGTTGTCCTCTCCTGGATAACCTCCACATCATCTTCATATCACACTTTCGTGGCGAATCGAATAGCAAAAATACAAGAACTCTCATGGGGAGCACAATGGCGTCATGTACCATCAAAGGAAAATCCCGCAGATTTACTTTCTCGAGGAATATCTGCACGCAACTTCATGTCCTGTCACATGTGGCTTTACGGGCCCTTATTTCTACATGCAAATGAATCGGCCTGGCCACATTCAACTCCAAAGGAACTAGAAACTCATTCCGATCTTGAACGAAAGAGAAAACATACTGTTGCTATAGCACTACAAGATGATTCTCCAAGTGATTTCATATATAAAATACGACATCGAAATTCTTTTAAGTTCCTGCAACATACCATCGGCTATATGCTTCGTTTCATCAAACTGGCCAAGAAACTCAAGGTTAATCCGGAGGGGCAAATGGCACTCTCACCCAAAGAGCTCAACGAATCTCTCATTACCATTGTGATACAGATACAATCTTCCGAATTCAAAAGCGAAATTCAAGATCTTAAGAACCATAAGGGACTTTGCAAATCTAGTGGACTTACAACTCTGGCACCATTTCTAGATGACAACCATGTTCTTCGCGTAGGAGGACGACTACAAGCTGCATCAATATCATTTGATGCAAAACATCCAATACTACTCCCATACAACGAAGCAATTACAAAATTGCTATTCAAATACAAACATGAGCGCCACAATCACTGTGGACCGCAAACACTGCTGTCCATTTTAAGACAACAGTTTTGGCCAATCAAGGGTAAGATCACAGCCCGACACACAGTTCATAATTGCATAAGATGCACGAGAACAAAACCACATCTGATGACCCAAGTCATGGGGAACCTTCCAGCTGATCGAGTAACGCCAAATAGACCATTCCTTATCTGTGGCGTAGATTTCTGCGGACCTCTTTGGGTCCACTATAAAATCAGAGGCAAGAAACCACACAAGGTGTACTTAGCAGTTTTTTGCTGTTTCTCAACTAAGGCAGTTCACTTGGAAGTAGTAACAGATTTAACCACTGAAGCCTTCATTGGAGCCATGAGAAGATTTATTAGTCGAAGAGGAAGAATACAAACGCTGTATTGTGATAATGCAACCAATTTTGTCGGAGCCAAAAATCAGCTAGCCGAACTCAAGGATATTTTACACACGGCAGAAGCTAGAGAAGCCATCATCAAGGCCAGCAGCGATAAGGGAATAACCTTTAAATTCATTCCACCAAGAGCCCCCCATTTCGGCGGTTTATGGGAAGCAGCAGTCAAATCAGCAAAGCATCTTCTACTCCGAACGGTATCCACAGCATCATTAACACATGAGGAACTAGAGACTATTGTGATTGAAATAGAAGCAATCCTGAATTCAAGGCCATTAACTCCACTATCAGATAACCCAAATGATCTTGCCGCCCTTACACCAGGACATTTCTTAATTGGAGAACCCCTCACCGCACAAATCGATCCCAACATAGTTCCAGAAAACAAGAATCTAAGAAATCGTTGGAGTAACATATGCTACCTTAAACACGAATTTTGGAAACGATGGTCAACAGAATACCTCAACCAACTCCAACAGAGAAGCAAGTGGAACAAGAGGCATCAAGATATCAAAATCGGGGATTTAGTTATCATCAAAGAAGATAGTACACCAACCCTCAAATGGCCATTGGGAAGAATTGTCGACATCTTTAAGGGGCAGGATGAAGTCGTTCGAGTGGTCAACGTAAAAACACAGTCAGGAATACTGAAACGACCGATTCATCGTCTAGCGCCACTCATCGAAGACAGGGAAGATGCAAACCATGAAGATGAGGACATACTGACGGAGACATCACCAAAACGACGAAAAACATGCAACACTTCACTAATAACAACGATGATTCTGTCATTGTGCTTGCTTCCAATAGTTATCGCATCACCGATAAACATCACAAGGTTTAAAAATAATCCTGGACTATACTTTGAAAATCTTGGATCCATGAACCTGATTGTAAATGAATGGAACATCATAACATATTATGACCTAGCACCTATTCTAGCTGAGCTTGAAGCATTCAACAACGGGACGAAGGCGCTTCAACACTTATGTAATCAACTACAGCTAAGAACAACATGCAATGCAATGGTTAACCATCTAACGAATATGAAGATATCACTACAAGGAGATACCAACTTGATTTCAAGACATCGAAGTGCTAGAGCAGCAATAAATATTGTTGGAAACATAGCTCACTCCTTATTTGGGCTACTAGATTCCGACTATGCAGAAGAATTGTACAAAACAATCAACCAAATAAATAACAATGATGCTCATCTCTTGTCAATGTTGAAAAATCAGACCTCTGTTATTGACTCAACCATCAACATAATAAAGCATGATCAGCTCCAGGTCCAAGATCGCATAAATATGGTTCAAACTCAAGCCAACGAGATCATTGCAAGAATTGGAAATGCCACTGACCAGGTTAGAGTGTTTCAAATCTTTACTACACTTGCTATGCAACTAATGATGATGGCATCCAATCTACAACGGATAGAAAGCACAATTCTTGATACACTAACAGATATACATTATGGCAACATCAACCCACTACTACTTTCACCTGCCCAACTTAAGGCTGAAATCATAAACATAAGAAATCACTTACAATTGTCACAGAAACTACCATTCGAACAAGAAGATTTGCTCCAATTCTACAAAATATCAAAAACGAAGGGAGGCAACGCAGGAAATCACTTAATATTCGTCATTACCATCCCGCTCGTTGAACAAGAAGCATTTGAGTTATACCAAATAAGATCAGCCCCATTAATTATAAACAACATGCTTCTGACCATAAGCCCAGCCATAGAGATTCTGGCCATAAACCGTCATAGAGACCAGTATTTTCCAATGACTTCATCAGAATTCAAGGATTGCAACAAAGGAAAAGATATGCAGTATTTCTGCTCAACCAGAAAGGCCAAATATCACGCAGGTTCACAAGCGTACAACTGTGAATTTTCTCTTTTCATCAACAACACCGCAACTTCGTGTAACATTGTACGGCCCATCAACAACTTTATATGGACCCAATTGAACAATAGAAATCAATGGATTTTTGGAACCCTTCAAGATATTCAACTTACTGCTGTATGCAATTCCGAAACCTGTCAAATGGATCTCGCTGGAGCTGGACTCCTCTCAATCGAAGGCAACTGTAGATTGAGAAACAACCTAGTTACCATTCAAGGAATCCAGATGACAATAAGCAACGTACATTCATCCTTCATAAGTTTTGGAAATTTATCAACTATAGCGAAACTAAGTGATGTTCAATCAGCTCTAGATCAAATTCCAAAATTTAACAACTCGCACATTGAATCGCTTACAACACTCCAAAACCAACTTTCAACATTACAACATCAGAAGCTCGCAAACCTCAACGAAAAAATACTTACTAACAACATTCATCATTACTCAATCAGCTATCTGGCACTTATAATAGCAGTCTGCCTGGGAGTCATATTTCTGCTGAAAACTCGGAAGCAAATGACGTCAAACGAAAACTCCATTCCTTCACCGCCCAAAACTCAATACAACGTTTCGGAGGTATAGTTTGTTGAATGAGCTCCCATTCAACGCGGGGAAGAATGTTCATTGCTTTCGCAAACACAAGCCACACCAAGTATTGATGACATCAGCAGGGAACAATGACCTGCCCAACATAAACATAATGGTGTCATATTTTGTTTTACTCTAATATATTTGTAAGCGATTTATGTAACAATGCAATGTGACATCGTATTTATGTTTGTAAGCAATTTATGTTAAACAATTAATATTATTTATTTTGCAATGCAATGTGTCATCGTATTATATTTGTAAGCAATTTATGTGACACAATTAATATTTATTTGTAACATCATCAATTTGATTGTTTAGTTCTAAGTATAAAAGAGACATATCTCGACAATAAAATTCATTCGTTTCGTTTAACAGCAACAAGGTGTTTTAACTTCGAATCTACAATTCCTTTCAAGAACAAGTTCAAGTGCTTGTCTCTTGTAAACAACAAATCTTATTGTACATAGAACAGTAAGAAGCTGAGATACATCTTTTACTCTAACTGTATTGGACAGTAAGAGATAAAATACAGTCATGTTCGCGAACAAAGCGAAAATTTAATATTGGATTCTAAAAGTAAGAACTACAAAAATAAAGTTGGGAAAAATAAATCATGGTTAATCTTCCAGCTGCTTACCAAATTTCATTAAAATCCATTCAATAGTTGAGGCATGAATGCGGAACAAACAACGAAGTATATATTTTGTTCATATATAAGCCTCTCCCATATAGGCATTAGAACTGTTCGGTTTCATTTTTCGGGATAAAAATGACCTTTGTGATAATCGAGTATGTGTGTGTCCATGTGCCAAATTTTATCCAGATCCGTTCAGGCGTTCTGGCGTTATTGAGCAAAAAACATCCATCCGTCCATCCAAACTTTAACATTTATAATATCTGTAGGATTATGCGAAATTTTCCAAGTTTCACAACGAATTTTCTACCTTTACATTGTTCAAAATCATCAAATTAAATTTATCTATATATCTATCTATATAGTTTTCCACCAATAATTTTCTATTTTTTCATTCGAAAAGCCATTCCGGAACATTTGCATACACAATTAAATACAAAATATCAATTTTCGATTTTTAAAATTTCCCGACTTTTCTGGAGGGCTTACCCAAAATTTTCTTTCGCAAACACCTTCTCCTGGATTTTACGAACAACAAAAAGCCAAATCGGCCCATTTGTTCTCAATTGATGAATTACAACACATTTTTTCACACCTTTTTTAATAGCAGATGCCCGTGCGATGGAATACGGACTTTCTATCACACGGGAATCTAATGACATCTATACACCTACAATTGAAAACCGTTCAGTCGTTGAGGCGTGAGAGCGGAACAAACACCCAGTTTTCTTCTACAAAACATTTTTGTCATCAATGCCCAAAGGTTTCGCAAACAATAAAATTCATATTTCAAATTCCAATTCGGAAAAGTAAAACTTTTTTTTTAAATCATTCAGCCGTCGGTTTCGCTTCACAAGTTTGAAATATCCATTCTTAAAAATAAATTGCTGGTGCAGTTTTCGGCGTATGCCTCTGTGGCCATAAAAATATTTTGGTCGATTTTAAATAATCGATCAATAAAACATAATCGGTAAGATAAATTCATGTTTGCATAAAGTTTCTCCAATCATTTTTTCAAAATCGTTATTTTTTTCACTTTCAACTCGATTTGCGGCCAACACCAAGCATACTAAAAACTTAAAAATAGCATATTCGTGATCTAAAGAGTCCCACCTTTCAATCGATGATGTATACACGATACGAAAAACTAAACTTAATTTGTGGCTAAACAATGCTTCCTAGAGGGCATTTGACATTTTTTTCTCTTTAAGCTCGATGTACAAATTTTCATGCTTACCCCTGCAACCTCCTAGTCAGACCCAATGGTAGGATTGGGCTGGAGTCCAGTTTGGGTGTATGCAAAGATATTTTGGAATTAAACATTTATTACAGTGTATATTAGATATACACTGCATTTCAATCATTTTTATTTTGTAAAATATTTTTTCGCAAGCTCTAAAAAATAAAAAAAATGTTAAAAAGAGTTAGTTTTTCCAAAACTTTCAGAAAAAAATGTCTTTTTAATGAATAATTCATATTCTATCAATTATTGATAATTTTAAAAAATGTCAAAATTACTCTTGCTTGAATACTTTTGTGATTGACGAGGAATTTCATTGGTTCTGTGAAAAAATTCGTCTAACAAAAGTACTTCTGAGTATGCAAGTCAATTGTCAGAGTTTTTGCCCAGATGGAGCTCTGTGCTCTGGAGCACATTTAATAAAAAGTTCTTTTTAGTACTTCAAATTTTCTTCAAAGAGATATAATTATTAAGAAAAAAGAAAACAAAGTTGTTAAAAAAGTTTGTTTTACAATATTTCAAGAAAAACTAAAAATATTAAAAAAAATTAATAAATAAATAAAATATTTTGCCATAAGTATCTACGAAATAGTACTTTTCCAAAATTTCCGGGCAATCGTTATTTGGGCAATGTTTTCCGGGAAAATATTACGCTCCCCTTTTTTATAAAATTCTTTTGATAAAAGCATAAAATTTAATGTTTGTATTACAAACATTTTTAAATATTTATTAATTTGTGTTGACTAAATTAAAAGTCGCACGTATATATATAACTGCTTTTTGATTTTAAATACTATTTCGTATAATACTAAATTGTATTATTGTTTTAAATTTTTGATTTTTTCCTATAAACAGCTTATTTTTCCATGCCTCGTAAAGAAAAAAAATTTTGTAACGCAGTTGCATTTGACAACAAAATAGCGGTTTGAGATGATCAAATATGTTGGAACTAATATGTTATAAGCGGTCTATACGTTTGGACACATAACCGCTAAATAAATAAATTTTGATAACGTTATTAAAGTGAGCACTTTTCATCTACATATATCGATACATTTGTAGAGATTAGACAAATAGATATACATGACACTGACAGTTTGCAAACTGACAGTTGGCTTGACAGATACATCAGTCTGAATACATGCAACGTAATGGAATCAGGAGTGCCTAAATCTGAATTAATAACGGTTAAACACATTATCACAAAATGGCTACTTTATTTTTTTAGTATCGTACTAAAACCATATGCCACTTTGACATTTACAAACGTCAAAATGTTATGTTCTCTTACTTTTTTGCACTATTTTAGGCGTGATTAGTTGTAGTTTATTAAGAAAATAGATTTAGTAGGGTTAAAAAGTGTTTACAATTAGGAAAATGTTAGTAAAGTGCTAAGTAGTATCATGCTAAGCCCTTAACATCAGGCTGTTTAAAATTTTGCGCCATTCATTTTTAATTATAAAATTATTCCTCATAGGTATAAAAAAAAAAACAAAAAAAAAAAACTTATCTTCAAAAAAATCTAAAACGAAATCATTTCATATTTGTACTCAACAGTAAATGCAATCATAAAACAAACATGTTTTCTCCATTTTTATGGGGCTTCGTGTGGCACGTTCCAAGTCCAATTCCATTTCCATATTTCCATTCCCATTTGGACTTGGTCCAGAATCCAAATTGCTTGCATTTTAACTGCAACGAAATAAAAATGCCACTGACCATAAATGTATATCATGACACGAAACGACATAACCATTATGAGTGCAAACGACTTCTTCCTCCTTCTGTCGCGTCGCGTTTCATCTAAATATCAACTGCATCACCACCGATTCCAAAAATAAAAAAAAAAAACTCATTCCATATACCAACTGCTAGTCATACGTCGGTCGTTGCAATAAAAATTAAAAAGAAAAAAGAAATAAATCAAAAGCACGGCTACACTTTCGAATTCAACGTGCTTGTAGCACATTCAATCATCTAGGTCCCATAATTTGGTAGGAAAACTCAGTAATTTTTTCCGTGAAAACGATAAAATTATTATCTATATCGTTCCAGCGGACGGCGCGGCGGAATCAGGTATTCCCCGTATCAACAAATAATACGTCACGAACCCGATCATACTATCGTATGTATGCGCCGCAGATTCGGTGCCAAATTCCAGGAAACTTACGATTCCAATCCGAAGACACGTTTGTCCAAAATATAAAACTCAACTGACCACCCCTCCGCCCACCAAGCGCCCTAAAACCCAAACGGTATCAAAACGACATTTTACCAACCATCGACTCATTAAAAATATTAACTAGATAGTCGCGCATTCATAAATATTCATTAGCGGTTCCGATGTCGTTCATATGAAATTATTGAAATAAAATATCTTTTTTTTTGGTTTTTTGATATTTTCATTTTATGAATTATTAAAGACGAGGGTTTGTTTGTTTGCTTTTTTTTATTTAGTGGAATATAGCAGTGACAGACGGTATTTTATATTTTGTATCATTGTGGTAGCAAGCAGTATAGCCGGTCAGTCCAGCGTGACACCAGCTCCAGCCAGCAGTGGTGAGGCTGAGGAGACTATATCATAAATCGCCGATGTTTGTTTGTCATATGAGCGGTTAGACAGTTTAGAGGTCGGCCATATCAATGTAGGCCGGATATTTTAATAGTTCATGTTTTGTTTATAATTTTTAACTGGTTCGCTATATGAATATCACTAATTAAAATATTTTTTTTTAATTGATTATTAATATTGCAGGTATATTTTATTGCTGGTATACTTAATGGAGTTAATGATTTCGGCGACCGACGCGACGCTCGTTTTGCTAATTGCAACTGAACTCAAAGTTTTGACTAATTAATTGGATAAAATGAATAGATACTAGAGTGGGATTGAAATTTATTAAGGAAATGAGTAGATATTTTAATATCCGCATTTTAATAAATAGTATCTAATAGAAATATGAGCTTACGAAGAAATAACACAAAATGAATAAAGAAACTGAGACTCTTTTTTCACTTTCACATAAAGTGATCGAAAAATATGAAAGTAAAATAAATCAAGCAATAGATCATTTAGAAGAAATAAAATTCAAGACCGGATAGCACGAACTTGCTCTTATGTTCGATCACATCGTATGCAACAGATTTCTATTAAAAATCTAAATATATGTTTAAAGTAGTTCGTTACTCAAGTTTTTTTATACAAAATTTCTTTAATTTTTCTATAAAAAAATGGTATGAAAATCTTAAATATTTAATAATATAAACTTACAAACAAAAGATTAAATCGGCTTAATCAAAGAAAAAATAATTCAAAATTTCGAAATAAATACTTAAACTAATTTGAGCTAAAAAAAAGTACGCCATTTTATTTTTTGAATAAATTTGAATTTATGAAAAAAAAATTTTAAACATCTGTGGAGCGGTTTTTGAGAAAAAAAGTTTTTTTTAAGAACTTTTTGAAAACAATTTAAAAAAAATTCAAAAACGACAATTTATAGGTGTTCAGGAAATAAAGGGTTATTCATTTTGCGGTTTCAAAAGTATAGGGCTGGAATTCGACATCTGTCAAACTAAGTTGTTAAACAGATTATTGTTTTTCAGTTGAAAGTCTGACATTTACGAAAATGGATCGCTTAACTATCGCATAACGCATGCAAATTGTTAAAACCTATTATAAAAATGGTGATTCTGCTACAGCAGGTTAACATAATCGTCCAACTACGCAAGCAATTGACAAAATTCTGAAGAAATTTGAAGAGACTGGATTGGTTACAGAAATTGTAAGACGTGTGCATCATCGTTTCGCTCGTACCACTGAAAATGTCGCTGCTGTAAGTGAAAGTGTTGCCGAAGACCCGAATGTGTCGATTCCTCGTCGTTCTCAGGAACTAGGACTGTCCTACGGCATATTATGGCGTATTTTGCATTTGGATCTACACCTATATCCATATAAAGTCCAGCTCACACGACAACTGAAGCCAGCTGACCATTCACAACGTCGTAGATACGTGGAATTATTAAAAATATTGGTATGCAGTATAAATTGGGCAACCTCAACCTATATATTTGTGAAATTTCGAAAGAATCGGTTAAGCCATTTATGAGATAGTCGAAATAAAAAATAAACGGTCAAATGGAAAGTCCCACTTTTAGACATTTTTAAAAATTATTTTTCAACCATATGAGCCGTTTCCGAGAAAAATAGGCGTTAACGTAACCGTTATATGGCAGGTACCGTTATTTTTTGAGCTAACAAAAAATTCGCTTCTGTACAATACCTAAGAAACTCTATATACCAAGTTTGAAGCAAAGACTGAGAGACTGACAGACTGGCATACTGACAGCCTGACAGACTGACAGACTGACAGACTGACAGACTGACAGACTGACAGACTGACAGACTGACAGACTGACAGACTGACAGACTGACAGACTGACAGACTGACAGACTGACAGACTGACAGACTGACAGACTGACAGACTGACAGACTGCCAGACTGACAGACTGACAGACTGACAGACTGACAGACTGACAGACTGACAGACTGACAGACTGACAGACTGACAGACTGACAGACTGACAGACTGACAGACTGACAGACTGACAGACTGACAGACTGACAGACTGACAGACTGACAGACTGACAGACTGACAGACTGACAGACTGACAGACTGACAGACTGACAGACTGACAGACTGACAGACTGACAGACTGACAGACTGACAGACTGACAGACTGACAGACTGACAGACTGACAGACTGACAGACTGACAGACTGACAGACTGACAGACTGACAGACTGACAGACTGACAGACTGACAGACTGACAGACTGACAGACTGACAGACTGACAGACTGACAGACTGACAGACTGACAGACTGACAGACTGACAGACTGACAGACTGACAGACTGACAGACTGACAGACTGACAGACTGACAGACTGACAGACTGACAGACTGACAGACTGACAGACTGACAGACTGACAGACTGACAGACTGACAGACTGACAGACTGACAGACTGACAGACTGACAGACTGACAGACTGACAGACTGACAGACTGACAGACTGACAGACTGACAGACTGACAGACTGACAGACTGACAGACTGACAGACTGACAGACTGACAGACTGACAGACTGACAGACTGACAGACTGACAGACTGACAGACTGACAGACTGACAGACTGACAGACTGACAGACTGACAGACTGACAGACAGACATACAGACTGACAGAATTTTTAGAACATCTTTTTTCGTCTTAGCTTTCATCGTAATGTCATATGTTTGATTGTTATCTCAAAAAAAATTTTTTCGAAGAATGCATAACTTTGCCTTATAAATAGTACCTGTAATCGCAGGTAAAAAATGTTTACTAGATTTTCTTTGAAAAACAAATTTATTCCAAATTTTTATCCAAGATTGTACGCATTCAAAGACGTGTCTAAAACTCGTTAATATATAAGTAAGAGAACGAAATTTAAAAAAAAGTATTCGCTTAGCAGAACATGGTTTCGATCCACGGACCTCTGGGTTATGGGCCCAGCACGCTTCCACTGCGCCACTCTGCTTGCTAAACGATTACGCAATTTACCTTTAAGTAGATCATAATATTTACTTGTTCATAATTATGTATGTATGTATGCATTTTAGTTTCGTATTGGTCCACCGAAAACGTATCAGATCCATATTTCATAAACAGAAATTAAAAGTGACAGTTCTTAAAAATTTGTAGCAATTGTATTACGTTCATAAAATATTTACGTGTCAAAATTCTCAGTTACAAGTTGAAATTTGATATGACACATTTATCACAGTTAGTTCATTTATTCCCATGTGATTTAATAAATGTTGACCTGTCAAAAGTGAAAACAAAAATTTGTCCGACAAAGAAATTAAAAAAAAAAATGCATAGGAATCCAGTTAATTTTTCTAAAATTGTGTTGTATATATAGTCTTGCTTAAGTTTAAAATTATACTTTAAGATGAAATCTTATAATTAAGTATCAAGGATATACAATACTAAAGTTAATAATTAAAAATTAAATAAATTACTGAAATTGCTGAAATCTAAACTTGCCTAATGATGTAGTTTAAAGATTATGATTAATTTTTCATTTCCAAAAATCTGTTACCTGTTTTTTCATAACAATTTCATAGACTTCGACAATTTTTTTAATACAATGCCTTCAGTTGGGGTATCAATATCAATTATTAATGTTTTTTTGATGGAATTCTGCACGCTAAATGGGGATTATCTACCCTTAAAATGATGAAGCACAGTGCGAGAGTTAGCAATGTAAGCAAATATTTAGAATGAAATACCTATGTGAATTGTTTTGGATATCAAAATTCGTGGGCAAACAATGCCCTAAAGAATTTTTGTTTTTGACAGTTAGTCGGAAGTTGACGGTTTTATTATCAAGGTCTTATTAAACCTCTTAGAACCGAATTTTCAATCTACAGATAAGCATCCAGTTAGTTGCCGGAGGAATAAACTTACTTGACTCTTAAACAATAATATAACAACATCGAATTTTTCAATCAAGAAAAAACAATCTATAGAATAATTTAATTTGAACGTCACTTTTATTCCGAGTATCGAACTTTTCATAGAAATTAATTTTTCGTTTAACATTTATTTCAAAGCATTAATTTTTCAAATTGTTTTTGACATCGAAAATTGCTATGTATTTTATTCCTCATTTAACTCCTTATTACCTTTTAAAATGAGCAGATAACTTCATTCCAAGATTAAGTTGTATCTGACTGTTGAAAAACTTTTTGCTCTATCTGGAAAATATGTACTAACTGACTTCTTAACTGGCTATTGAAAAAATAGCCCTAATTTTAGTTATCTGCAATAGATTAGGAGCGCCTTTTTAAACAATAAACAATCTTTGAAAGAACGAAGAGATTTCAGCCAGATCAGAAGTGAAGAAAACAATTTCTTACATCTCAGAAGAGAGCTTTCTTTGTAATATAGATCAATGTGATTGTTTCACAAAACGCTGAATAAAAATAATAAGCTTACGCGATTCTGCAATTCAATGCAAGCGGATTCGAAGTTTGGTAGTTCCGAGTTAGAACACATCTGGGGCCTATAACACAATACATAAAGTGTTTGTTGAAAAAGTGAAATTCAACAACTTTTTAAAATTTTTGTAACACGGAACAACATGTCTAGGAGAACTATAACAATTGTTTTGGCTTCATTCAACAAGTAGGAAATTTCACTATTTCACCGTTTCAGTAACTGAAAACAACAAGAGTTGAAATAAAGAAAATAAGCTTATTGAATAGTTGGTAAATTTCAACCGACACGGTTCCGGACTAGTCAACAAGTTAGAAATAAAAACTGGCAGTAGTTTTAATCAAGTGATAACCTCGGACGGATCTTGAGACATTTTTTAGGGGCCTAGAGTTTTGTGGAAATTTCTTTTTTTTGGTTCTGAATCGGACAGTGCCAAGGGTAGACAAAAGTGTTCAACCAAACAATAAACTTTGAAATAAAACCCCAACAATTTCGTCTGCCGTACAAGTTCTTGACTATCTTACCGAAAGTCTCTGCAACAAATTACGTTCCCCCACTAATAAATGTAAATCTCCATATTAATCGCCTTACATTGGCTTGCAACTGGATCTCAATACCAAGTTCCTGATGTTCACAAGATTACTGCTTGTCGATGCATCAAAGAAGTCACATTTGCAATAAATACTTATTTTTTTCTTCGCAAATTGTAATACTAATCTTGGTAGATTTACTTGTTCAACTGTTTCAACAAGTGAAGGGAAATTTTTTCCATTGACAATTGTTATGGTTTTTATTGTGTTACAGAAATGATTTTCCCTTGTTCAACAAACAAAGTTGAAGAAGTAATTGTTGACTTGTTGCTCTGTGTTATAGGCCCCTGGAATCGCTAAATTTGGCTGATGTCTTAACGAACATCATTGTGGCTACAGCTGCAGAATTTTTGAGAGAGATCAATAAACGAAGGAAATGATAGTAGCATTTGTTTAAATGACAGCTTAATTTATATCTATGATAAAGTTACACCTAAGAAGATGTGAAAAAGTCTTCAATCATCCTTAACTTAGAAATCGGTGTCAATCGGCTATTAGGGCTAAATCAGCTTATGAAACTTGGCATGAAGGATAGTGAATCATGTATTATTGCTAAACAATTTGGTGAGGCAATTCAAGACGTCGGGAGCAGTGATAGACGAAAACAATTTATTGCCACAATTCTTCCTAACACTCCCAGAAAAGTCTGATTTGTTAGTTACTGCTCTATAAAACTTAACGGGTAGAGAACTTCCTTTAGAACTTCCATTAAAAGGAGAGATTCTTATTTTGGAAAAAGCGTGTAACCAGATAGGACACTTGTCGCCGAAAAATTGATGTGGTATGTAATCAAAGATACAACAGCAATACTAAAGGCATTTATTTGAAATGAACCGAGAGATAAGAATCAGCTTAACACCAAAATTAAGCTTAAATTATATTCCGGAGCGAATGATCATCTTTCTAAAGAAAATTAGTGCTTTTCTGAATAAAATAAACTGAGCGAATCTTGCCAGAAGATCAAGACCAATAAAGTGGAGAAAGAAACAATAATGCAGGGTTCATTATAAAATACATTTTCTACTTGCCAGAATTAAGGGATAATTTACTATTTGTAGTTGATCATCAGTTTTTCGAAAAAAAAAATTGTAAAAATGGATTGCTGACAGCAGGAGCTTACCTGCAATTAAATGAACTGGAAACTATGAACTGAAATTCACAGGTCAGAGGCAGTCATCAGCTAATTTATGCCAAACAGAAGAAAAAGATATAATGATTATTATAAGAAATCACCAGGAAGCACCATCTGAGCCATTTGCTTCTGATAATGTTCACCACTAGCAAAAAGCAGTTGAATCATCTGAAATACTTGATGGTTCCGATAATATCCAGCCTGTATTGATGAGGGTGTTGAATACTTTAGTAATGTGGAACTTCCCGCATTATGATTTTACCGATGAATTTTTAATAGGTGTTCCAAATTCATTTGATCAAATCAATTTCTGGTCTTAATTTGGGAAGTCGTCAGAAAACCGGAAAGTTTGAAGGAAGAACTCTATATTATATGGCTGTTCCAGGAGCGGTTTCTGAAGTGTTTGTTGCCGCTTATTGAAAACCGTCTACGGGATTAAGCAAGCACCCAGATGTTGGAACAATAGGTTAAATGATTTGCAATGAGCATAGTTATGGCCCAGGTTATTTTTATTGATTCCATAAAATAATTTTTTTGAAGGAGTTCTTTGATAATGAAAAGGATGAGTTCCAGCGGGCTATATCAAATTGAGAAGCTAGATGATACCAACTTTGACGGATATTATATCCTCATGAAATCAGTTCTAGTGCACTGTGGCCTTTGTGACTATGTTTCAGTTAAAATTGAACAACCGGTTGATGCAGCACAGCTAGCAGCATGGACCACTATGGACGAAAAAGCTCTCGCAACGATGGTCTTGTCAGTCAAACCAAGTCAACTTCTTCACATTAAAAATGCCAGAACATCCAAGGAAGCGTAGACCAGACTTTGTCATCTACATGATCCCAGTGGACCTGCACGAAAAGTCACAATTTTTAAGTCATTGATTAATCTAAGAATGTGTGAAGAAACATCCATGAGTGAGCATCTAAACAAGTTTTTCGATTTTTCTGAAAAACGTGCAGAGCTAGACATTAAATTGAACGATGAACTGCTTGCAATTATTTTGCCAAAAAGCTATGAAAATCTTATCGTTGCCATTGAATCAAGGGATAATTTGCCAAGCACAACGGTACTTAAGACTAAATTAACCGAAGAAGAAAAACGTAGAGAGAGTGACAAGAAGAATGATGAACATCATGAGACAGCATTTCTTGCGAATAATCAACGGGCTTTATCACACACAGGCAATGACAGAAATCAACCGCAACACCAAATGAATAGAAAGAAGCAAAAAGGCAAGTGCTATAAATGCCAAAAGGGATGGCGCTATGCTGCTTCGTGTCGAAATAATAGTGCAGTTAAATAAAATATAAGTTGTGCTTTGCTGAATCTCTCCAAATACAGCTACACACAGTTCAACAGTTCCGTTTGGATTTTAGAGAGTGGTTCACGTTCAACTTGTCACATGTGTTGTGTTAAATCCTATTTCAATCATATGGTAGAGCATCTAGAAGAAATTGAGCTAGCAAATGAGAATGTTTTAGAGTGGCATCGGCGTTTTGACCATTTAAATTTAAACAGTCTAGAGTTATTATGTAGAAAGAAAATGTTCCATGGCATGGATTTGGAAAAGGTGAAAGATTTCTATTGTGATGTGTGCTTAAAAGAGAACGTAAGTGCACTACCGTTCTCTAAATGCCTAGATAAGTCGAGCAAAAGTGTCTTAGACATAGTCCATAGTGATGTATGTGGCCCAACGCAAATTTCGTCTCTTAGTTTGGCGAAATACTTCGTCATTTTTATTGACGATTTCAGTCGTAAAATATTCGTCTATTTTATAAAAAAAAATAAAAGCGAGGTGTTTAATACCTTCAAGATTTTCAAAGCCGCAGTAGAAGAAGAATCTGGTGCTAAAATCAAGATGTTACGCTCAGATAATGGTGGGGAGTATGTTACCCACGAATTTGCTTATTTTCTTAGACACTTACTGCTTACTTCCGCAGACAACTTATGGTTCCATACACCCCTCAGCAAAATTCTTCTGCCGATGAAGATTTTTATGAAGCCGCCACGTCCGAGAAACCTGTTTATGCTAAAAGAGAAAACCCTACCGAATCAGAAGCACCAATTCCGAAAGATGATCCGAAAAATGAAGAAAATGCTACAGATTCTTCTCTGATTCCTGAGGTGCGGGCACATGCTATCTCGAAGGCAAACCGTGCTGTTGTTCTTGTTTCTAAAGCAAAAGCTATCTACTGGTGATGCTAGGGATGTGGTTGATGGTGTTAGTTTGGAACCCCGAATGGAGATGCGTCCCAGAAAAGCAGTAAATTACAGCAGAGTTATCAAAAAGAAAGGCCAACAAATGCACTCACTGTCAAAGAAGCGCTTCAAGGACCAGATGCAAGGGAGTGAAAAGCTGCAACGTTGTCTGAGTACAATTCATTGGTTAAGAATCAGACATGGGAAGTTAGATAGATGTAGGTACCTGCAAACCGTTCGCCTATTAAATCGAAGTGGATTTTCAATGTTAAGTATGACAAAAATGGGGCGGCAGTTCGCTGTAAAGCGTGATTGGTGGCAAAAGGGTGCAGTCAAAAGTATGGGATTGATTACACCGAAATTTTTTCCTCTGCATGGTGAGGTACTCGTCCATTCGACTGATCTTGGCATTGGGGGCATAGTATAAGTTGATCGTGTACCAAATGGATGTGTCATCAGCGTACCTAAATGGGAACCTCCAAGAAGAGGTTTACATGTAGCAGCCCGAGTGTTTTGGAGACCTAGAAAATATAAGTAAGGTGTGTAGATTGAAGAAGGCACTTTATGGTTTGAAGCAGTCGGGAAGAAATTGGAACGAGGAGTTAAACTGTTTTTTTTGAGAAGGCTTGGATTTGAGAGGTGGCGAGATAATCATAGTTGCAGTCTACGTAGATGACATTCTACTTGCTTGTTCCGTTTCGAAGTCACTAGAGGAGATCAAAACCGAAAGCTCTTAGAAGAAGGACCAATTGATCATTTCCTTGGCATGGAGATTTCTAGAGAGCAAAGTGGAATACAAATCTCACAACAGTAGCTGATTCAAAATCTACTTGATGACGTTGGATTGCAGGATTACAGAAGTTGCACAACTCCATTGGAGCCAGATCTTGACCAAATTTCACAAATGTGAAGACTGTTCGAGTTGCAAGAAAGTCGATCAGAAGGAGTACCAGTCATTGATTATATCATTGACTTATTTGAGTATCTGTTCGCGGCCGGATATAATGCATTCGGTCTGCAAGCTTGCTCAATTTAACACAGATCCGCATGTACAACATTTGAATGCAGCTAAGCACATGCTAAGGTACTTACATTCAACCCTTAATTTTAAACTTAAATATTTTCAGGCGGGGAAAAAATTGGAAGGCTTCGTAGATGCTGATTGGGGTGGCAACAGTATAGACCGCAAATCATATACTGGTTACGCTTTTTTCCTAGACGGAGCTGCTATTTCCTGGGGTAGTAAAATGCAAAATACCATCGCTTTGAGCAGTACAGAAGCCGAGTACGTTGCTCTATCAACAGCATCGAAGGAAGGTGTATACCTCCGTCGTTTTTTGGAGGAACTTTGTGGTGACAATATCAGTGCTCAGAAGTTAGTTAAAAATCCAGTGTTTCATAATAGAACGAAGCACATTGACATTCAAGCACACTACGTTCATGAAGTCTACGAGAAATGCCTTCTCGTGCTGAAGTTTGTACCAACTGATAAAATGACACCTGATTTATTCACAAAGAATTTAAAGAAAGTCAAACACCAAGAATTCATAAATATGTTAAGATTAAAATCATAATTCAAATTTTGAAATTGTAAATTTTTTATTTGTTTTCTTTTGAATTACATTTCTATGCTAATAATTTGAACTTTGTTAACTGCCAATTTTGAGGGAAGGTTTGTTAGATTCTGCATTTGTATTTGTAATAACGTTACTTGAATTAACACTAACGCTTCCAGACAGTGAACACTATATAAAGGCAAATCAACTAAAAACTGTCCGCTGTTTTTATTTATTATATTTGGTTTGTTCTAACAATTTAAAACATGATATTACTATTATTGTTGATATACCAAGATGGGACAAGGAAAATATGATGTGTATGTTAATGATTTGTTAATTGACAGAAGAAATATTAAATCTATTGCTTTGAAGAGTAATTTGAAAAAGACATTCAAAATTTCGGATTGTAGAAAATTAAATATTTTCTGGGAATCAAGATTGATATTCATGAAAAGTCTGTAAGCTAATTGCAATAATCCAGCATTCAAACATCATTCAAAATGACCTTATACAAATCAATACAGTTAGAACTAGGGATCTACCTTCAGACGTTTTTGTAAAATCTCTTGATAGTTTTCAAGATGTATGTTTGACGTATACATTACGTAGGTTTCGAAAACTACATTTTAGAGTTTCAACTATTACTCAAATATTGTATTAAATTCCCCATTGCATCTACCTAAATAGAAACAAAAATTCAATGTCCGTACTTAAGTAATTCCTTAATTTGGGCTCAAATAATTGGTTTTGTTTCTAGCAGTCTTACTCAAAAATAACTCAAACTTTAGTTACCTATATACTCACTCATTAAATGTTTCAAATCTTTTTAACATTTAATTACAAAGAGTCCATAAGTCAATTTGTTAAATGGTTTTTTCTCATGGCAATCAAGTGCAGTGCCAAATTTAGATTCCTTTTCGTAATTTAAATACCATTTTGCACTCGAACGCATTATGAACAATTTAAAATGTCGCCAGGCACATTCCATATTCTGTGACATCCAGTGCCATGTAAAACATATAGAGAAAAAAAATTAAAACCTTCTCTAATTTCAATTAGCATTTCCATTTGTGTGACGACTGTGACACACGCGTCCAATGTGATACACTGAATTTTTTATCAGTCCAACACTATCTAAAGCTATAGACACACATGTCAGGTATACATACCTACTAGATACTGGAGTAAACTTATTCGTCTCTTAACTAAATTAGCCCGTTAATAGTTACTTAAAATCGCCATTAATTAATTATACAGAGTATTGAATTTTATTTTGCACGAGTATTTCGAACGCTTATTAAGTGTTGCTTGCTCCGATGCCATAAATCCATATTCAACACAGCGAGGATACCAAATACGGAACAAGTAGCATTTTGAGCCCAGTATGTGTGTTATCGAATGCTCTATTCATTCGGGCTTGATACATCGATATTGTATAAATCATGCACGATGACGGGCAACAAGTATTCATGTTAAATTTCCATAATAATAAACAAATTTTTATGCAATCAACATTTTTATTTGTTGCAACCATATTCTGCAAATGTGGTTGACATAGTAACCGGCCGGCGGCGACGCGCGGCATGGCGACAATGAGGCGACTTGAACGTTTACACTTGGGGATATGCGAAGCTATAGCTTCTGTAGTTATTGAATACCGTAGTATCTATTGCACACAGCAGGGTTGGATTACTTATTCATAAACAAAAGTAGGCGGCTCTATTAAGGCCTCTTGCTCTATAGGGACTTGGCAATTGTTAACTATGTGGACTTTTTATAAAAATGTTTACTCTTGTACCTGTGTGTAACTTGTTGAGTAAAACTTTTTAATCGTAGTTCTGAGGAACTGTCTGATATTTAAATGTTACATTCTCCAAGTTCAAAAGGAGATTCGACTACATTTACAATGATTAAGCACGATGGCAATGTTGTGAGAATAAGGTAGAAATTCCTACAACAGGAATGTTGAATTTTTCCGGACTTTAAAACATATGTGCAAAGGTATGTCTTTTAATTTCTCCCTTATTTACATTTACACCCAAATTAATAAACACGGGATATACGAAAGGCTTAGGGCTTATTCCGTGAACTAAGTGCGAGAAATATTATTAAGAAAACAATTTGTGGGTGGCAATGGCGCATTGGATAAAGTGCTTGATTGCTAAGCAGGAAGTGTGGGTTCGATCACCACGATGGATGCCGCCCATGGATTAAAATGAGACAGTCAATACCTGGTTTTCAAATCCACTGTGCCAAACTAGTGCCGTGCAATTCAGGTTGCATTTAAAAGACTTTAGTCTTACAGGCATATAGTTAAATAAAAAAAAACATAAGCTAAGGTGATTTAGCGAAGGAATAAGAACCGAGATGTGTCAAATTTGTCCTGAAATTAAAATAAAATGGACGACTAGATCGAACGGCCTTGCTTTATGTTCGATCATATCGTAGGCACAAGATTCTTAGCAGACGCGGTGAAATTTATTTTTAAAGTCGTTTTTTACAAAATTTCTTTAATTTTTTTTCAAAAAAAAATGTATGTCAATTTTAAGTATTTAATAATATAAACTTAAAAACATAACTTCGAAAAAATATTTCACCCGAAATAGTGAATTTTATACTGCGATATAGGTACTATAGAGCTAGTTTTGCAGTTGGGAAAAAAATCATACTCGAGATTTTAATCAAACTCAATATTACGATGATGGAGTACACCAAAAAAATGCGTCCCGTAATTCCGTCTGTCTTTCTGTCTGTACAACGAGCTACAGCATAAACAGCTGAAAGGATTTTCTTCAAACTTGGTACTTTAGGTGATTGCCTCAAATAGACATACAATTTTTTCCACCTGTTGTGGCAACAACAGAATAACCCAACAACAAGCTATGCACATACCAAACATGATAGTTACAACATTGGGGGTGGCCGTGGCGTGATAGTTGTGTGCTCGCCTGTCAACCTCGTGGTCGCAGGCTCGATTCCTGCCATTGTCTATGTCTTCTTAATTCCATTAAAACACAATTCTAAGAATTGTCATAAGCTGAGTTGCTGGTTTACTCATTGCATGCTGTTCAGGCATAACACTAACAACATGTGATTGAGTAAACTACTCATAAATATGACAACGAAATAAAATAAATTAATGCGAATTATAAGAGACATAAATAAATAAGGCACGATAATTTACTCCGCATTAGTTCAGCCGCCATCCCTGGAGATAAAATCTGAGACAACAACCACCGTCTCAATACATCTCGCCACAAATCTTTTTTATCCTTCTTTCTCTTCTTTCACCGGATGCTCGCGCTGTGTTAAAAACATATAAAGGGTATTCATAATCCCTTAAGCATGTGCAAAATTATAAAAAAAAAAAAAAAAAATTGCTCCATGACGATGACGATGCGACGCGACTACTCGACGAAACAACCACTCATCAGCAATATCTCAAATTATACTTTTCTGTTCGATTCTATTTTTGTTATTCTGTAATATTATCCTTTTTGTATATTTAATTTAAAAGTAGGATGATTAAAACAATAAAGACACTTGCTGTTAAAACGGTAAGTCAAACGCTTTGTTTTCAATTGACTTCCCCCCACCAGAGGTAAGGTGTCATTGAATTAATGTAAGCGTCGGCAAAACACTACCATCTTAATTATCTCAAGAACGGCTCTAACGATTTTGATAAAAAAAAGTGTGTGCACTCTACCTTAGGTATAGTCTACATTGTGGTCATATGTTTGTTTAAAATATTTTGTTATTAACGGTAACTGCCATACTACCATTTTTTTACTTTCGGCTTTCTCATAAGCGGCTCGACGACAGGATGTCCTTTAAATTATAAATAATACTGCGTACCAAAATTCGCGGAAAAGATATTATTTTGGATTTTTGAAAAAAGAAATATATTTTTTATTTTGAAAATTCAATATTTTGAAAACGAGTTTATGATTTTTTTTTTAAATTTTGTTTTTAAGTTTATATTATTAAATATTTAAAATTGCCATACCATTTATTTTTATAAAAAAAATTTTTTTTTAAATTTGTATATAAAAAATTAAGTAAAAAACGACACGTGGCGCATTTAATTTTTTTTTTATCAAAATCGTTAAACCGTTTTCGAAATAATTGAGATTTACCATTTTAGCCCCAAATATTTGTATGGCATTTACCGTTACTTTTGAAGAAAAGATACCATTGCACCTAGACTTGGGAGTTCTGAGTATCAAAATAGGAGAGATAAATATAGCCAGTTGAAGTATTCCACATTCGTGTCTTGCGACTAAAAAAGCAATACATAACTTTACCACGAATATTCCTAAATTATCAATTATTACGGCATAATAAATTAAATGGAGGTATTCAGTCACAAAAAATACCCTTAAAAACATCAGTTTTCGAGATACATATTCTAACCTATAAATTCAAAAACTTTGTTTAATATGAATCAGAATGACCCCAATCACTGCATTCAAAATTTCTTATTAAAAAAAAACTTTTTTCGACATCGAAATAACTTCCACAGAAAAAGCTTTACGTAATTTTGAAAGATATATTTCCCTCTCGGATATTTATGAAGTCTAACTAGAGGGTCAATGAAAAATAAAATAAAAAACACTATTTTCGGCATTGTCTTCTTTAAATCACTTCATAGAACATTTAAGAAAAGAGAAGTGCAGTAAAATCATTTTAAACAATGGAGTATATTAAATTTTTCCGCAGTAGATTTTTTATTTTACAAACAAAAATCGGTTTCTAAAACTGACATTAAATAAAGGTATTTATAAAAATCTTAATCTAATGAATGACTCTAACTATAAGTTAATGAATGTTAACTATTATTTATTCCTTTTTGTTAAAAGTTCACAGCAAAAACTGTAAGTCTTTTTATTAAATAAATATATATAATGTCTTATCTAAATCTAAAATCTGACTGGATTCAGTCGACCTTTTCGACTAACCTAAGAATGTAATTTATTAAAATGCTAAACCATTCGGAAAGCAAATTTGATCGAATCTCACAATACGAATCTTAGAATCTGTTCGAATTGCAACCTACCTAATGAAAACAAATAGCTGTTTGAATTAGTAGAAGGTGCGTTCGAAATTCGATCTTCAAATTACGAAGTGTTCGAATTACAAAGGTAGTACTGTAATGGTAAATAAGTAAGGTAAAGAGTAGACTATAACGATTTTTCGAAGTTGAAAGAAACGATTAGCGGTAAACCATAGCTATTGAATGTTCGTAATAATAATCTTTTTTCCAAAAAGTATTTTCTTAGTTACATTCCGAGGCATTGGATAAAATAAAGATGTCTCGAAATTCATAGTATCAAAAACGTTCGAAAAGGATATCGTAGTTGCTCGGTAAGAAAATCGGTAGAATGATGTTTCTCTATGTTTTCTATTTTCTATGTTCTGTAATATACTCACATATGCTCTAAAAAAGTCGTTTTACCATCTTCGGATATTGAACAAGTCTGTATCTCCGTCAAGTTAAATGTACTCTCCAAAAAAATGTATATTTTATTGTAAGTTATGTGCCTCCATGTAGTCCTCTTGATTTGTATGAAAAACCTATTAATAATATTGATTATTTAAATAATATTTGTTCTATATCTGATAACTTGTGTGTCTTGGGGGATTTTAATCTTTCCGATATACAAGGGAAATGGTCCGAAGACGACAAAATGTTATATACATTTAATATGAAGCAAGATCTCGAAGTAATTTGTATCGATTATTTATATTCTCTAAACTTAGTGCAAGTAAATGATGTAGAAAATTCTTTAAAAAAATATTGGACTTGATTTTTATATGTTGTGATGAATTCAAAATCAATTTAAGTAATGCACCTCTTCTCTTCTAAACGACTCTATTCATCATAAGGAACTATTCTTTGAAATTGAATTTTATACTTATTCGCTAAATGATGTTAAGCAAAATGTTAGATCGTATAATTTTTCTAAAACTAATTTTGTTCAACTAAATAATTATTTACTAAATGAATATATATTTCTTGATTTAAATAATATGTACAGCCGCTTCATTGAAATTATACTAATAGGGTTTAATAGATTCGTTCCTTATTCGTATACAAATAATACAACGGCTTCCCCTTGGATTAATAAGCAGCGTCGTGATTTAAAAAGAAAGAAACGTAAAGCATACTTGATATACATTAAATCAAAAACTCAATTTTATTATGATAAGTTTAGCAAATTCCGAAAAGATTTTGTAGTTCTAAGTAAGTTTTTATATAGAGCTTATATCTTGAAAATTGAAAGTAAAATCAAAAACAATAGCAAATCGTTTTGGTCGTTTGTCAATTCAAAAAGAAAATCAGTAGGGATTCCAAATACCATGTTTTTCAAAGGTGTTGAATCATCACATTTAGACTCTACAGTTCAATTGTTCGCTAGCTATTTTGAGCCCGTTTACTCGAATTCAGGATTTAACAACAGTTCGCTGAATAATATTACAAGTTTGATCGATATTGGAACAATCGAGTTAAGTAGCGCCGAGGTGAATTCCGCATTGAAATCACTTCAACATAATTATAGTTCTGGTCCAGACGGCATTCCTGCCGCAGTACTAAAAAATTGTTGTGGCTCTATTTGTACTCCGTTATATATTATATTCAATAAGTCCCTTCAAGAATGGAAACTGTCTTACTTGGTCCCTGTTCATAAATCTGGTTCCAAAAACAATGTTGAGAATTATAGGGGTATATGTAAACTCTCTGCAATCCCCATATTGTTTGAAAGTATGGTAAAAAAATAAGCTTGATTTTCTGACAAGTGTATATTTATCAGAAGTTCAGCATGGTTTCGTGTCCGGTCGATCTACGGTGACCAACCTGACCTATTTCACTTCGTAAGTCTCTAGTGTTATGGAACAAAAATTTCAGGTGGACCCAGTTTACACTGACTTTAGCAAAGCCTTTGATTCGGTGGACCACCAAACAATTCTAAATAAACTTGAGATTTTCGCCTTCCATTCTCAATTACTTCTGTGGTTATCCTCATATTTATCTGGTAGAACACAACGAGTTAAGCTTGGAGATACATATTCAAATGAAATTCAGTATATATCAGGTGTCCCACAAGATAGCCACCTGGGTCCGCTCCTTTTCGTAATTTTCATTAATGATATTGTCTCCGTCTTTTTACATTGTAAATGCCTATTATATGCCGACGATTTGAAACTATTTTTAAAATTTCTAGTTTGAATGATTGTCAATTTATTCAATCTGACATTGATTCTCTATCAAATTGGTGTCACATCAATGGCATAAAATTGAATATAAAAAAGTGTAATGCTATTTCTTTTTCCAGAAAATCTGTTTGCTATTCAACTATAGGATTGAATCTGTTGCTTTAGATAGAGTTTCAAGCATTAAAGATTTAGGTGTTATTCTTGATTCCTCTCTTTCTTTAAAAAGTCATTTCGATTATTTGGTCCCTAAGGCCAACTCGTTAGTAGGTTTCATAAACCAAATGCAAAAGACTTTACAGATCAATGTGTATTATTAACCCTGTTTACTTGTCAGATCACTTTTGGAATACGCAGATGTTATATGGAGTGCTATATATAAAGTCCACTCTGATCGGATTGAGAAAATTCAAAGACGATTCACGAAATATATAATTAAAAAAATTGGTTGGAACTTTAGTCCTAGCTATGAGGCAAGATGCCAATGACTTGGAATAAGATCATTACAATCAAGAAGACAAATTCATAGTATAAATGTCCATTAAATGTCCATCACTTCTTGCTTTAGTACCTATCTATGTTCCCGCTAGGTTTATGAGAGCTAGAGTATTCTTATTTCAAGGAACTCATATGACAAACTATGGTCGTAATGAAAATTTATCAAGATCCATTGTATATTTCAATGAAATGTCTACAAGTATTGATTTTCTTAATATTAATCGTAATAAATTTAAAATCGAACTATTGTATTTATTCGCTAATTAATTGAATCTTTTGGAGTGCTCATATCTGTTAGCTGTAATATTGCTTGTAGATAAATAAATAAATAAATAAATAATAAGGCAACGGAAGACGACAGGATGTTGATGCGTAAAAGACACATTTGTCTTTCCAGGGCAGCACCAAAAAGTACACGATCTTGGTTTCATTTAATTTTTTTCAAATAATTAAAATAAAGATTATTTTATAATCGATTCTTAGAGAAAAAATAAAAAAACACTTGTATATTTATATTGTGAAAGAGCACCGGCCCACCATATATCTACACTGTGCAATCCAGCCATGACTATTACCCGGTGCTCAGTATGTTGTATTTGATTCGAAACAGCCGGCGATCAATAAAATTCAGATCAATATCATCAATGGAAACTGGTGTGTCCGTTTAGTATGCGAGTTTATGATTAATGCACGGCACAACTATGATGAATGTGATTTGAAAGATGCATATAGTAGGTATATATCAACCTGGATAGAGAAGGTGCAACATATTAAAAGCCAACCAGCTTGGGGAATATGTCAATCTCGAATAGCATAGAGAATAAGCATGTCCAGTTGTTTTTGCGAGTCATCGATGACATATCAAACATATACCTACTCTAGATTAGCCTCGGTGATGGTGGTTATAATGAGAAGTGGAACGGTTTTAGATGGAATATGTTTATGATATGAATTTATTATGCCTATCATGCAAGCTGTCGTTGAAACCATTCTAAATAATTACGGATAGATAGTTTTTTTTTTTTTGCTAAAATCAGCCACGTCTGTCATGTTTGAAGTTTTAAGGTTAAAAAGTTTTGTACCAATTCTTTCTTAAATTTTCAATATTTTGTATCTTAAGATTTTGCAAATCGTCAATTCTTTATTCGAAAATTCTGTAAATGATGGAAAACTTAGTAAGCTTTCTAACGTCAAGTAGTATAATCGCAAAGCTTCCAAAATGTTGATAAATATCTACATATGTAAAATGTCGTAATACAATTACAAATATGTGGTTTTCCACATTTAATAATATTAACAATTATAATACCAGCCTCATTAAGGGGAAAGTACGATAACTATGGCGCCAAGATATAATAACGGTTTTTGGTAGAGGGGCTTAATACAAGCATTTTTAACTATGGTAGAGGGGGGTCTATCTCCCCTCGTTTAGGCGGGAGGGGCAATTTTATAAAAATTTACTTAAAATCTTTAAAAAAAATATAAAAACAGAACGGCAACACTTACAGTTATAAATTATACTTTTTTAAAAAGTCAGAACTCTACAATTTATAATAAATCTTAAGTAAAGTTGTTTCAGTCAATAGTTTTTGAAATAATTGACTTCAAACTCAAAATTTATGAAAAAAAAGTTAAAAAAATCACTTTGAATATTATTTTTCTCATGATTATAAATACCAATAAAGAAGTAATTGATGTAGTTAACTGTTCCAATTATTTCTTAATCAAAAACTGAAAACTATTCGTCTCTATGTTTTCTAGTTTTTGCGAAAATTGAAAAACAAAAAAAAATAATTTTGTATCAGATGGGTGCATGTAAAGTTTCTTTTGTATTTAAAGAATCTGGTTTAAAAAAAATAATTGATATTATATACATAAACGTATTTACATATGTCATGTCCATTTCAATCTCTTTTTTCTAAATATACGGTTAGGTACTTGGCCAAAACTTTAACATTTAATATATTTGAGCATAATGACGAACTTAACGAACTCCACAGTGACACTAGTACGGACGATGAATTCATTGACGAGACATACATACCTTCAACACATTGAAAATTGACGCGACTATTTTTTACTAACTCCTGACTTACTTAAAAACTTACTGACTGGGACGCGGAATGCATTGCAATTCTACCTCCTCGTGGTGCATTCTGGGTTATGCTAAATGAATTGCTTTACTTGACTCACAAAGATGAACTTATCATTAAAATTGATCCTGAAAGTAAATACCAAAAAAACTCTTTAAAAAGTAGTTTTAAAAACCCCAAAAACCAAAAAACAAAAATAAAGCAAAAATATTTTACTCAGAGAAGGAAATCTTGTTAGAAATAGGAGCTTTGTGCGTATAGAAAAAAGAAACAGTTAATAACCGCATTAACTGTAATAAAATCACAAAGGTATATATGAAATTTACGATGCAAACAGTGAGATGCCTAAGGGGTGGCATGCTGCCCCCCTGCAACCCCCATGCTTGGGCTCACTATAGGCTTTGGGGAGGGTGAAAATTTTATTATATGCAAAGTTTCTTTAAAATTAAAGAATCTTTTGGGTTTAAAGAACAAGTATAGTTTTACTATTTTTCAATTACATATCTTAAAAACTAGAAGACATAAAAAGAAGTAGTTTTCTGTGTTTATTAAAAAAATAATTGGAGCAGTTAACTACATCAATTATTTTTTTATCGATATCCATAATCATGACAAAAATAATATTCAAAGTGATTTTTGTAATTTTTTTTTATAAATTTTGACTTTGAAGTCAATTATTTAAAAAACTATTGACTAAAACAACTTTATTTAAAATTAATTATAAATTGTAGAGTTCTGACTTTTGAAAAAGGTATAATTTATAACTGTAAGTGTTGCCGTTCTTTTTTAATATTTTTTGTAAAGATTTTAAGTAAATTTTTATAAAATTGCCCCTCCCGCCTAAACGAGGGGAGATAGACCCCCCCCCCTACCGTAGTAAAAAATGCTTGTATTAAGCCCCTCTACCAAAAACCGGTATTATATCTAGGCGCCAAAGTTATCGTACTCTCCCCGAAAAATTAATCGCAGAATTTCAGAATCTAACAATATAGTTCATAATTCTTTCCAGGGTGGGGCCAGTTATAGCGATGATCAGAAAAATGCATCAGGAATAGTATAAAAGTGAATACTTTTTCTTGATGGTTGTTTATAGCTACCAGGAAAATTATGTCCGCTGACAAGCCAAATATACCCTCACCACTAGTCTGCCACTAAGATTTGCGGATTGAAATGCACAGGAAAAATTGTTTTTTCTAAAATACTGTCAGAAATTGGAATTTAAATCATTGGAATGATTTGTTTTATTTGGTTTGAAATGGCACGAAAAATAAATTTTGATTAGTAAAATAAATAAATACATTTTTAACAATAAAATAATAGTTCTGTTTCAAATATCCTTTGGAAAGAGCGACAAAGTCTTATATTTCAAAAATTAACAAACAATAACCGAGTTTTCGAAAAAAATATTTATTTAAGAACTAGCGAACCAGGCGAACTTCGTCTCGCCCCAATTTAACGCCTTCAAATGAACCGCAGAGCTATAATAAAACACAAATAGTTCAAATTTACCAATGTGATTTATTTGAATGGAATAAAAATCAGTAGAGAGTGATTTTGTTGATTTTGAGTGATTGTTTATCATCAATGTTTTTCAATTTGTTTTCCGGCGCAAAAACAATCAACAAAGACCGTTTACCAAGCAATCAACGACGTACTTTTTTCTTCGCTGCTAGTATTGCCCCTTCAAAATTCCAATTGAGATTTTTATAATTTTTTACAATGCCGGTTAACACTTTACTTTCTTGATGAGTTTCTCCTTCGACGTTGTTAAGTCGCAAAAATTTGCCGGGAATGATAAAAATCCAGTCGAGACATTAACAGAAATTTGGCCATTACTTAGCACCACTGCAATGCGAATCTCATATTTGAGGTCAATTTCAACTTCTTGACAAAGACGACGCTTTCCAGCATGCAATATATTCATCGGCAGTAGTAGATTTCGGGATGACGGAAAGCCTTCGACGAAAATCTCCACTGAGCGAAATCATATCCCCGCCAAATCATTTCGAGCCACCTTGTAAATCCTTCATTGTTCGGTCAACTGCCTCCGAAGCTCATTTATGCGCCATCGTGCATTCATCCCAAATAATGATTTTGCATTCTCACATCAATTTCGCTATCGCCGAATTCTTGGTCATTGTGCACGTTATTGGCTTGTCAACCGTAAAAAAATTCATGGCAAGCTTCAAAGCGGAATGTGTAGTTCGACCGCCTTCAAACAGTGTGGCAGCAATGCCATAGATGCCATATGATGAAACATGCAACGAAATTTGATATCTTGGCCAAACTGTTGCTAGAATCAATTAAATGACGAATGTCTTGCATGTCTCAACGGAAGCATCGAGAAATTATATGCGATTGCGGAATCTCGTATTCAAAAGCAGCGCGATTGAAGTCTACATTCACCACTCTTCTTCTTATTATTACTTTGTGTCAAATTTGTGGTGGTGATTGTGCAGTTAGAAGCTGTAAAATATGGGCAGGTCTCCATTTATATCTTCTGCACGCACCTCTTGCGTTTGATTAAAATGAACATTCTGATTAATTATTGCAAGACGTGTACGTCGTCCAAGTTTAGATCGGAATGAGTGTAATAATACTCAATACTCGAATCAATTGCAGCAAGAAAAATAGCACATTTGCTGATTAGAAAATGATAATGTGAAAAGGACACCTATCGAATCGCGCACAGCCTATGTCAATGTTTAACGCAATATATCGGGTTGTGGGATTGAGCGCACCACAGCGTCAACTACGTAATATACATGTAATACGTAAACTTCTTTTCACAACACAATCCAAGAGTTTCATGTTAAAAGTTGAATGCCTTGAATTACTGCACACAACAGTCCACAATTGAAACCACATCAAGAGAAGCATAATTCAGATTTGAATCATACGTAAATGCACCACGCAACAAATTTATTCGTTGTGCAGCTCTGACACGGGCATTACGCTGCCGATTAGCCGCATTAACATCAGCTCGTTCATGATCTGGTTGAGCAGCTCTTGCTAGTCTGCAGCTTTCCGAGCTGATCGGCCCAAATTAATATGTGCCATATAATTGTATTCAAAACGTATTATTTAGAAATCGTTTTAATTTTTTACGCAACACAAAAACGAATTTTCACTCAGCGGTCAAACGATGTGTATTGAACAAACGCAAAGTAGTTTATGTCAAAGAAATACATTGGCTGAACTAACAAAAGCGAAATCAGGAATTATACGTTTTTGACAACATTTTTGTATATATAAAGAAAAGATTTGAATAGGTATGCAACATTATATACGTTTAAGGAGCAAATACATGAAAAAAAATAATTTTCATTGGTTAACCCAATAAGTGAAAATAGAAAATAGGAAAAGTAGTTCCGTGGGTAGTATTGTTAACTGTGACGAGGATATTGTGAGAGTTATTAAATCCTTATCCTTTAGTAACAATAATAATAACCTATTTTCACCACGGAGCGCATGGTTCGATAGTGAATGTACGAGATTTCGAAAACTATCCTTTGTATATCTTAAACTGTTCAGATTGACAAACGCTATGATATTCAAAAATATTTATATTTACCTTCATGTTAACAAGGAATGCAAGAAACTATGTGCTTCAAAAAAATTCTCGTACATAGCTAAAAAACTTGTAAATTGTAAGAACTCTAAGACATTTGGGAGCAATGTTCGCGAACTTGGTGGACGTAAAAGAAGTGTGGTGAGTACCCTCGGAGCTGAATAATCCAATATCTAGGGGCGAACTGGAAACAACTTTGAATAAGATGAAAAACAATAAAGCACCTGGCGTAGACGGCATTCCAGTCGAGTTCTACAAAAATATTAATGAGCAACTAAAAATTTATATTTTGGTGTACTTCAACAACCTTTATAATAAATCATTTGTACCAATCAACTTCAACAAAGCAATTATTTTTTCAATATTCAAAAAAGGAGATGCTAATCTGCCGGAAAATTATAGATGGATTTCTTTTCTTAACAGTTTAAAGAAGATTTTGACTTCAATTCTCTATCAAAAGCTTAGTAACTTTATCGAGAACAATAATATTCTTAACATATTCCAAGCAGGTTTTCAACGATGGATCACATCTTTGCGCTGACAAGTATTGCCAAGAAGTTCATTGAAAAAAATAAGAAACTAGAGGGTGTCCGCCTGGAAGGTATACTACTTTGTTTTGCAGCCATTTTGGTAAACATTAGTCTTGACAGTTCATATTTGGCCGTCGTGAAGTAGACACGTGGAAAATTTATTGTGGAAAAATATTCAATAAACCAACGTGCCTTGATTGTTAAAACATTTTATCAAAATCAATCATCGATTACTATGACGATAAGAAAGTGAAATTTTTGGGAGAAACAACGTGCCAACAAAACGCACTATGTATCGTGTAGTGAATGCTTTCCAAAAAAGAGGGACTGTAGGTGATAGGCCCAAGCATGGACCACAAAATACTGCAAGTTCGGCTGAAAGCATTACTGCTGCTCAAGGAAGTGTTCAAAACAATTCATCAACCCCAATTCGACGCCGTGCTCAGGAGCTTGGTCTTCAAAGAACAACTTCGGCCACAATTTTGCACAAGGATTTGAATTTTTTTCCATTTAAGATTCAGTTGACACAAGGGGTTCTTTCACAAGACCATTTACGTCGCCGTACATACGAAAATAGTATGTTACAGCTAACGCATGACAACCCCGATTTTCATGAAAAAATCATAATGAGTGACGAGACACATTTTCATTTGAATGGATATGTGAATAAACAGTCCGTCCTGGGCAGTGGAAAACCCTCAAATTATTCATCAGTCACCTTTGCATCTATTAAAAGTAACAGTCTGGTGAGGAATCAGAGGACCTTACTTCTTTGAAAATGAAAACGGCGTAACTGCAACTGTGAATGGGGAGCGATATGGTGATATGATTGAAAACTTTTCAAAGCCACAACTGCATGCTTTGGGCTTGATTAACATGTGGTATCAACAAGACGGTGCCACATCTCATACAGAAAGGATTACAATGGAATTACTGCGAGACCTGTCTCCACAGTCGCCTGATTTGAGTGCTCCGGACTTGTTTTTGTGAGGATATCTGAAAAGCAAGGGTTAAGCAAACAAACCAGAAAGGTTGAGCAACTCAAACTAAATATTCGTGATGAAATTAATGAAATACCGCGTGAAATGTGTGAAAATGTAATGGGAAATGTGCTCAAAAGGGCTCGCATTTGTGAGTCTAACAGACTCGGACACCCTGTATATACACCTGTTTCCAAGACTTCAAAGCAGCATTTGATAAAGTAAACAGTCAGGATTTGATGTACAAGCTTTCATCACTGGGAGTATCCCGGAAATTCTTGATGATGTACCTCAACTTATTTGTTTCAACCAGCGCCGCTGTATGGAATGGATCAGAATTGTCTGATTGAAACCACGACACTAGTTCCGCAAGGCTGCATTTTGAGTCCAATAATATTCGCTTTTTTTATTGACGATATTTGTGATGGAGTTATTTTCGCTATATACCAGTTAAAGTTTTGCTCTATGCAGACGAATTAGTTTTACTGGCGGACAATCCTTTCTCCGTGCAGATGCAAATCAACAGACTAAATACTTTTTGTGAAAAATGGGGCCAACATGTCAACATAAAGAAAACAAAAATAAAGATTTTTGAGGCGCGTCAATGAAGAAGACCTGCTGAAGAAAACTGTTTTTTTTTTTTTTTAACTACGCGCGCACTCAAGGGGTTATGAATACCCTTAAAATGTTTATACACAGTGCGAGCGATTAGGAAAATAGGATAGGATTAGACAGGAGATACCGATGTACATTGGTTTTAAATGCCTGATTATCGCAATGGGAGGGACAAAATCGGTCGGGTAAAGCATTCCACATTCGTGTTGTGCGGCTAAAGAAAGAATCTCTATACTTGACAGTACGTCCGAAGTTGGGCTCAAGGGTAAATTGATGGGGTTTCCTAGAAGCGCGAGTGTTACCGTTGAATAGTTTTAGGGGAGGAATGCCACTGGCTATTTCACTAGAACACTCTTTATTATAATACCGATAAAATAATGAAAAGCCTGAAACATTGCGACGGTGCGAGAGAGGTTCAATTGTTTTAGTTATTGTTTCATCACCTATCATTTTTAAAGCTCTTTTTGGATTCTATCCAGGAGACTTAAGTGCGTTATGGGAGCACCTGCCCAAATATGACAATTATACTCAAGCTTTGGACGAATGAAGGCTTTATAGATTACAGCCAGATCACAAGGGGAGAAATATTTCTTGCATCGTCTCAGAAAACCCAAAAATCTTGCAGCATTTTTGGCAACGTCGAATATGTGTTCATTCCACAAAACGGTGTTCAGTAATGCACATACCGAGAACTGAAAGTTGTTCGGTTTCCTCGATGCAAGCACCGCGAATGGACAACGGCATTGGGGGAGGGTCCCGCTTTAACGACAAAAGACAGCATTGGGTTTTTGAAGCATTAAATTCTACGGGGTTTTTTATTCCCCATTGGACAATATGCTGTCTTTATCAGAATTTAATGAGCTAATCATAAGCTGCCGTTCAAGTTCCACATCCGAAGGACATGGATGATAATCTAAAAACGATTATGAAAAGCTGAGGGTACTGTCGTCAGCAAAACAGTATATTGGATTAGAAGTTTCAGACAAGAGATCATTGATGAAAATGAGAAAGAAAGTCGGAGACAGAACGGAACCCTGGGGCACACCAGCATTTATTTTATGAATATCAGACTTGAAACCGTCCAATACAACTTGTATTGAGCGATCCGAAAGGTAATTTCTAATCCAACGAAGAAGAGATTCTTCGATACCAAATGTACGCATTTTCGATAAAAGAGCCTGATGCAAAACTCTATCAAATGCTTTTGAAATATCAAGTGCAATAATCTTACTTTCTCCAAAACGATGTAAAGATTTGTGCCACTGTTCGGTGAGAGATATACCATCAGATCACCAGTGGATCTATTGCTACGAAAGTCATACTGTCGGTCATTAAGGAGCTTTCATTCTTCAAGATATTTCTTAAGCTGATAGTTAATCAGCGTTTCCATGACCTTGGAAAGAAAGGACGTAAGTGCAATTGGACGGTAGTTAGAGGGTGAAGAAGATTCGCCTTTTTTAGGGACAGGCTGGACAAATGCTGTTTTCCACCCACTCGGAAAGAGACCAGTAGAGTAGGACATATGGATAAGCTTACGCAGTGGTTTTGCCAGCGTAGAAGAACATCTCTTCAGAACAATAGGGGAGATACTATAGTATCTGGACCAGCGGATTTGTGTATGTCAAGATCTTTAAGAACTCTAGCAACTGCACGAGTACGAAAGAAGATACGTCCCATGAAACTGTTTATGCTCTCAAGTACAGGAGGAGTCATGACACTTTGTGGAAGTGTAAAATTAGCAGCAAACTGAGCTGCTAGCAAATTTGCTTTTTCTTGTGCGCTTACCACAGGAGTGTTATTGGAAACGAGCGTTGGAACCGACGATCAGGTGGAATTTCGTACGTTTTTTACACATGACCAACAATTTTTACTACTTTTGGGACATTTTAGTATTTTTTGCCTTAATTTTGATCATGTAGAAATTTGGTTCTTTGAATATGACTATTACAGGTCTTTCTAGCTTGTTTGAACTTATTCCTGTTTTCCTCAGTTGGGTTGGCTTTATAACATCGGAAACTTACCTCTCTCAACCTGATAACCTCCTTACAGCCCAAATCGAACCATGAGTTTTCTTTTGGTTTGACGCTTTTAGTTTTGTTCGGTATAAAGGCTTTCATTCCCTTAAGAATTATATTTGTATCATATTAGCGCTGGAGTCAACGTCACTATCGAGGAAGCATAGTGACCAGTTAAAGATCCTGAAGAAATTATTCCGACCGTCCCAGTTGGCTTTCTCGTATTGCCATACGGACCTCTTAGGAATGCTTTCTTTAACTGAGAACTTTGAGCACGAGAAATTTGCTGCTATGACACAATGGTCCGATGTGCCTAGAGCCGATAACACACTTATAGTATATTTACCAGGTAGAGAGGTAAGACACAAGTCTAGGGTGTTGGCGGAGTGACCTGCAATGTCAGGTATTCTTGTTGGCTCAGTAACCAGCTGAGTCAGATTATTCACCTCAGCAAAGAGCTCAACATACCTTCCTTCGGGAGTTGTCTGGCCAGAACAGCGTAGCCACTTGGAATTGTGTACATTGAAATCACCCGTAACAACGAATTCACTGTGCGGATATTGGGAAACAATTCTTTGGATAGAGTCGGACAGCGCATCGAATTCGTTAAAAGTCGATGTACTGTCCAAACTTGGGCTCCGATAAATAAAGCATGTGTAAATGATGTGCTTATGGACGGTAAATTTGAACCACATGAAGTTAAAATTTGTATTCAAGCAATGGCCATATTGTGGTTGAAGCTGATAAGCAACATCTTTTCGCGCATATACGGCGATACCATGATGTGGAAAAAAGAGTGGCACTAAACTATATCCTTGTAGGCTAAATTCTGAGGGATCAGAATCTTCACCTACTTGGGTTTCGCTTAGTGCAAAAACAGCTGGCCTGCTGTTCGCAGTATGAACATACGCAGCATAGAAATTTCTTCTAAGCCCACGTATGTTACAATACTCTACCTTGAATTCACTACCCATTACGCTCAATAATGTACGTATTAAAGTTGTGCAAGAATTTAAATACCTTGGAGTCTTACTTTTTTTATAATTTTGCACGCACTCAAGGGATTATGAATACCCCTTATATGCTTTTAACACAGCCATGCATCCGGTGAAAGAAGAGAAAGAAGGGTAGGAAAGATGCGTGGTGCGATGTCTTGAGACGGTGATTGTTGTCTCAGATTTTATCTTCAGGGATGGCGGCTGAAGAAGAAAATTACCGTTATTTTATTTTATTTCGTTGTCATATTTTTGAGTAGTTAACTCAATCACATGTTGTTAGTGTTATGCCTGAACAGCATGTAATGAGTAAATCAGCAACTCATTTTATGACAATTCTTAGAATTGGTTTGTAATGGAATATAAGAAGACATATAGACAATGGCAGGAGTCGAACCTGCGACCAAGAGGTTGTCAGGCGAGCACACAACTATCGCGCAACGGCCACCCCAACGCATAATTTAAAATTTCTCCAAACATGTTCAGCAAAAAAGTAATGAGGCTAAACTTGCTTTAAATTTAATGTGGACCAAGTTTTTTGGGAACCAAAAAATCGATCTGGTATCAAATATCGTATGTTTCAAGCAACAGTCAACACGTGTTTGTGACATGGCACGCCGATTCTTGGACATTTGCCCCTCGAGGAATTTGAATCTATTCAAAGGCATTTCTTCAAACGCATATACAGATTACCAAACTCAACACCGAATCATGCGATATATGTGGAATCTGGTGTAACACCAATTCAAAACCTAAAAGCTAATTCCGATTACTTAGTGCGAGTAATGAAAAGAAACGAAGGAAATCTGCACAAATCTTTTTGTTGAGAATACTGCAAACAAATGCATCCCTTTTCAAGGAATGGAATCAGCTAGCTCTAATCCACGAATCTAATTTGACGTTAATGGAGTCCAATGTAGATGCATGGCATCATATGTTTGCAGATGTGACTGCTAAAATTGACGAAAAAATGTATGCTCAGCATTTATGCAGAGCAACTTCAACATCATCCAAAAGAACTTATAGGAACCTCAATCATCAATTACCATCGGAGGCAAACTATTTACGCAACGAACTATCTCCTGAAGCATCAGTAAGCTACATTTTCAGAGCACGAGTTGAAATGTTGAACCTTAATTCCATGCCCCATCGAGCTGATCTAACACAAATCTGCGAAACGGACGATGTAAATCACTTCATTCCAATCTGTCCAATATTACAAGAAATTCGTCGGTTACAATTCGATGAGAGTTATATCTATCACCAAACAGGCTCTACGAAATATTGAATGGATCACTAGGGTGGTCTACTTTATACAACTACTGTAAACATGCTATTAATTTCCGTAATAGTTTCTTAACGTAAGGTCAAAAGTTCAGCCAGTTACTGTTGTTTAAAACTATATCTATTTATTTTGTGTTTCAAATCACTCTAAAATTTAAATTTTTTTGTGTTTCAAATTATTTAAAAATTGTTTTAAATTTACTTTTCAAGCATCTCCTATTAATAAATATGCTACACTGAACCAAATGGCGCAGATAGTATTGACGAAAATATTTTGTTAATCTTTGACGAAACAACAATTCAAGTTGACAATTTGTTAAAATTCCTTCCGTTGTAGTACGTTATTCAAATAGAAGAATTATCTACGAAGAAAAAATATTTTTGTAAATGAAAAATAATCACTTAAAAAAAGTCCATTCTTGTTAACAATATTAAGCACTGATCTTTTCATAGAATCTCTTATGCAGCTTGTGTGCCAAATTATTTCAAAGAAGCAATCATATGCCCAATTTTCAAAAAAGGGGACAAAGGAGATCCTACATACTATCGTGGAATATCACTTATTAACTCATCAATGAAAATCTTTTCAAAGCTTCTTTATAAACGACTTTATGAGTGGGTTCACAATAACAATCTACTGCGCGAGGCACAAGCTGATTTTCAAAATAATTACTCAACAGTTGACCAAATTTATTCCCTTACCAACACTGTTGATATTTTTATAAGTTCCCAAAAGAAGCTTTACGCATTCTTCATCGATTTCAAATCAGCATTGGAAGCGATAGACAGGAAAGCACTAATGTTAAAGCTTCTTAAGAAAGCAGTTTCGACAAATTTCGTAAACATTTTGGACATCTTTTACCATAAAACAACTTTTTCAGTGGTGTTGGAAGCAAAATGTCCGAACAGTTCGAGGTGGAAATAGGATTGAGACAAGGCTGCAATTTGAGTCCCCTGCTTTTCGCTCTATTTATAGATGATATAGAAGAGGTACTACAAAGGGGAGTGCGTCTGTCAACCGATCTTCTAGTCAAAGTCCTATAAATGGAGGCTACAGTTGAACCTGGACAAATCAAAAATAATGATTTTCCGCAAAGGAGGCGCTCGAAACTGTCATGTCGCAGCGAAAAATGGAGATTCGGAGATCAAAACATTGAAGTCGTAAATGAATATAATGTCGGTGTACGGTTATGCAGAAATCTTAACAGGACGTACCATATGATAGATAAACTAGTCAAGTCCAAAAATGCGCTAAATGCAACATGGAAGACGCTGATGTAGTGCAAAGACGTGGAGTACGATTTGAAATATGGAATTTTTCAAGCCACGGCCAAAACCATACTTTGCTATGCAGCCCAAGTTTGGGGTCACAGAAAGTTTGATAAAGTGAAACAGCTCCTTACATACTTCCTAAAACGTACTTTAAAATTACCAAACAGTACGGCAAACCACATACTAATGCTAGAAAAAGGCATTCCCCCCTTATTCATCTCAACGCTTAAAATGAAGTATGACTATATTCTTAACACTATCAAGATGGATGATAGAAGACTTCCTAAGAAAATTACAATGTTGGTGATGCGGAAAAAAATCTCGTGGTATGAGACCTGGCGAAATATAGCTGTATACTGTGGACATCCATTCTCACTCCAAAATGATTCGATGGACACATGGAAATGCGAGGTCTACAGCCTCATTAGCTTATTGGATGAAAAAACAAGGGAGCACTACATTTGGAAAGCCAGAACCTCATTCCACAGGCGTATTTATGCAACACTAAATCATAATCTAACAACAAAAAACTACTTCAGGACGGAGTATCCAACTAACCTCATGTCACTGATTTTAAAAACACAGGGTGAGATACTTCCCTTGAATGATATCCCTCATAGAAGCAACCTAGACGAAATGTGTGGGCTATGCAACCTTAGGTAAAGGGAGGATGTGTTTCATTTTATAGGTAGATGCCCTATTCTTGCTGAAACCAGAAGGAGTACATTCGGAAAAAATTATTTAAATGAAGTTGAAATTATCAACATACTCAACGGTGATATGGATTGGATGCCCTTGTACAACTATAAAAGTAAGAACTTTTTTAATACAAAAAAAAAATCAATGTTAAATTATTTAATCAAATTTAAGTTTCGAAACATGAATGTAGTATAAATTGCCAACTGATAGACGGCGTACCCTTATATTAAATAATGGAAAATTTATAAATTATGTAGTTTACTTTTTATGAAATAAAATTCCTTTAAACTTGAACTTGAACTTGTTAACAAAATTCTATACTACCGCATTGTCCAAATGTATAATTTCTTCCAATTGAAAAACAATCTTCATTAATACTAAAAGTATCCTGGTGTTCTTCAGATGTGTATATGAATTAAAAACTTTTTATTTAAACAAATTTTCTTGATTTGACGAAATCTCTTCTCTAAATTAATAATAATCATTTTGACAAAATGTTGTCATATTCTTCAAACTGAATAAATTCCGTTAAAAAGGAAAGCATTAGCTTCATTTTGAAAAATGTGTTCTTCAAACTGAGGATTTTTTCAACAACAACAGTTTCTCAATCCTTCAAACTCAATAAATTTCGTTAAATACAGGAAAGCATTTCATCAGCTTGACATTTTTTTCTTAAAATTGAATAATAATTGTTTCGGTTGAAAAATAATTATTTTTTCATTGTCCGTAAAGTGTTCAAAGTGTAAATATTAATTTAAAGTTTTAAAGTGAATTATATTGTGAAAAAGAGCCTACATTAAATTTTATAGATCAATGCAATTATTATATAACACTCTACAGAAGATAATGAGTTCCTTGTATTTTTATTTGACTTAACCTACAATTTTGTTTAAATATTTTGATTTTTTTTGTAAAGATTTCATCATTTAATTATAGAATACCAAGAAGCTACATTTGCTCGCCGTGCATTGGGCTGCCTCAAAGAACTACCGACTTCCTGAATTTGCAGAGTCTAAATCTACAGCAGAATATAAGAATAAGAATCCTATGGGCTTTAAACTGGTAATCTTAAAAGACTTGCATAAATTATAAAAACTCATGAAATTTTGTACCTCATTACAGATTGACATCAAGCACCTGCTTCCATGATTTTTCAAAAAAAAAATATTCCAATTTTTGAGGAAGCAATTAAAGACAAGAGCAACCGGGTGCTTTTTGATAGGATGATAGCTACAGAAAACTTAACGGAAAGTATGAAATATATTGAAATAAAGCTTTAAAAAACTATTGTTACTATATTTCAGATGGTCTATCGTGTGCAATTTTCCACTTGCTACATAGCTTTTCAGTACCAACGGCTAATTTGTTGAGTGTCAGCTGTGGAAACAAATAAGGGAGTTTCCTTTTAGTTGGATGGACCGTACCGGTTTGTGAGGAGGAGTTGAACCGCTTCCCACAAACGCATGCTTGTGTATAATAAAAAAAATAAAATGGTTTAAATTAAAATCAAATTGGTATAGTTTTTTTTAATAAAAGAGAAAGATTTGTTTTCAGAATTTTTTTGATTTTGTGCAAGGTACTTAAAACCTGACTTGGATTTAATGGACTAAATAAGTTTATTTAAAAAACACTGCGATGCCTATTATTAAAATTAAAAATTAAAAGAAAAAAACTTACATGAAAGTGAACAAAATTGACTGAACACAATTCATCAAATTAAAGAAAACATTATCAATTTAAAAATGTAGGTGTATAAGTATGAATAATTTATTCCAATTTGAAGAAAATTTGATGTGAAAATGCAGAAAATTCATCAACTTGAAGCCTAAAAGTAGTCACATTGAAGAATATTTTATCAATTTAAAAATATAGGTGTGAAAATATAAAGATTTTTTTTTTCAATTCGAGGAAAATTTAATCTGAAAATGAATACCAAATATAGTCAAATTGAAGAAAATCTTCTTAAAATGAAAAATTCGTTTATTTAATTTGAAAAACCGTTTATCATTAAATTTTAAGATTAGGCATGATTCAATTTGACTTAACTTAAAATTCTAGAAAATTATCGATTTAGTCGTCAAATTAACACATAGTTTTTGTGATGATCACCCTTTCTTCAATTCTACCTACATTTTTATCAATATCACTACCAAATTTGATTCAGTGATATATTTATACATTCAGTTGGTTAAATCAAACCAGAAGTATTAAGTTTAATTATTCAAAATTCTCAATAAAAAAAATCAACTGAACCGTTTTCCAGAAAATCGGAAACTAGAAGGAAATGTGTCTACTAGAGGTAGTAAAAATATCTATTTTTTGATTTTTTTGTAAAAAAAAAAGTACAAGTTCCTATCTTAGTAATTACATACGTTTCTTTTTAGAAAAATCATTGGATCCGGTTTTAGAAAAATAGAATTTACCTTTTTGGCTAAACAAGCATGTATGGCAGGTATAGTTACCGTTATTTTTCGTCTTAAAAAAAATTTAAAACACCATATGGGTATAAAGCAATATGTGAAAAAATTTGATAAAAATCCATCCAGCCGTTTAGATTTAGGCTCGCGAATAGATAGACAGGAAGACAGAATTTTGAGACCCCCCTTTTTAAGTCTCCTCTATTATAGTAAAGCAATTTTGAACAACATCTCGATGCGATTTTGCGTACGAATCCAATTTCATATAATCTTGAAAACTTTTCATGTGGAAATCAACCAGACTACGAGTCCGATTCGGCTGAACACTAGCCGTCTAAGAAAATGTACTAGAGGATAGCAAATCTCTCTTGCGATACTGGCACCATCGGGACGTGATTGTATGTAAGTACTTATCGGACCACCCCTGTCCATCGTATATTACTGTATATATATATAGATGAGGCTCCAAAGTAAAACGAAACGCTACAAAACTCCTTTCAGTCTAAATGAAAGACCCTATACCTATGTATCTATAAGGCTTGTGTTATCTATGTCAACCTATTTTTTATATAAAATTACAAGAAAAATCAGAATGTAAAATATCTAAAATGTCATCACAAAATGTCTTCCCTTAAAGAAAAAAAAAAGCCAACATAAATCAAATCCCCTGACAGAATAAAACTCAAGACTTAACCAATAATTCACCTTGTTAAATCGTGTCAAAAGAAGTCATTGAATCACTTAATTTGCCAACTAAAACCGCACCCACGCTGATATCTCTTTTCAATTTCCCTCTGCTGAATAGCGCTATACAGAAACGCTCAGTGTACAATTTTTGCTGCATTCTGTTTAATTTTTCCACCCAACCCACACGTCAATATCAACAGCTAGCGATGCATAAAGCTTTCTATAAATATATGTACCTATGTTGTAGGTGCAATAATACATTAATGATTTTCAATTTATTATTTTGTTATTTTTATTGTAATTTTTTGTTTGCAAAAAAAAAAAACTGTTATTCACGCTCTGGCGAAGATGCAGATGAGATGAGGTAAATTATGCATATAATCAGAGGTATTACATTCGTGTACGGACAGACGATTTACATGACAAAACGTTTGTTATTATTAGCATGTAGGTTTCAAGTTGACGTTTAATTCATAATCTTGACTTCCGGTATAAGTACAACGGATGCACATGGTATATGACTAGACAGTCTATATATGTATGTAGATTTTATAGAGGATAGGAGTATGAGCTGTCAGAATAAATGACTGTATTAAATATTATTTATTAGACGTTGGGGTTTTTTTTAAAGCGAGACAGACACTGACTAATCTACGAGCCAATAATGTTGAACTAATGCATTGGGAATCAAGATGACCGATAGGTGTAAATTTTGATGATGAATTGCATCATTGGCACGGATTGAGAACATCGGAACTTTTGTGGCATTTTAGCATATATCTTATGTTCATGTTGTTTGCTGTGTGGAGCACTTATTTCTAGATACATCACTGGAGCAATGAATTCTTGGCATTCAGCTTACTGATTTGCCAAAGAAGGGACTAGGGCAAGAAAACTAATTATAACCTTAAAACTGAATTAAGCAGTAGCAAGAAACATTGGCGAAACAATTAACTATATTTAAATTTGTTAAGTATAGCGGATCCAAGACATTGCATGTCAAACAACCAAGTAGCTCTAAAAACTCTAGGATTCTACCTAGCACATAAGTTCTGAGACTTGAACGAAGTTTAAGGGCTCGACGAGGAAAGTGAAATCACACTTTCGGAGTGTGCACGGAAATAATGAGCCGCAGAGTTCATATAAAAATAAAATGCACGCCTGGATCGCGCGAACTTGCGCTTGTGTTCGATCACATCATATGCAAAACATTTCTATTAAAAATCTAAATATATTTTTAAAGTCCTTTTTAACTTAATTTTTTATATAGCTTAGCTATAGCTGCCTATACACAATTTTTTTTAATTTTTTTGTATAAAAATTGCTATTACAATCTTAAATATTTAATAATATAAGCTTGAAAACAAAAGATTAAATCGGCTTAATCAAAGAAAAAATAATTCAAAATTCTGAAATAAATACTTAAAATAATTTGAGCTCACAAAAAAAATACGCCATATTTTATTTCTATGATAAATGTGAATTTATGAGAAAAAAATTTTAAAATTCTGTGAAGCGGTTTTTGAGGAAAAAAGTTTATTTTAAGCTTTTTGAAAAAAAATTCAAAAACGCCAATTCATTAATATAAGTATAAGTTTTTGAAAAAAAAATTAATGAGAAGTTTTCAAAATATAAATTTTGAATTATTTTAAAAATACAAAAAAAAATTGTGTAAAATTTCGAAAGAATCGGTTAAGCCATTTATGAGATAGCCGAAACCGAAAAATACAGTCCTATGGAAAGTACCGTTTTTAAACATTTGTATATTACTTGCGATTATAGGTACTATAAGGCAAGTAATATAAAAAAAATTTGTTTTCCAACAATCAAACGTCACATTACTATCATAGAGAACACCAAAAAAGTGGGTCCCGCAATTCCGTCTGTCTTTCTGTCTGTCTGTTTGTCTGTAGAACGATCTACAGCCTAAACGGCTGAACCGATTTGGTTCAAACTTGGTACTTAGGCTTTTTAGGTGATTGCCCAAAATAAATTTTTGAATCATTGTTTTAGGCCCAAAAATAACTGTACTTGCCATACAAATTTTTATATATAAAAAATTAAGTGAAAAACTTAAAAAATTGTATTTAGCCGTTTTATTAAGAATCTTTTGCATATAATGTGATCGGACATAGGAGCAAGTACGTGCCATCCAGTCGTGCATTTTATTTTTTTTAACCTACCTAAAAAGCTGCACTGATTTCTTTTAATCAAAATCGTTAGAGCCGTTTTTGAGCAAAATAGGACTTAACCTAACGATATGGCAGGTACCGTTATTTTTTGAGCTAAAAAAATGTCAATTTCCCATCTGGACCTAAAAAAAAAACTCTATATACAAAGTTTGAACAATTCGGGCATCCCATTTGGGCTGTAGGTGTCATATGTGTATATACATACAGACGGACAGAATATTTAGCTCGTCTTTTTTCGTCTTCGCTATCATCGTAGTGTCATGTTTGATTGTTATCTCAAAACTTTTTTTTTCTACCTGACGCCAAATTTTGGTTCAAAGTCACAACTTTTGGAAGAACTCCCTAAGCTGGGGCCAATTGTTCTACTAATTGGAAGGGCTGTGGGATGAGCAATCTTATCCAGCTCCAGATGGGTGTACTGCAGGTGTTAAGTGCAAATCTTTAGTTATGCCCTAAAAAATTGCTTGTACAGAAATATCAACTGTATTTAGTATGGACTGTATGGCATGTATCGTTCGCACACCTTTTAATTCACTTTATTTGAAAAGATTAGCTTTCATTGGTCGTTATCGCCCTCTGATGTTGATAATCATGTCAATGCGATTATTGTTTCCAAATAAGGACGGCTCCGAGCGCCGGCTTACAATCTACACTAAAAAGTGATATTCTTAAAAATGTTAGGGATAAAAGAGGATCTAGAGTGCCTACTGCAATATTCTATACCCTACCTCAGGTGCAAAAACTGATCCGCCGATATTCCCAAATCTGGTTTTGAAACTTGTCAAAAAATACTAATACATTACGAAAGGGGAAGAGTTAAGAGCTCGAAGTATTTTATTATTAAAAATGTTAGTCATAAGTCCGCAACCACTTCTAAGGAATTTTAAACTACATATATACGCAATTGGCAATATGAGTCATTCATTTGCCATAATCCTATTCTTACACTATAATAATTTCTAGAAAATTGCAAATTAACTTTCGTCATCATCTTAGCGGTGGTACAGTCGTAATCGACATAAAGTGAAATGTACTAAGCCATTCAAAATCTTAGATAAACTTGATTTTTGGTATTCGTGTTAGTGGTGTTGGAAAAAAATTGAACTTAAAATTTTGTTCAAACTTGATATTTTATTACCCAAAGAAAAAATTACATATGATATCAATTGATATGACAATTTTAAATATTTAATAATATAAATTTAAAAACAAAATTAAAAAAAAAATCAAAAAAAAAACTAAAATGTTTTCCAAAAAATCCAAAAAAAAAACACTTAGCTCATGTCTGATTTGACAGATAATTAGTTTTATCCTTCCGCTGAACGAATATGGTTGTGCAAAAATCATGGTAATGTTGCAGAATGTGGCGAAAATTGCGTACGGATTTTGGAAGAAGAGAAGCACCGTCAGCTCCGTATGTTCGTTATCTTGTGAAAAAAGTGAAAGAAACTGGCATTCTCATCGATAAACCAAAGCGTGAAAAGCCAAAAACAGTTCGTTCACCCGAGAATATTGCTGCTGTGGCAGAAAGTGTGCGTGAAGCGCCATCAACATCAATTCACCGTCGTTCTCAACAATTGAACATTTCGGAGACATCATTGAGATGTATTTTGCATAAAGACCTTGGTATGACGCCATACAAAGTCCAATTGGTTCAGAAGTTGAAGCCAACTGACCATCCAATGCGTTTTCGCTTCGCTAAGTGGGCCTGCGATCGACTTAAAGAAGATGCCGATTTTGCCAAAATAATCATCTTTTCAGATGAAGCTCATTTTGATCTTGGCGGTTTTGTAAACAAGCAAAATTGTCGCATTTGGGGCACAGAAAACCCGCACGCATACATTGAAAAGCCGATACACCCAAAACAAGTAACTGTTTGGTGCGAATTTAGGTCCAGACGCATAATTGGGCCATTTTTCTTCGAAAATGAACTAGGAGTGGCCGTTACAGTCAATGGCCTTTACAGTCATGGCCTTATCAGGCCATGTTGAACGAATTTTTGTTCACAAAATTTGAAGAGGAGGATATTGGCAATATTTGGTTTCAACAGGACGGCGCTACGTGCCACACAGCCGAAGCTACACTCGATGTCTTGCGCCCTGTTTTTGAAGATCGCATTATCAGCCGCAGAGCTGATGTCGTTTGGCCACCTCGGAGCTGCGATTTGACACCGTTGGACTATTATTTGTAGGTTGCCGTAGAAGATAAGTGTTACGCCGACAAGCTAGAGACAATTGACGCTTTAAAGGACAATATTCGTGAAGCCATTGGTGAAATACAGTTGCACTCAATCGATAATGTGCTTAAAAATTGGCCCGATCGTGTAGGCTATTACCATACTCTTTTTTGTTTTATTTGCATCGGCTAGGAAATTGTTAAAAAAAATAAAATTTAAATAAAGCCATGTACTTTCCATATATACATATATACTTGTATGGAAGAACTAACTAACTATTGATGCTTGCGGCTCGAATTCACTTCTGAAGGAAATAGTAAATATATGCGAGTTCATTGTCTACTTAATACATTAAGCGTATTCATGAAACCGCGTAAACTTTTCCAATGAAAAAGTTTACCACGCATATTTCATGAACGCACTTATAAAATCAACTTGCTCAAATGTGGTAAATGATTATTTTTTCTTCCTGTACTTGAACTTGACTAATAACAAAATGTTATTACTCTCATTTAAAATGTCTGCCAGAAATAATAAGAGGAAGAGAGATAATTATACTAAGATTATGACACATAAAACGTCAAAATTAAATGTCAAAAGTATTTCACATTTACCAAACTCAGATGGTAAGCATTTCCACACAAAATTATGCGGAAAAGCTTAGGATTTTTTGGTAAAGTTTTTCCATACAAATTTTGACAGCTCATTTACCATTTTACCACTTTAACTTATCTTACGCAGTTGTGTTAAATCTTATCTATATTATTTATTTCGTCGAAAAGTTAAAACGAACAGCGTGTGGTAAATTTTATTACTCGCAACGAAAAGTAAAGAAAAACTAAATTGATGTTTGATCTAGCCTTAATTGTATTCCGCTCATCCGCAAAGAACTATAATATAGTTGCCTATTTTTTTCTGTAGAAAATAGAGAAAAGGAAATTTTTGGATTTGTGTATGGATTTCTGTGAAAAAAAAATCCATTAAGAACTGATACTTGATATTATTCCTGATTTCCGCTGGGAGCTGGGTGGCGATCGTTTGGTCCAATCTGAGGAGAGATCCAACTTGAAGTTGGCTCCTAGCAGTCCATATCTAGTATGTTAATGGGCCCATCCTTACTATTAAATTATTTATATTTTTAATTTTAGTTTACAAAATTTGAAATTAGATCGTAATGTTGATAGTAGTTATTCATATTATCATTTATTTTAAAATAAATTTAATTTATTGTTTTGAGTTATTTCCCTTTGTTTTTTGTTTGTTGTCAAATTGTTCCTACAGACGAAGCGACCCATTCACTCATAATAAAAAAAATTTAAGATGATTCAATATTTCATCCAGCTTACTTCAAATATTGCATTGGACTTTTAAAACTCATTAAAATTTAGGAGTTCATTTTTTTCATCATATACGAGTAATTGTATTATCTGATAGGCATACCTGCCCATGCACATTAAATGTACATACCCAGTCTATACTATGGTGACCATTTGCCTTTAATAAAACACAAATGTTTTATTTGAAAAAAAACAAACAAACAAAAAACTATTAATCCATTATTATAATATTATTTGGATGACAATATAATTATCCTACATAATTTTGTTATAATTTCCTAAGCGAGTTAAGTAAGTATGTAGGTATACACAACTTTTCATCCTACTAATATTTATTATAAATGTGAAAGTTTGGGTGGATGGATGGATGTATGGATGTTTGTTGCTCAATAACTCCGGAAAAGCTGATCGGATCTGGATAAAATTTGGCGCATAGATATATTATAGTCTGGAATAACACACAGCATTCTTTTTATCCCGGTAAATGTATGGTTCCGTGGGATAGATTTGTTTTAATTTTCCATAGGGCACGTAATAACATATGTACATACTAGAAATAGCCAACATAATTTTCGTTCACAAAAAGCCAAAGAGCACAAGCACATACACACATGCAGACACACACACACACACACACATTCACAAAAACACACTCGATTATCACATAAGTCATTTTTATCCCGAAAAATGGAACCAAACGGTTCCTATGGGGGAGTCTTAAATATGAACAAAATATATACTTATGGGTGTTTGTTCCGCATTCATGTTTCATCCATTGAATGGATTTTAATTAAATTTGGGAAGCAGCTGGAAGATTAGCCACGATTTATTATTCCCAACTTTATTTTTGTAGTTCTCACTTTTTGAATCCAATATAAAATCTTCGCTTTGTTCGCGAACGTGACCATACACGACGAACATCGAAGTCAAAATTTAAATGTTTGGCCAACAGCCAACGAACCAGCCCATATACAAGAAGAGCACAGCGAGCGCGAACTGAACGGTTTTGAATGAAATTTTGTAAGTGGATATATTATTTCAATAGATTCCAGTGGGTCCTTAGCATCGCACGGGTATCTGCTAGTACTAAATATTTTATAAGTAAATCGTTATGAAAACACTAACAGACCATATAAAATTTCTAAGATTAAATGATTAAGAAAAAATTATTAAACAACTCTGCAAACATAAAATTCTATAAATATCTAACTGGTCACACTTGAAACTATTTACAGAACAAGCTTTAATTAATTTATTTATACTTAACTGCTTTTAAGTTTGTACTTTTGTAACCAAAACAAAATATCAAAAACAAAAGTTTTTAAAATATGGTCACCGTAGATTGGCCATAAGACTTCATATACGTCATAAGTTAGCCTCAGCACTTATTTTAATTATCACCCATTTAGCAACATTACCATTACCATCATTAAACAAAACTATACATTGTATCGAAGAGATGCGAACAAAATTCAAAGTATTCCTTCTATTTTCTTAATGATTGATGATTCAGGGCAGTATCGCAATTCCATTATAATCATAACCCCCATTTATATAAGCAGATACTCCTCAATCTTACTTAAATGCACATAATACTGTTGGCCATTGGCAAAACGATCAACGACGACGGACGAACGTTGCACGGTGATTGTTGCAAGTTACAACTAGTTATTGCCAATTCGAGACCGAGACCGAATTCTGCATTTCACGTTTTATAGGTAGGTACATATAAATGTACCTGTACACTGTACAGAAGCGAGAAGCAGGCCAATATCTGTCCCATAATAATTATTATGATTCGTGCAATTGCAATCACATATTATTAATGCCATTAAAATTAATTATAAATGCGTAGCACATAAATCTCTGAGTAATACCAACAATCACACACATCCTCTCGAGCGGTATTTACAAGTCTGATTTACGTAATAATATTTCTGCGAGTGTGTGCCTTATAGGGCTTGAAATCGCAAGATCGAAAGGTATAACAGCTTTACGAAGCGGGATCTCATCAATTACGGTCTATCATAAATATGCCGGGCTTTACCATAAATTCGATCAAACTATATTTATGTGTGTTTTTGTATTTGTGTGTTATTGACAGCAATCATATTGACAGATTGTCTAAAAAGTTGATATTGCATTTATTGTGATACACACAGATCTCGATAAATCGATCATGCAGAGCATTTCAATCACATACACACGTTTGCGTAGATTTTGTGGTTCTCTGCGTCGCGACGTTTCAGTTTGTGAGAAATATTATGTGTTAAAAATATTTTATGAAATAAGTTTTTCACGTATTAAGTGTAACCCTGTATGACCATAATTTTACAGATCATTTCAGATCTTGTCAGCTCGGAATGTGGTTACAATAATGGGATCACAAGTACAAATACAAAAAAGATTCAAATTAGGAATTTTAGCTTATAGATTACGAGACTCATGCTCGTGCATATACATATATCTACTCATATAAATTATTATGTTTTTTTTCTTTTTTATTTTGTTCAATTAGGTAAATGTCACTTGGTATAAAAAATTTAGACCCATAAAAGGTTTCATTTAAAAGGTTATATTGATTCATCAGTCTACATTTTTGCTGTAGTTTCATTCATCATGATTTAGTTAATTTTTTCATACAAATTTTAAAGTAAAGAAGTTAGATGTTTTGAGAGATTTTTTTGGAAACAAAGAGGGTTAACTTACTTTACTTATCCGGCTCCCGATCCATGGAGGGTCGCTGCCTGACATATTTTGGTCTTCCATCGATTGCGGTCCCTCGCACGCTCCCTCCAGTCGTCGAGACCAAGCGCTCTTGCGTTTGTAACCGCCTGGTCCATGTAGCGGAGGTTCGGTCTTCCTGGTCGTCTCGAACCTGCGGGCTGGGATTCGAAGATTTTCTTGGCTGGAGCGATGTTGTCCATTCGCTCTATGTGGCCGAGCCAGTGTAGTTGACGCGCTTTGGCTCTTTGGACTACATCCACATCTTGGTACAGCTCGTACAATTATCGAATGAATCTTCGCCTCCATTCGCCCTCTTCGCATAAAGGTCTAAGTATCCTCCGAAGAATTTTTCTCTCGAAAGTGACCAGTATCAATTCCGCTTTTTTAATTATCGTCCAGCACTTGGTGCCGTAAAGTCGAACTGGTAAAATTAGCGTTTCGTAAAGCGTGCACTTTGTCCTTCGAGACAGGAGATTTGGACCCATTTGTTTGGAGAAACCGAAGTAGCAGCGGTTCGCTAGGATAATTCTTTGTCGGATTCCCACGAAGGTGTCGTTCGTGGAATTGATGTTTGTTCCGAGATAGGTGAACTACTTGACTACCTCGAAACTACTGCTACCAATAGTGACCTTTTTCCCTAGGCGATGGACAGATGAGGCTTTGTTTGTTAATAGCATTATTTTTAATTTATTGTAATATTGTTCCAATACTGTAATCGCATTTTTTAAGTTGGTCTCAATATTAAAACCAAACTCATGCGAAGAAAGTATGGCTGTGTTGTCAGCATAATTTGCTGCTTCACAATGTGCAATTTTGGGGAAGTCAGCTGTATACAAATTATATAAAATTGGACCGAGGACTGAACCTTGAGGTACACCATAATTAAAACATTTCGATTTAGAGGCGCCACTATTAACATGAACTTTAAAAGACCTACCGGACAGGAAACTTTGTACAATTTTACACAAATAAGTAGGAAAATTGAAAAGCAACATTTTGTATATCTTTTTCGATGTCTAATAAGATCATTCCTGTGGATCTCCCTTCACAACGATTGGTTTAAACATGGTTAGATATTCGAAGCACTTAATGTATTGTTCCAATACTGTAATCGCATTTTTTAAGTTGGTCTCAATATTAAAACCAAACTCATGCGAAGAAAGTATGGCTGTGTCGCCAGCAAAAATTGCTGCTTCACAATGTGCAATTTTGGGGAAGTCAGCTGTATACAAATTATATAAAATTGGACCGAGGACTGAACCTTGAGGTGCACCATAATTAAAACATTTTGATTCAGAGGCGCCACTATTAACATGAACTTTAAAAGACCTACCGGACGGGAAACTTTGTACAATTTTACACAAATAAGTAGGAAAATTGAAAAGCAACATTTTGTATATCTTTTTCGATGTCTAATAAGATCATTCCTGTGGATCTCCCTTCACAACGATTGGTTTAAACATGGTTAGATATTCGAAGCACTTAATGTGAAGTGTCTGTGGAATCTTCTAAAACCGAATTGCTCGTCTGGGTGTATACAATTGTCAGCTACAATAATAAGCAATTTAATTTTTATTATTTTCTCATAAATTTAGCTGATACTGCTGAGCAGACTAATTGGTCTATAGCTTTCAACTCTTACTGGAGGCTTGCTCGCTTTAAAAATTGGTACAATCTAAGCCATTTTCCAGGCAAGAGGGAAGTATTGCATTTAAATAAAGGGTCTGCCAAATAACTTTTTTTTTTGAAAATGGGCGCAAAACATCGAGTGTAGCTTCGGCTGTGTGGCACGTAGCGCCGTCCTGTTGAAACCAAATATTGCCAATATCCTTCTTTTCAATTTTTGTGAACAAAAATTCGTTCAACATGGCCCGATAACGATCGCCATTGACTGTAACGGCCACTCCTTGCTCATTTTCGAATTATGCCTCTGGACCAAAATCCGCACCAAACAGTGACTCGTTTTGGGTGTATCGGCTTTTCAATGTATGCGTGCGGGTTTTCTGTGCCCCAAATGCGACAATATTGTTTGTTACATACCCGCCAAGATCAAAATGACCTTCATCTGAAAAGATGATTTTTTTTTGGCAAAATCGGCATCTTCTCTAAGTCGATCGCAGGCCTACTTACCGAGCGTTGTGCAAGGATAAGACTAATTATTTGTCAAATCAAACATGAGCTAAGTGTTACCATTCACGTAATAAGCACTAGTTAAGAAAAAAAACGTTAGATGACGGACCCGTTACATGCATTTATTACAAAAGTCAAAAATAAGATTCCAATTTTAGGTAATTTTTTTTAAATAAATGTTTCTTATTTGGTCAAGACCACCAGTTTTTCTAACTTTTAAACACTGTACTATTTCAACTACATCCTCTTGGGTATTGAAACTATTGTCAGGTACTTCGATACTCAGCTGGCTTAAATGTCCTATTCTATAAACTACAAACGATTTGTTGCACTATTATCAAGATTTTGAGAAACAGAATGATTTTTTAAAGAAATAAAGGCAAGCCCATTAGCTTATTTAACATCAGTATAGAAAGTATTTGTATCAGTTGTATCCTGTTTGAATCGCATTCGATATGATGACAATCAAAAAATCGCAAGGCAAAGCATTGCAGATGTCTGGATTTTTACAGGAACAATTCAACAAGCCACATGCGAATGTCAGAAAGCAGCCTTCATGGAAAATAAATATTGTTTATCAATTTTTGGTGAAACGAAATATAAGCTTGGTCAGCATGTCCTTAATATAAATTTTAATGACCTGTAGTCTAAAATGCGTTTCGCCCAGGCACGATAGTTGCGCTCGTCAACTATCTTGCCTGGGCGAAACGTATTTTGGACTACAGGTCATTAAAATCTTCAATTTCGCTTTAACCCATACAGTCCACAAAAACAAAAACAAAAATAATATTAAATTATTATTTGCGTTTTCTTCAAAACTTAATATAAATTGATCAACTGCAGAAAAAAATAGCAAATGAATCCAAGAAAATTAATCTTAGCCCTTTGTCAGTAAGAGTGGGGAACTTAGCTAAGAAATTGTGTTAACATTTTTGGTAAACACTTTCTAGCTAATTTACAAATTTAATTTTCGCCATTAGACTTCTCGTCATAATGTGTTTGTCATGACATGCCATCTTGCTAACATGTAATCTAACTATCAATCATATCCAGCACGCCTCTTCCAAACATACATACATCCAATTGCCAGTAATCTACTCAATTTTCCAATTTGTCAAAAATTAAATTCAAACCAGATGGACGCTTACCCATCGCACATCATCTCAAATCCTCAATCCACATGGCTTAGTGAAATTAACTTATACTCTGGGTTAAAAGGAAATGTGACAACACGAATCATATGTCATCGTTATTAACACCAATATGAATTCATTTTTCCATCACAATAAATCCATATGGCTAATGCTTAAATTCACTTTAAAGAAACATCAAAATACACCCCAAAAAAAATCGACAACCCCTTTACTCCGAAGTCAACCTGTTTCAACCAGTCTTTTGGCATAATTTTAAAATTATATTTAAGATAATTTGAAAATTATTTCTGTCATGTGTTTCAAAAATTCAAAACTTCACCCTAAAAATTATAGATATAGAGTATATTCCACGGTGAAATTAAATCAACTCACAAAAACACACCCTTTATCTCAATACCTTTTACGTGTATGTATATGGCGGTCGGTGGTGTCGTTGACAATAAAAATTCTTTATTATGATTTCGCATACCACAATGGATGGTTGACAAAGTGAACGACGTTATTTTTCCAAATGGAAATTATTCAATTTTAAAATGTTTCCCTTTTTGCGCGGGGAACTCATATTGTAGTACTGAGAAAGCAACCCTTACCTATTAAAAAAAAAAGTTTAAAACAATTCCCGAATGACTTCCTTCCTCCATTTCAGTATGTGTTGGATTATTATTTTATTAAAATGAGGACATCAAATTGAATTTTCATATTGTTTCTATTTCGAGTGAAAAAAAAATAATCACCCCCTAATTCCAGAAACCGTAATGCCGTAGCCGAAGGGTAGATTTTGAGCTTGCATGCAAAAGTATGTGTGAAAATCCTTTTCTCGTCGCTTGTATCACTTAAAAAGTGATTCATGTCAACCAAAATTGTCAAAGAATATTGTTTCCCTTTTTCCACCCCCATATGGATTTTAGTGCATATTTCATATGATTTTGATGTCCGTGCATCATCATCATTCATGGGGGTGTATTTCACCCTCTGTGTGTATTGTGTTGTGTTGTGTTTGAATTAAAACAATATTTTATATGCAGTGTTCTTTCATGTGTTGGCTTAGAGTTTTATTCACACTTGAACTGAGCATAGAGTGAAATTCATAAGGGGTAAGTGTATACGGAAGGTATATTCCTTTTTATGAATTAACATGCGTAGCATATTATTGATGACGGACTGTAGAAAAAGGGACTAGCAAGTCGACATACAAATGTGAGTATTGTATACCCCGTAGGATATATATGGAAGTTAAAACTAAGAAGAAGGGGTGACGAATAAAAACAAGTGGCATCTGTCAAATGAACTAAGTGTGAAATTATCCCTACAAGTTATTATATTGTTCGGAAATATTTACAGATTTTTCTTTTTTTTTTGTTGTTGTTTTTTCTGCATATCCGAAGCATGGTCTGTATGTATGGATTAAGTGGTATAGGTGAAAAGTCCTGCTGCGGGTGAGGTGGGAAGTTAAAAATTCAGCTGAAGGTTTAAAATATTTTCATCGTCTGTGGGCGGATATGGTTTGCGAGTACGAGCCCTTGCTGACGGATATATATGAATGGGATGTTGATATCGACTTTAGAGGGTGGAAAACATGCGAGATAGGTTAATTCGTTTCACCTAAGGTTATAAAATGATTATATGCTCTGTCCTTTATGGAATTTGAAATTGATGGATTTATGCACTTGCAGTACGAGTATTATATGGATTTTGGCGAAATCGGATTGAAGTTGAAAATTTAATATTTTATTTGCAATCGGCTTTATTGATTGCTTTTCGTGAAATTTTTAATTGGAATTTATTAAGGAAGATACTAGAGAAATGAGATAGAGTATCATTCAATTGTGACAGACTCCTGGCAAACAAAGGTCCTCAACACTTCTAGAAACTTTGACATCGCTGCTTACTCGACAGAAGATTGAATCTGTGTCTAGGCAGAGTTATTAGACTAATTCTATTCTCGATGCGTGAGAAAGTGAAGTTAAATGTCAAACATTTTTCATATGATCATATGATTTTTTTATCACAATCAATTTGTTCTGTGAAGAAGACTGATAACAACAAGATGGCGGATTATCCAGACATGAAAAATGAAATGAAATATTACCTTTCTCCCAAAAAATAAATAATCAAATATGCCAGAAAAGATAGAATCATTAGTACTTTTTATTACAAACTTTATCACAATGAGTTCAGCTTAAGAAATATCTTGAACAACGAAAGCTCCTTAATGGCCGCAGTATGGCTTTCGTAGCAATAGGTCCTCTGGTGATCTGACGGTATATCTCATAGAACAGTGGCACAAATCTGTATATCGTTTTGGAGAAAGTAAGATTATTGCTCTTGATATTTCAAAACATTTGATAAAGTTTGGCATCAGGCTCTCTTATTGAAAATGCATACATTTGGTATCGAAGAATCTCTTCTTCGTTGGATTATAAATTACCTTTCGGACCGTTCAATACAAGTTGTATTGGACGGTTTCAAGTCTGATATATATAAAATAAATGCTGGTGTGCCCCAGAGCTCCGTTCTGTGTCCGACTCTCTTCCTAATTTGTATTAATGATCTCTAATTCTTATCTAGAACTTCGAATCCACTTAATTGTTTTGCTGACGATAGCACTCTAAGCTTTTCATATTCGTTTTCAGATTCACCTCCTTGTTCTTCGGATGTGGAACTGCAACATCGAGCGAATAGACAACAATGCTGCTGCCAAGAAAATCTTCGAATTACAGCCCGCTGGTTTGAGAAGATAAGGAAGACCTAACCTTTGGCTTAAAGACCAAGCCGGGTCGCGGATGCCAGAGCGTTAGATCTAGATAACTAGAAATAGCGTGTCCGGTATTGCAGAGGATTGAAGGCCGACTTATCATAGGCAGAGGTCTTCATTGATCGATAGCAGCATAAGTAAATAAGTAGTCTGCAAAACTAACTATATACAACGTTATTTCAAAGAGTTTAGTAATATAATTTAAATTTATAGAAAACAACGATCAACGCTTTCAACATTTTTCGAATTTTCTTATTTACAAGAGCTGTGTGTTAAAATAAAACGATATATTCATTAATTAACTATGTATGAAGAAGAAAACGTTAACAATATGTAAAATATTATTTTTGTTTTGTTTTTGTGGACTTTGTGGATTAGAGCCAAATTGAATGAATTTTATGACCTTTAGTCCAAAATGCGTTTCGCCCGTGCACGATAGTTGAGCTCATCAGTCGTGCCCAACTATCGTGCCCGGGCGAAATGCATTTTGGACTAAAAGTCATAAAACCCATTCAATGATTAACTACATTTATATAATAGGCGTGTTTTGGTGAGAAAAAGAAACTTAGTCAGTCCAAATGTAACAAGAGGTACAACAACTAGGATCTACTTTACCTTTTTATTCCAGTGAAATGATACTTGGCTTTATTTGTTTGTGCTGATCAAATTTAGAGGGCGCTGATCTAATTGTGTGTATTTGCTATGTTGGTGAACCTGATAATAGATACAATAGAAGTGTGCCATTTTTGATCTTTGATCTTTGTCACGCACGTGACTTTTCAAGGCGGAGTTTATAAAATAGTTATATAGAGTTAAATCATTTTCCATTGGGGGATTCACATGTAATATCATTTTGCACAACATAAGTCGTTTTGTATTATCAGAATTGAACAATATTATGGATTATCAAAAAACATGCATTACAAAAGATCTTGGTAATGTAGTGCGAAGAAAAGAAACAAAATTTACATGACAAATAAACACACACAAGAAAAAAGAGATGGAAGTAAAGCGTTGTTGTCATTGTCGCTCTGATATGTATGGTTTTATTTTCATGAAATGGAGCCCGATTATACGATTCGTTTTTCCGGTTGTTCTTTATGAGGAAGGAACGAAAGCCCGAATGAAATGTTTTATGGTTGAACTTGAATGCATGTATATTTTTATTGAGATTTTCTTTCATATACATATACCTTGTATCATTTTTTTTTTTTACTTTATTATAGATATATCTATTTGCCGACTGTGAATTGAACGCGATACGCAAATCTTATTTTGAACGTTTTTTTTTCGATTTAACAACTTCAAGTAATGTATTTTTCTATTATATTAAACTGAATAATATTTTTATGCTTCCATTCGATGGTTGAACTTTGAGGTTTCTGATTTGAAAACCGCAATGCTCTTCGATGTAAATTCAAATTATTGAGTTGGTATTTTTTTTTCACAATTAAATGGTATATATTTGTGAAAGAAGTGATTCAAATACATTTTTAATGATTACTACAGTTTATTCTTAAACAAAACAACAACACATTTTATAAACGTCAAAATGACGAATAACATACATATTTCCACGAAAGGTGTAATCACGCACGTATGTGCCTGTCAAAATGCCGAATAACGAAACGAACGGATCGTGTAATCAGGCCCATGATATATGTATGTGGATCATTAGCGGTAGTGTAAAACTGCAATTGACTAACGAAACGGATGGATTATTGAAGGTGAAATTAGTTGTCACTATTTAATTCATATTTTTAATAATTTAATTTTAAAACTTCGTAGTAGTGCAAAAAACACTATAATTTACTGCACAGGATGTGAAAAATAAAAAAGACGTCACCAACACCTGTTAACATAGATTGTATGGCTTGAAAAACCTCAAGTTATGGAAATCAAACAACACGTTTGTCAGGTGGTTGTTTCTATGTTCGAATCATCAAACATCGACTAGGTACTTCCAAGGTTTTTATTTTAATCCCTTTGTACCTGTCCACAATAGAGTTTAACTATGAGGATTGCTTACGATCGTAAAAAATCCTCATAGTTTAACGACAATGTGATCAGCCCCTTTGAGACTTCATTTTTTTTAATCTAACTTGAAAAAAAGAATGAGGTTGGCCTTAGACCAAAATTGATAGATTAGAAATGCACAACAAATCTTTATCTCAAACGAACAACAAGCAGAGGCACCAACCCTTAAATACCTGAACAAGTAGAAAGACATTTACAGTGGATCGTTTTTTTTTTTAATTTGTTTTAATTCACTGTGCTATATTCTCACCAAAACACACCTAATATGACCGGTGCGGCAGCTTGCTTGTCTGTAAATGTGTACTACTGATTTGATGTAGAGTTTTCGTGTTGATTTGGTTTACTGGAACACGCACTGGATTGAATACTGGAAAGGCAGCTGCAAATTATCTGAGTATGTATGCTTTTTGGCTTCTTGCTAATAAAAGTTATTTTGCCTATTTGTAGAATGGCCAGCTATGTTATATGTGCAAAGCTAAATTAAAACAAATCTATTCCACGGAAACCATACATTTTATCAGGATAAAAAGAAGCCTATATGCTATTCCAGACTATAATCTATATCATTGCCAAATTTTATCAAGATACGGTCAGACGTTCTAGCGTGATTGAGTAACAGACATCCCTCTATCCATCAATCCATCCATTTAAACTTTCACATTTATAATACTAGCAGATACTCGTGCGATGCTACGGACCCACGGGAATCTAATGAAATCATCTATCTACCTACAAAATTTCATTCAAAATCCTTCAGTCGTTGAATGTAACATGCTCGCACTCGCTGTGCTCTTCTTGTATATGGGCTGGTTCGCGAGCCGCTTGCTGTTGGCCAAAAAATTATATTTTGTCGTGTTCGTTGGCTTTGATATTCGTCGTATATGGTCATGTTCGCGAACAAATCGAAGATTTAATATTGGATTCAAAAAGTAGGAACTACAAAAATAAAGTTGGAAAAAATAAATCATGGCTAATCTTCCAGCTGCTTACCAAATTTCATTAAAATCCATACAATGGTTGAGGCATGAATGCGGAACAAACAACCAAGTATATATTTTCTTCATATAAAGGGTTTTCCAATAAGAGGTGTTATTTTGATATTCAAAGAAAAATGGCATTTTTGGAGATAAATGATCGGATGTTTATTTCATTATAAAGAGGAAGGTATGCCGTTAATAATGGAACACAACATCAGCCAAATGGCCGCCAAGACCACGCTTACAGGACCATATCCTTTTCATGAAATTTTCCATAACCAAATCGCAAAGTGGCTGCCCTATGTCCTCGATAGCCTCACGAATTTCATCTTTGAGGTCTTGAATCGACGCTGGGCTGTTGGCGTAGACCTTATCTTTCACGTGGCCCCAAAGGGAGAAGTCGCAAGGTGTTAAATCACAAGATCTCGGTGGCCAATTGTGATCACCTCTTCGAGAGATAACACGGTCCGGAAACTTCCCGTAAAAGATCGATGGTTTCATTGCTTGTGTGGCACGTAGCGCCGTCTTGTTGAAAGTAAACGTTGTCCAGATCAATACCATCCAATTCAGGCCATAAAAAATCATTAATCATCTCTCGATAGCGCAATCCATTGACCGTAACTGTTGCTCCAGCCTCATTTTCGAAAAAGTAAGGTCCAATGACCCCGCGGGACCATAAACCGTCATAAACAGTCACGCGTTGAGGATGGAGAGGCTTTTCAACAATAACTCTTGGGTTTTCCGAGCCCCAGATGCGACAGTTTTGCTTGTTGACGTAGCCTCCGAGGTGGAAATGGGCCTCATCAGTCAAGATGATTTTTCGATGAAATTCCGGTTCATTTTCATGCATTTCAAGGACCCAATCAGCAAAGACACGACGTTGTTGATGATCAGCCGGCTTGAGTTCTTGTGTTAACTGAACTTTATAAGCCTTAAGACCCAAGTCTTTATGCAAAATACGGTGTAATGACGTTTGTGGAATGCCTAATTCCAAAGAACGACGAGGAATGGACAAACCTGGGTTTTCTTCAACACTTTGGGCTACAACAGCAATATTCTCAGTTGTTCTTGAGCGACGTGCACGGGTTTTATTCTTCACATCACTAACTTGTCCCAGCAGCTCGAATTTGTCCACCAATTTCTGTATTGCGGTCCGACAAGGTGCTTCACGACGACCCAAAAATGTTTTAGTTTTACGAACCGTCTCTGCCAAATTTTCACCATTTTTATAGTGAATTTTAATATTTTCAATGCGTTGTTGAAGCGTGTATCGTTCCATTTTTATTAATAGCGTAGTTTCTACTTGTCAAATGTCAAAAAATGACAGCTTCAAAGGTGACAGCTACCGAAATAGCGGGCTATACAAAATAACACCTCTTATTGGAAAACCCGTTATAAGCCTCTCCCATATAGGCATTTTATCCGAACAGTTCCATTTTTCGGGATAAAAATGACCTATGTGATAATCGAGTATGTGCGTGTCCATGTGCCAAATTTTATCCAGATCCGTTCAGCCGTTCTGGCGTTATTGAGCAAAAAACATCCATCCAACCATCCAAACTTTTACATTTTTAATATCAGTAGGATTATCCGAAATTTTCCAAGCTTCACAACGAATTTTCCACCTTTACATTGTCCAAAATCATCAAAACATGCTAAATGTATCTATATATCATCGAGAAAAAAATGTTCGCGTTTTTCTAGAATTTTTCGAGTTTTCCACTAAGAATTTTCAATTTTTGCATTCGAAAAGCCATTCTGGAACATTTGCGTACACAATAAAATACAAAAAATCAATTTTCGATTTGTAAAATTTCCCGACTTCTCTGGAGGGTTAACCCAAAATTTTCTTTCGCAAAAACCTTCTCCTGGATTTTACGAAGAACTAAGAAAGAGTTCGAGCCAAATCGGCCCATTCGTTCTCAATTGATGAATTACAATACATTTTTTCACACCATTTTTAATAGCAGATGCCCGTGCGATGGAATACGGACTTTCTATCCCACGGGAATCTAATGACATCTATACACCTACAATTAAAAACCGTTCAGTCATTGAGGCGTGAAAGCGGAACAAACACCCATGTATATGTATATATTTTTTCATATTTAAGCCTCTCCCATAGGTACCTTTAATTTTTTTGGATAAAGATGACCTATGTGAGAATCCAGTACCCCATCCATCTACCAATCAAAATTCATGCAAACCCGTGTGATTCTATGCGCATTTTGAATAAAAGCTATGTTGGCTATTTGTAGAATGAGCTCTGTGAAAAATTAAAATACACCTATCCCACGGGAACCATAAATTTTTCCGGAATAAAAAGTAGCATGTGGCCTATTCGCGACAATAATTTGTCTCTGTACCAAATTTCATCCAGATCCGTTAAGCCGTTCCGGAGTTATTGAGCAACAAACATCCCTACATCCATCCAAACTTTCACATATATAATATTAGTAAGATTAGTATATGATTGTCTAAAATGATATCATGTTATTTTAACACTGAATATTATATTATTCAAATCGTTTAAGTTATTTTTTATAACAGGGTGCATTTTGTGAATTTAAAAAGAATGGCGCAAAATTTTAAACGATTTAGTAAAATGTTAAAGCCACTTTTAGCAATTTACTAAGCTAAAAAGATGATTGAACTAATTTTAAACGATTTTAACATTCTAATAAAGTTAAAATCAGGGAATGGCTACTTTAACTTTTATAAATTTGCTAAATCCATTACGGAATCTGATAGTATATCAGCCTTGCACGGGGGGTGCCCAGGTTCGAGTACTGCTGGTGCACAATTTGTTTTCTTTTTTTTTGTAAATAAAGAAGTTAAAATGATGAAAATAGAAATAACCAATAACTTTTTAGAGCACATGTTGGGTTTTCGTCAACATATAATTAATTTACAACGCATAACAACAATAATTGTGTTCATCAAAATTCAAACCCTACAAATGCTCAGCTTTCTGCTTAATTAGCAATTTACTAGTTTAGAAAAGGTTTAAAAATTTTGAAATAGTTATTCAGTCAATAAGCATTTAGGAAATTGCTAACTAGTAAAATGTTAAGCCCTTAACAATGGGTTGTTTAAAATTTTGCGCCAATATTGCTAAGACTTTCCCAATGCATATAAGTATTGATAGCTTTTTTTTAAAGATGGCACACTATAGACTTTGATCCCTTAAATTATCAACATTAAAATTTTCTTTAAACAAAAAACAATATAATATGAAAGCCGTTAGTGCTTGAAAATGCCTTCAAAAATAGATAAAACAATTTTAAGACCAATTTTCATATATTTTCTGTTTCATCGAATCAAGCATTTGATTAAAATCTCCTTTTCTAATTCCTGTGCCTTACTTTCAATTTAGTCTATTGTCTATAAAATAAAATTAAAAACCTATTTTATTTGATATGTACCTATGTAGTCTTTAATCGAACACCACACATGTGAAAAAAAATTGTGTTTTCATCTTAATGTCCTTAATTTCCGACTTAATGCGCACAAGGGTTGTTTTCTTTGAGTTTTCCCAAAAAAAAAAGAGGGAAAAAATTATAAAACACAAAACGTGGGTAGTTGGAGGTGTAGTTTTATATATCAATGTGGAAAAAAATACGGTAAAAACCCCTAATGAAAATTTTAATTGGAAATTACATTCCTGTTATCCTATCAAACGACCACAAAAGGGCAACCACTCAACCAACACGATATAAAACATTTATATTTATATATTGAGGTGATTCTTTTTTTAAAGGACTTATATAGGAATATTCTCTATATATACATCTATCGTATAATTTAAATATATATATTTGCATGTACATTTAGATTCTAAATACATTTGGCAAAACCGCACAGATTTTGAAATTTTGGTTATTCTGAAGGGCAGCATCAGATTTATAACACACAATGAAAATATTCACAAAATTCTATTTCAATAAGGATATCTGTTACTCTTTCTCTGTTACCCTCTATCCATCTCATGTTCTTTATTTACTTTGAAAAGCAAGATAATTTGATTTTGTTCTTCAAAAACCCATTGTTTGGGCTTTTCAATATTAAAATAACTGTCCGAACTCGATATCGATAAAATTGTGTATTGTGTTGTATGGACTTGGACTTTCAATATTTTCTCAATATCCTTGCATTCACGCACTCGAAATTTTCGAAACATCCCTTTAGCATCCTATATAGGACGAGTACGAGCACGAGGACGAGCTGTGTCAGCAAAAACATAAAGGGTATAACAACGCAATTTTGACCAAAATCAAATGCAGAAACAGGAAGTCGGGAATGAGTCCTGCTTGCTATAATACGTGGTGCGACGTGCGAAGGCAATCGAAAGAGCAACGGCCATGTGCGTCCGTCTACAAGTGTTTCATACCAATATAATACCAACAGATCCCCCCTCTTTTGAATGGGGTGTGCTTCAAAAAGTAATATTTATGAGCTTCGTGTGGATGTTTTTACAGGCCAGGCCAGAGAGCACACACTCATAACATGGGTCATCTCTCTGTTGGGTTTTATCTACATACACGTAGGCTTGATGGAGATTATAGGTAGAGTTATATGCATATAGATAGGTAGGTAGGTTGGTATAAAGGGGGAGGGGGGGTGTACTTATGTGCCACCACCCCCAAAAAGAGTGGACATTAGAAAACGATTGCTAGCGATTTGAAACAAATGTTATATGGAGTTGCCATAAGCTGCTGATATGGGGATGCTTGCTGGATGGATACACACATATATATGAGGAGTGTTTTGTATTTCATTTTCCACCCAAAGGACACTCATGTTTATGGATTGGACGGACATGAAGAGGGTCAAGCTTGTGGTAACACTGAATGGAATATTTTGATGGCAATATACACACATGGTGGGATTATCATTATTATTGGTATCCTATGGCAACGAACGTTTGTACCAAGTGGATGATTTCTTTTACCCCCCCCCCCCTTCGGGTATAGAGTGTGCAAGAATATCAGATACAAAAATATATACTTTCGAAAGAGATGGCATCAGGAATAAAAGCACACAAATCGTCATACACTACTCCACGTCCATACAATATCTCTGATGGGGTGTCCCTTTTTTAAGGGGGGTGAAGAAGAGATGTGTTGGGAGGTGTATGAGCATGTGGTAACGAATGTGTTATTGTTATTGGCATAAATGCTGTGCACGCAGAAAACAAAATTTATCTAACAACGACATCCATAGTGGTTCCTACTACACACATCAGCTGTATGGCGGAACATCCCTTTTTATGTGCTATATATGATGGGGTCCAGAACACGAATTGAGCATAGGAAGGTATCTACACACATGTTATGATGTGATGTGCTCTGTGGTAGATTGTGGGGGATGCTTATAAGGACTCGATGATGGGGTTAAAGTGGAGAACTGTATAGTGTGTATATGACAAAAATATTAATACCCAAAATGAATTTCGGTCCTTGTCTATGTTATCTTTTCGTTTTTGTTTGATGTGCTTATGGGGGCAGCTATGTCAACTGGACGCCATTATTTTTATTGCAAAGTGGTTGCCATTTTTTTTTTGCTGCTCAAGAGTTATATTATTATAGTATTTTTTCATCATGCTCAAAGATGTGAGGAGAATATAAAATTTATTATGTATAAGGAAGATTTTTTCATTGGGTTTGGGTACAAATTCAGTATAAAATAAAAATAAAATGAAGGAGAATTCTATTCGATTTCTGATAAGATACTTACGAGTGGATTAATGTTTTCGAAAGGACATAAAGAGGTTAAATCAATATGACTGGATGATATATACCATCAATTCTACTTCGTTAAAAGGAAAAATATAGTAGAAGCTTAATATTATTAGGTATCTATTCAAATATTTGGATCAGTATTTTGAATTTGGTATCTTAAATTTAGTTTTTTAATATTCGAATCAAATGGGCACTTATACCCTATGATGGAAGCCATCACCTCAACACCTTTGGAGGTTATCACTCCTATTAAGGTTGTCAAAAATCAATTTATTGACGATTGTCAAGATTTTTCAATAAATCGAATATACTTACATATTAGTCCAGAAAAATTAAACATTCACCCCGAAAAAATTCCGACAAAGCAGAATTTTGGTGGAGAGGTTCATTTTAGTGTCCTAAGCATTTTCTTAAAAGTACCCTTAATTTGGTGCGGAGCAAACATTTTTATGAGGGGGGGGGGGGATTCAGTTTTTGCCAAATTACTCGAAAACTATAGGTTCTTTTGAAAATAGTGGTAGGTCCGCATTGTAGCTTAAGACACTTTTTATCGTACAATTGATAGATTTGGGGAAAAAAGATCGAAAGTATTGGGGTGTAGTACATTAACTCAAAAAAATGTAATAAATTTCTGTTTGCAAGAACATATTCTATGAAAAAAACCTAATTTTAAGTGTGGAACCGGAAGGGTAATAAAGGGTAAGTAATCTTAATTTTTTCTGGAAAAACTAAAATTTTAAGTAAAATTATCTACAAAATGACATATTAACGACTTCTCTATGTCAATTCGCTCTTAAGTTATAGCGTACTAAATTTTAATTGTTCCTTAAAATGTGTGGCAATACGGGTGGCGCACGAATAGTGCTACAATAAGAAACTTAAATAACTTTTATTTTAATCGATGCATTTCATTAATTTTTTTTATTGGATTAAAAATTAAATTTTATTTTACATAACTAATGGTTTTTAAAGATGATAGACCGCAAATGACCTCCACGCTCATCTACGCATATGGGGCACCTGATCACAAAATAGTTCATTGCGGCCTGAAGGGTTGAAATTGGGGTCGCCTCAATCATTGTCTTAATGGACTTCTTCAATTCAGTCAAATTCCTGGGTTTCGTTTTGTACACTTCCTGCTTGACATAACCCCATAAAAAAAGGTCTGGTGCAGTCAGGTCAGGTGACCTTGGGGGCCAGCGGAATGTGAGGTTTCAGGATATCAATTTGCTGGGAATTTTCGTTGGAGCTCCGCCATAACTTGTGTGGCTACGTGTGCACTTGCTCCATCTTGTTGAAACCAAATTGTGCTGAAAGGGATACGTCTTCGGCAAAGTTCTGGTTAAAAAAACTCCTTCAACATCTTTAAATAACGGTCTTCATTGACAGTTTGTGTTGCACCGTTTTATTCAAAGAAGTATGGCCCGACAATACACCTTAATGAAACTGCGCACCACACAGTGAATCGTTCTGGGTGCAGTTCCGTCTCATGGAGCATTTCTGGATTAGATGCACTCAATATACGGCAATTTTGCTTGTTAACATTGCCGTTTAAATCAAAATGGCTCTCATCAAACATGAACAAACAATTTATCAATGTGTTGTCTTCTTTGGCCATTGCAATCATTTTTAGGCAAAATTCCAGGCGAACAGGCAAATACTGAGGGCTTAGCTTGCTTGTAATTTGGAAACAAGTTTAAGTCATCATGAAGTATCCGTCGTAATAACCACCTGCTAACTCCAATTTGGCCCGATAAGTTTCAAGTCGAAGCACTTGGATTTGCCTGTATTACCGATGCAACAGCCACGATTGTATCCACAACACGAACATTGTTATCTCGATGATACGGTCTTCGTTCGATGCTTCCAGATTCGGCAAACATGTTCACCAGCCTCATAATGGTCCATCTACTCGGGGGAGTACCGCCAAGCTCCAGCCTAAATTCCCTTTGGGCGGAAATGACGGACTGAAAATAATGGGCTCGCTGCACTATCCATATCCTTTTTTCAGTATCCCAAGCATTCATTTTGATAAATTTAAATAGTAGCCTATAAAATAAAAAAATAAGCCGATAACTCACACTGAAAAAAAGTTATTACGTTTTATTTTTGTAGCACGATTCGTGCGCCACCCTGTGTATATATCTATTTCGATAATTATTTTATTTAATAATTAGACTTTGGTACGCTATAACTTAAGAACGAATTGGCATATAGAAGTCGTTAATATGTCATTTTGTAGATAATTTTACTGTCTTAAATCTGCTCCTAGAGTTTTCTTCAGAAAAAATTGTGATTTTGGGAGTTCTTAAGCAAAAAAAGAATTAGTATTTTTAAGATGGCGGCATTACCCTTCCGGTTCTACACATAAAATTTGTTTTTTTTTTATAGAAGATGTTTTTGCAAACATACATAAATAAAAACAAAAAAATCCCTACTCCAAAACAGAAATTTTTTACATTTTTTTTAATTAATGTACTACACCCCAATGTTTTCGACCATTTTTCGCCAAATCTATCAAATTGTCTGAATCTTTTTGGTGTAGAATAACATTAGCTGCAATGCGGACCTACAACTTTTTTCAAAAGAACCTATAGTTTTCGAGTAATTTGGCAAAAACTGAATTTTTCCCCCTCCCCCCCCCCCCCCCTTTTTTTAGGAAATGCTTAGGACATTAAAATGAAGATCTCCAACCAAAATTCAGCGTTTTGTCTAATTTTCCTGGACTATATGTATTATTCGGTATTATGAAAAAAACATTGATACATTTTTGACCAACAATAAAATAAAACCTATTGTGAATATTGCTTCATGCAAAACTATAATTTGCAGTGTGTAAATGCTGTCAATTTTATAAGAGTCGGTAATCATCGACCAAAAAATATTGCGTCTTAGAAGGGTGCGATAGCATTTATTTGACTATAATTTGACCGAAAAATGTAGCATTCTAGTTAATTATTTCCAGTGAAAACTTCGTATGGATCCAAGGAAAAATATATTTTTGCGCTGGAACAAATTTAGGGAAATGAATTGTAATAATTAATAAGTTATTTTTTTTAAATATTAATAATTCTAAATTTTTAAACGTCCAAAATTGTCAGCAATTAGTTGGCTAAGTTGGTTGAGGTTATGGGACAACAATTTTATGTAGGCAAGGGATTTTGCTCGAAAGTTTTTAAAGAAGTGTTACACTTTTCGCCCCTCAACCGAAAAACGAGATACGGAATACCTGAATATAACACCGAACCTGACAGTGACAAGTTAACCTAACGTTCGAGGTTAATTTCATTTGCAGAAAAGACCTACAAAATTCGAAAATGCCACTACTTACCCGGCATATCCAATTAAAAAGTATCTAACTGTACTCAAGCTCGTAAGTATGCAACACTTCGTTGCTCGTTCGAGGAGTATGAAATCTGACATAGTTTAGGGGATTTTCATTTGTTTTGCTGTTTGTCAGTTTATCAATTCATATTGTCTGCTTTCACAAATTATAATATAGGCAAGTAAGAATTGCCAAAAAAGTGATTGCTTCGTCTACCTTACTGTTGTTTGTAGTTTTGTATAAATACATTGTACATGAGGCAGATTACCGAATAGAGACACGCTGTTGGGTTTTTGTACGTTGTTCTTGTACACATTATCTTTGCATAATTTTTGACTTTTTTGGCTTCTCCCGTGAAATTTATACGCACGGGTGCGGAGTTAGAATTTCCTGCTGTCTTTCGCTACAGGTGGGGAATAACCCCACTTATTTCCAAGTATATATATATATATATGACGTCATAGTAATGTGTTATTTTATAGTAAAATAAAATATTGCAATTATAAAGTCTTTGTTAGTCAAATAAGATTGTTCGGAGCTTGAAACACTTGTTTTGTCTTTTGAAAACCAAATGTAAAATGTCAACAAAATTTTCCAATCAAATTTACACTTTTTATAAACTGTATTTTGTGAATGTTATTTACCTCGTCTATAGTCAGATTCAAACTGATGAATAAAATAATATTCAATATCCACCAAAAGCCTTCAAGTGCGGTCAAAGGGTCCATGGTGTTCCTTCATCTTTGTTGTTCCTCATTTTTTTGGTAAGAACTAAGTGTGAATTTTAATGTGATGAGTGAAAATCGTAACATCAGTTGATTTTTCGCTGGCGTCATATGTCTATAATCGAAAATGATATCGAACTGGCATTAAATTCTAACTCGATATTAAAATTCGGTGGAGGGCTTAGTCGGCTGCTTATCTTGGAGTTCGAACCCATACGTCTTAGTGAGCAGTGGAGCCCTGCATCCACTGAGCCGTTGTCAAAAAAATTTGAATTTATATTATCAAGTTGTTTTGTTTTCTTATTTTGCGCATTAAGTGATAATGTTATTTTTTAATATTCAATGCTCCAAAACCCAGATGTAAGAATATTTTTCAGACTTTGAGAAATTACCGCAAAAAATTCCTTATTTCAAAATAACCCCGAAAAAAGGGTTTATTATAAATTTATTAATTAAAAAAAGTTGTTTTCATAATTTCTTAAAACTAAGAGATATTTTTACATTCGGGTTTCAGTATTTGACTAACGATTAATAAAGCTATTTAATATACAAGAAATGCTCGACTGGAGTATGCGTACTTATGTTTATGTTCGATCATATCGTTTGTACAATGTTCTTAGTAGAAACGGCTAATATATATTTAAAGTCGCTTTTTTGCTAAATGTTTTTTTAATTACAATTTTTTTAATTTTTTTCAAAAAACACTTCGGTATCACAGTTTTATGTGTTTAATAATATAATCTTAGGAATATAAGCTTTCGAAATGTTGAATTTTCAAAAAAAAAAATATTATTTTCGAAAATTTTGGTATTTATAATTTGAAGGACCTACTATATACAAATTTTGATCGAAATCCGTTATACCATTAATGAAAAAAAATGAGAGTCGAAAAACGGTAGACTTTACCTAAATTAGTGCACTCAGCACTGATTTTTTTTATCAAAATTCTTAGAGCCGTTTTCGAGAAATTTAAATTTCTCTTGTTGGTTTCTAAAAATTATATGGTAGGAACCGTTATTTTTTGGGGCTAAAAATTAATCTAGGCTTTCGCGTAAGACGCCTAAGTATCAAGTTTGAAGAAAATCACTTTAGCATTAGCAGCTTAGGTAGTAAATCTCTGTTCAGATAGATAGATAGGCAGATGATATACGAAATTGAGGGACCAACTTTTTTGTTGTTTTCTATCATCGTAATATCAAGTTTGATCAAAATCTGGAAGTAAACCATCTTTTTTTTCAAAATGCAAAACTTGCCCTATAGTACCTACCTACCTATATCGCTAGTAAAAATAGCAACATCTAATAACGCATTTTGAATAAAATTACCAAAAAACATAAATTTGTTAAGCAATGTTGATTTTGAAATTTAATTTCTCAAAAATATTCACTATACTCTGTCCCAGAAAAATAATAAAGAAATAAAGTTCTCACAGGGTTTTCGTAGTTTGTATTTTAAATGGACCAAAATATGAAAGCTCTCAAATCCAAAGCACATCATCAGAATCCCAAGGAAAAAAATCCGAACAAGTTAAAAAATGGACACGGGTAACTCTGAAAGCACATCAATATTTAATGGGGTTGAATAGCAGCAGCAGCCACAGGCCAGAGCAAAAGCAATTCAGTCAGTGTTGCCAGAAACACCGATTTCTCGTATTTCTCCCAATTTTTAGACCTATTTCCGATACACGGATTTTCTATGTTAATAGGGCACATTCCCCCGATTTTCATATTTAAAAATATTTTCATATATTATCCGCTCTTGAATTTACATTTTTTATTATTTAATTAAATATCTGCAACATCTTAGCTTGGCAATGACTGACTTTAAATAATAAAATGATACTATTAAAATCTATAAATAGAAGCAATCAAAGTTTGGCCTTTGCAGCGATGGCTAACTTTATTTCATCGATATTAACATTACCAAACTTTTCAGCTAATGTTGAGAGAACTTTTACTCAAATAATTTTAAATAAAACAAAACTCAGAAATCGCCTTGTTGTTGAAACTTTACAAAGAATTTTACTCTCTAAAGACTTTGTGAAATATAAGGAGTATAAATGTTTGAACCTTAAGGTTTCTGATGATTTATTCAGAAAATTCAATCAAAACAAATATATTTTATTTAACCAAAAATTGAAACACTAAAATCGTTTGTGGGTGCGATGCGAAACGCATGTTTCTAAATATACACATATGTGTACATAGATATGTATACATAAGTTCAACTTGAACCCTTATGTCATATTTTTTTAATTTTTAATCTAGAAGCACTTAATGTTAAAGTATTTTATAAGCTACCCATATGCAAGAATTTTTATTTTAGAGGAGAAGTATTTATTTTTAATTTTAAGAATCTATTATCTTACTCGTATCTACCTACTGTGTTCAAATAATATGAATTTTAAAAATGAATTTAAATAAAATAAAATGATGAACAAACAATTTTTTTTAATGTAGGTGAAATTATTTCTACTTTTAATTCCCCGATTTCTTATGTGGAAATCTCCCGACTTACAAAAATATTTTTGGCAACACTGAATTCGGTACACAGATGTGCGCCGAGTAGGACGTTGCATCTGCGCTAGATGGAATGCTCTTTTATTATTTTATAGTTCTTTTATTTTAGTATGGTGCCAAAATATGACACGTAACTGATTTTGAAAAAGCTTTCCCATAAGGCGTGTACTGCCTATTTTTCTGGGACAGAGTATAGCAACTTCATTTAAAAAAAAGACTCCATCGTATATCCTACGCCGATTTCATAATTTTTTTTCCATTTTAAGTCGATTTTTCAGAATAGATAATTTCCCCCATAATTTGTTTTCTGAAATTGATCCTACAAATCATCCCTTAAAACATTCTGTACGACTTAATGGACATCCTGTATATGTATGTACTCTTTATATATGTGACCACCCTTCTTATACCACGACTAAATTTATTATAAATTTTCAAAAATGTAGCCATTTATATTCCTGCCGATTATAAAACTCACATTATTCTGGAAATCGAGTATTGAGAATACCATATAATCAGCATGAATATTTTAAGCACAATTTGTTTGAAACCCTGATTTAATTTTCTACCATTTAAATCCGAAAAAAACCTTGGGTCTACTATATGTAAAGATGTATATGTGCGAAAAAAAGAAATCAGATATACCTACAACCCCTCAGAATGGCAATAACATGCCCTTTGCAATTCTGAGCCGTTTGCTGTACATATTAATGAATTCCTTCTTATTTGCTTACTCTTCATATATGTACCTACCTACACCAACATACCTACATATATATATATATATATAATATGAACGCCACTTGACTTAAATTGAATCCCTTTTAACATTCCACACATTTATTCAATAAATTTTAATTGCACAGCAATCATAAAAACACGTCCTTAGCTACATTCATGTGCACATATGCCATGTGTATATTCAGGAGAGTACTTAACCCCCCATACTGTCTCTGTTTGCATATAGGTATCTTGCAAAAAAAAAATGGTAACCTTTATATCGACCCCCCTTAGGAGTTACGTTAAAATACATTTTTATTGGAATTTTTTCTTCATTTTTAATTTACCAAAAAATTGGCCCAATTAAAGCCCAAATGTATGAGTCCCCAGAATATCTACGGTATAAGTACCTATACGAAAATATATATACAAACCCAATATAATATGTACATACATGGGCCTCATGGGCCTATGCCAAAGGGATACAAAAAGAAAACCCCAACCAATCCCCCAAGTTGCCATATTTTTCAAAGGAGATTAAATGTTTTACGGTTGAGAGAAAACTCTCAACGATTCAAGGGGTCGCTTTTGCTGTTATGTATGTTCGAGTTCGAGTTCCACACTACGAGAACAAGCATAGCCCTCATATGGACTGGACATTTGCATATCCTGGATACCTTCATATGAAATTTCATTACACATAAACCATTAAAAAAAAAAAGAAGAAGAAGAAAAAAACTCAAGTGAAATGTTGCCTTTCTCACAGGACAACACACACACGTATACACTACATAGTCCAACAGGATATGAATAAAAAAAATTCACAAAAATATTTATTCATGAAAACTTTTCTAGGAGGATATAACGATTAATAAAAAAATCAACCGAAAGACCCAAACTTATAAATATATCTATATGTAAGTGTAGGTAGATATACACGCAAAATGGGGGAAAAAGAATATCCTTACAAAATATTTTCTACATTTGTATACATCAGTCCGTTCTTGAGGGGGCCTCAGCCAGCAGATATAGTACGAGTATACAGTGTGAGAAAAGGAGCCCTTGGAAAAATGAGCAAAGCAACATACAAGGACATAAATAAAATCCTACTTCGCATTATTATCCAATTAACGAAATTTATGCATTGCACAAGTGAATGCGTATAGGTATATGTACATTCGTATATTAAATATACACATAAGGTTTTATCCTTGTGTAACGCTGTGTGTGATTGTGCCAGAACCACCCATAATGATATTAGATCCTTTTTGCTTTTGTTGTAAATAAAATAATTTCCGAAATGTGTCAGGTCAGTGGTATGGGGGAGGGAGTAGGGTCTGGGTAGTAAAAATTACAATTCCATAGAACACACTACCCACTCCCCACCATGTCGTCGTCCCATGAGGCCTGTACAGACAAACCTTCAAACATTTATAAATAAAAAAAAGAGTGGGGGTCAGGACGAATACAATAAAAATACCGAACAATACCAATATCGGGACGGGATGTAAGATGGGTTTGGTTAATTTGTATTGGGAATTAATAGAATTTGCGTATTGAATTTGTAATTAGTTTTCTTGGCCCCATGGCTGTTGGCCATTTTGAGTTTTAATTTATTTTCTTTTTTTTATGGTAAGAAGCAGATATATATATATGAATTTTTTTTTGGAAGAAAAATAAAATGGATAAAAGTTCGTACCTTGATTAATCCCAGAAAAAATATATTCTTAATCCTGACGATGAAAGACGTAAAAAAAAAGTTAGAATTATGCATCCTTTACTATATACAACAGAACTTAACAAGAAAAATATGCAAATTTTATTATTTCTTTTTAGTACAAGGATAAGACATTTTTTTTTCGTTTTAAAAAAAATATATATATATATGCCTTCTTGCCATATCTATTAAAAAAAAAAAAACATTCCCAGAAAGAAATGATATCTTTGTAGGACATTATTTTCAGATACTAATCCAGATTACCTTTTTTCTCTTTGTTTTTTTTTTTATTTTTTTTTGTGAGGACAATCCCCATGACACCCGCGTATACCTAAACTTTCATAGATTGTGACATTTTTATTTCTTTTTTTCCTTCTTGTTTTATTAGATTTATATTTAAGAAGAAAAAAAAGGGAAAAAGAACGATTAAGAATTCACCCTTTAGAAAAATAAACGATATAATTACATAGAAATGAAAAAAAAGGCCGAAGCAAAGGAATAAAAATGAAATCTCTTACTTTTATCAGAAAAAAAGGTGGGGGGCTTGGTGTGATTGAGGGTGTGCGCGAAATTCTAGGAAACTATACAATTAAAGTAGATACTTAGAAATCTACAGCTTCATCGCAATGTAGATACTAAATGCTTAAGCTTATTGGTATCTGGAAACCCAGTAAGCGCTAGAGCTGTGTCAATCGTTCATTTTTAAAGATTCAATCGTTCAAATGTCGTTCATTTCAAAGATTCGGTCTTTTCAATCGTTCATTTTTTCAATCAATCTATTGATACAGTTGCGACCCATATGGAAACATTTTTGAATTGAAACTATCATATGGTTTGATGTGTGTGAAGTCAATCAGTCTATTACTTTCATTCAACAGATATACATATGTATGTGCATATGTAATGTGGTTGATCCGAATGTTTGTGAAATTTAACTGATGCTTTAAAAAAAAAATTAGGAACAAAATTGGTAAAAATACACATATATATTTGTTTAAAGGTATTTCTTTAGTTTCGAGTAAGCAAACCATTAACCCATAAACATTATGGGAAAATAAAGAGAATATCTAATACATACATATTTCATTTCCATTCAGTTTCGTTCGTTCTTTAGAACGATAGAATGTAGTGAAAAGTGAAACCAATCAATTTTGATTGTAAATAAGTGGAATGAACGAAATATGATTGCCTTGCGTTCAATCGTTTGATTGAAACTGTAGTATAGTGTAAAACGGTTGGTATTGAAATTGATTGATTCGATTTACTTACTTTGATTGCAATCAATCAATCTTTTTAATGAACGGGTCATAAAGATCGAATCAATCACGATTGACACAGCTCTAGTAAGCGCCTGTTATTCTGGCTGTATGTATGCGCTTATCTCGAGAATCACTAAACGAATTTGCATTCAATTTGGCAGATCTCTATTCCTTTAGGGAGACGCTTGTGCCCTAAAAACGCCGCTGATACGTCCTATAATTAATATGAAAAATAGGTTGGCCTACAGATATTTAAATATATTCGCGATTCATTCTATTTCATTTCATAGTCGAAATTATTTGTAAGTTTCAATGGATTAATCGTTAATTTTCAAAAAGAAGACTGAATTTGACTACTGTGCGCTGTACTGAGGAATTCGCGGAATCGAAGTGAATTCAAAAGTTTCTGAACTATTCGAAGCAACGCAAATACGGAACTGATAGAAAAAATTCAATTTTAAAATGGAATATTTTTATGTACAGTGGATATTTTTTCCTAAAAGTATACTTCTAAAACTAAGAGTTAGAAAGTTGCGTTTGAACGTTTTAAAATCCTAAAAGTAAAAATATATTACAGTTTATTTAGCATATGGTGTTTAGAATTACTCCATCTGATATAAGTACAGTAGAGCCTCGCTAGTCCGGACATTCGTCAGCGGGTATACTTCAGTAGATCGGACCAAAATTGGCATCGCAATGAGATAGTAAATTCCTTACCATGTCCACAGTTATACCAATAAACTTACTCTGATTATTTACTCGTTGATTTAATCATTAATTAATTCATGACGTAATTAGAATCATTGATCCCAATGGTAGACATCTAGAGATGAAAAACATAAATAGGCAACTTGACAAAATGAAATGTTTTACGATTTCTAATATGAAGACATTATTCAGACCGCTTTAGAATATTGATGAAAGTGACGAAGAAGATGGAAATGTAAGTAATAAAGTTGCGAAAATGCCAAACAATAAAGCAAGATGTTATATTAAACCTTCTAGCCAAACATAAGCACGTAATTTCCTATTAGTGCTCCTTAAATATTTTTCAAATACGTAAAGTGTGCGAATACATGGTATTGATATTAATATTTAGTGTATAATTAATATCTGTTTGTAATAAAAGTTGTTTCACATTTTTGTTTTGTATTTTATTCGTTCTCTATATCCCAATATTCCATATATGCCCCAAGTATTTATGTGTCCGGACTAGTGAGGCTATACAGTATTAGGAAATTTTATTTACAAATAATTGTAATCGTGACGTATTGCAAATAAGTGTGTATAGTGCATAGGGAAAATACAGACAGAAAATAAAAAAATATACGGGTACCTATGTCCTTTAAATTCTAAATAATAATGCGAATTTAAATTTTCGAAATTATATTTTTTTAGAAAATTCAATATTTCTCAGTTGGTAATTTTGATTTGCGATAAGGTAGATACTATAAGGAAAATTTTGGATTTGAAAAAAAAATCGAACTCGAAATTTTAATAAACTTCACATTACGATGATATAGAATACCCACAACATTGTTCCCGCAATTCCGTCTGTCATGGCAATCTCTCTCTACAACGATATACAGCCTAAGCGACTGAAGCGACTGTGAACTTAATCTTTTTAGGTGATTCTTGAATGGTTTTTTTTAGGCCCAAACATAACGGTATTGTCAAAACAATTTCTACTATCTTAATTATCTCAAAAACGGCTTTTCGTTAAGAAACACAGTAGGTACGTGCACTATTTTAGTTATAGTAAGTCTACATATTGATCCAAAAGTCTTTTTTACATATTTTGTTACTAACGGTACCTGCCACACAATCATTATTTTTTTGTTCGACTTTCTAATAAACGACAGTATATGTATGCTGCAAATTCTATTAGAGTCGGTAGACATCGACCAAAAATATTGCGTCTTAGAAAGGTACGATAGCATCTAACTGATGAGGCCAACTATCGTGCCCGGGCGAAACGCATTTTGGACTATAGGTCACAAAATATTTCAATTGGCTTTAAGCCACACAGTCCACAAAGACAAAAACAAAAATAATATGTAAATATTGTTTGCGTTTTCTTCGAATCTAATAAATGACTTTACGGATTTCGATCAGAATTTGTATATTGGAGGTTTTTTTGAATTCTAAATAATAGGCGTGTTTTTTTAAGCCCCGGGGAAATCGGACGAAAAAAACGATGAGTAGGATTAACAATTTGCATGTTAAATCCAACAACAACTAATCCCCGGGGGTGCTTAGCCTAAACCCAGAGAATTCTTGGGACTTAGCTATTGGAGAGGATGAAAACTGTGCTACCAAAAACTTTTTCACTAAGTTATCGATAAAATGTATAGAAACTTCAATACTGATATTTTGACATGTCAGATAAAAATCGATTTTGTTTGGTTTGGTTGAGCATTTGGTCTAAGTGTGTCAGCAGTTTTCCTGACGGCCATGTCAACCTAACCTAACCTACCTTTTAATATACATTCCGCAAAACAACAACAAATCAATTTTAACATTTTTCGCTTTTGTATTGCCTCTATGGCTTTTTCCACCTCGCCATGAACACAACCTTCTACAGCGATTTTCATTTTTGCGTTTATTTTTATTATAGGTATATTAAAACTTGACTGTAAAATTATTATTAAACAAAAAAGCATTTCCAGAAGTTGATATTCGTTCAATTAACAAGAATTGAATGAACAACAAAACAAAAGTTTCTTTGAGAAGATTATTTTCGGCTGCGTTTTGTTGTACACGGGAGCAACCCAATACAGATTCTCTGCTACATCCTTGGCATACTTCAATCTTCTTGATCGTCCGCTCTTGCTCAGACCTATATTCCTAATGACATAGGAATTGAGCGTCCCGCCCGAATAAGCAACTCGTCCACTAATATCATGTCACCAGTGACCGAAGAATGGGGTAGTTTTCAAGTAATTGAATTCTATGTACCACTGTATTTGTGAAAATTAAATTAAAAGAAAATCACATCAGTTCAAAACAATTTCCAAAATATTTTATTTCAATTTTCAAATTACTTGATTCACATTCTTTTGTATAAATAACAATTAACTTGGTTCTTTTTATGTTATTTTAATAGAAAAGTAGTTTGAATTCAATACATATATCGAAATTACACAAAACAAATCAACCCGATGATTTTTAGAAGAATGAGGATGAGGCAAACAGTGAAGTTTATTTTTTTCTAGCATTACAGCTGTTCTTCAAATGTCATCTTGCAAGTTAATAGTGCTACAAAGTATTTCACTAAGCGCCTTGGTCGTTTTTTTTAACCAATTCCCCCCGCGGATTGCAAAAAACGCGCCTAATATTGCATACCAACATTTTTGAAAAATATTTTTTTGGATTAAATGAATATATTTATATTTTTTTTTTTGAAAATTTTGTATTTCGAAAACGGTTATTATATTTTTGAGTTAATATTGTAATATCTACCAATATTTTTTTTTTAAATTAAACCATTTTTGTTTATAAAAAAAATTAAGTAAAAAACTACTTTAAACATATATTTAGCTGTTTGTATTAAGGATCTTGCATACGATGTCATCGCACATACGAGTAAGTATGTGCGATTTTGTTTATAAAAATATACTTATAGCAAAAACGTATAGCAAGAAAGTTTTATTACTTTTTAAGGTATAAGATTACTACATCTGCTGTATCACTTTATTTGTTAATTGAAATCGCGACGTAAAATATTGGAAATATGTATTGGATTTAACACAAAAAAATCTAATTAGACAAAAAAAAAAAAAAAAAAAATGTATATATTAAGCAACAAAAAAAATTTTAATAATATCAAAAATATATATAAAAATATATATACTAGGTATCATTATTGTTTCCTTTCTTGATTATTTCTTTTGATAGTTTAACTTATTTACTCGTATTTGTGTATTTTGTTTTACTTATTTATTTATAATTTACTCTATATTTACATATTTATTTACTGTATCTCTCATATGATTATTTACTTATTTGTTTGTTTATTTATTTTATTACTTGCTGGTTTACTTATTTATTTATTTATTTGCCTGTTTGTTTATTTATTTATTTATATATTTCATTTTTTCTTATATATATATATATTTATTTATTTATTTACTTATTTATTAATTAATTTATTTATGTATTTATTTCCTTGTTTGTTAATTTATTTATATATTTTATTATGTTCTTATACACATTTATTTATATATTTATTGATTTATTTATTTATGTACCTATTCATTTACTTCTGAATAAGTATTCAGTTATTATTAGATTTAAGCTTTTCCTGTGATATATGTAATTATAAACAAATCTCAAATGAAGGTTTTAGTAATCTTTTTCCTTCGATTTTATAAATATTAAAACGTAAGCTTTTGAGAAACCTAATATTGATTTTTCAGTAGTAAGATACAACTTGTTATCATATCTCTGTGCTATGCAATGACTTTAAAATATTGTTAACTATGTAATTCTTCTTTTCGAAACAATAATAAAATATCTATCTATCTATGTATTGGAAATAGTTCCATAAGGATATAGGGTAAAACAAAAAGCATAATTGAACCTGACTATTTGTTGGCATAATTTCCAAAATTTGTTTTTAAAAAAATGACGAAGATATTATCAATTGCTGTGGCGAAGGGCCTACATTATTTTCTGTAATTGGAAAAATTGAAGATTTTGAAGAAACTTGACCTTATGATGAGAAAAATGGGTGTCCGGAATTCCGGCTGCCTGTTTGTCTGTACCTCGATCTACAACCTAAAGCCCTGTAGCGATTTTCTTGAACCTTCGAACTAAGGCAAGTGAATTCCAAAATTAAAATTGAACTGTTTTTAGCCCAAAAATGGGATCATGACCTTCTAGAATGACAAAAATCTCGAATAGACAAAAAATCTTAACACGCTTTAATTAAATGTTAGACAAAATACTTTGCATACAACCAAAGTTGACCTTGACTAAACTTTTTATTAAATACTTTTAATTGGAATACCAAAATAGTTTTTTTTAAATATTTTCCTTTAAAAATTTCCCTAATTCTAAGAAAATAAAATGAATGACTACGAAACATACCAGGCGCTTAAAGTCGTTTTTTAATTAATTTTGTATATACAAAATTTCTTAGTTTTTTTAGGAACAAATTGGTATGGCAATTTTAAGTAATTAGCAATATAAATTTAAAAATAGTGTTACAAAAAAACGTCTACCCGTTTTCAATTATTTATAATTGAATTAAAAAATGATTTCTTTTTTAAATCCAAAAAAATATTTTTCCAAAATATTATCTTCAATATTATTTTGAATTTGAAGAACCTTAAGCCGCTTATGACGCACGGTTGCCACGTTGGTCGTTTGTGACCAAATTTGGTCATTTTGTTTTCACTTGGTCACTGGTTCATTTTGTACACACCATCTGGTCACTTTTTTTGAAGAAGAAATAAAAAACTTCGAATTTCCATGTTCATGTTCTCAAAACACAAGCGCAATTTTTTGTATCTACCATTGTAAGCGATGCATGTGTTAAATTGAACATTTGAAAATTATTGACAGATGGAAAGTTTAAAATATTTTTGTGCTTAAACGTCTAAGGCCCGTTTGTTGATACTCATCATAAATATTTATGTTCAACTTAAAATGCTTAATTTCGCTTGTTGATTCTTGTTAAAGACAAATCAAAAAGGTAGCTAAGTTATAAAATATATTATTAAATCTTTCTTGTAAAATTCAAACAACATTATTAAAAGTTTATTATTGTGACTTAAAAACCACGAAAAGATCACGGAAATCCTCACAGAAGAAGATGAGCCTCGATCTTTCTTAGAGAACAGAGGAAATTATTTAACCGTTAAAGGTGTTTTCATTGGAAACAAAGCTGAGGAATTTCTTTAAAAAATCGATCACCAGTTTTAACAAAAATGAAATTAAAAGAAATGCTTGACATTTTTTTCTAACTTTTAAAACGACTGCTACCAAGATTTGATCTCAATAACAATGATTTGAGAAATTTGTCTATAATAACATCTAAAAGTATCCTGTCGGATTCCGAACTTTCAATTTCGACGTTGAGCGATAGTTTTCCATACTTGGTTGAGTGGGATCCTGAAGGTGTAGCAATGAAAATTGCTTAGATTTTCAAATAATAATCTTAACGATAAAAGGGGCATGTGCGAATTTTGGGAAAGAGTCAGTTACGTTAAAAATTGGTTCAACGAGTATTGCTTTACAAATTCAAACAGATTTATTTAAAACAAATTCAAAAAATGTATAAAATAATGCAGAGATTTTGTCACGAGCGCTTCGAGCTTCATGCATTCATGGTTATAACTATCATTTTTTTTTAAATTTCAATCACGAGTGGATTTTCTAATAAACTCTTCATAATTTCTTAAATGCTTCAAAATAAAAAAATGAAATTTGTATTGATTTGTTTTTTAAATACTTAGATTTACCACGCAACTTTACTTTACTTTATATTTCTGAAATAAGAAGGATTTATTTTCCCAACAACTTTTTCGTAAAAAAAATTCTAAGAAAAAAAGTCCCTTGGGTCATACTAACTCAAATAACGGGTGATTTTTTTGCTACTTGGTTTTTGACGTTTATATTTTTGACAGATCACACATGGCAAATTCCACGAACATTTGACATTTCGATTCAGTATTGTTTGCCATTTTATCATGAATAGACTTACGCCTGAACAACGTTTGCAAATTATTGAAATTTATTATCAAAATTCGTGCTCTGTGAAAAATGTGTTTCGCAAGCTACGTCCGCTTTATGGTCGTCATAATCGACCCACCGAGCAGGCTATTCAGCTCATTGTGACCAAATTTCGCACCAGTTTCACTTTATCCACCAAGATCATGTGATTTGACCCGTTAGACTATTTTTTGTGGGGCTATGTTAAGTCTATTGTCTATGGGGACAAGCCAAACACGATTGCTGCCTTGGAAGCCAACATTGAACGCGTCATTGGTGAGATTCCGGCCGAAATGTGTGAAAAAGTTTGCCAAAATTGGACCTTCAGAATGGACCACCTGAAGCGTAGCCGCGGGCAACATTTAAGTGAAATTATTTTTAAAAATTAAATGGCAGAAATTGATTTATCGATCCAAATAAAAATTTCATTCACTTTTTACAAGTTTCTGTGTTTTTTGAATTTTCAAAAACCAAGCTCTTAAAAAATCACCGTTTATAAATGTCAGTAAATTTCCCACAGATGACTTTGAAAATAAGATTAATTCAAGTTCATTTTGAGCAATTGACTGAAAATGAATATTATAGTTCGGATGTTAAAATATACAAATTTCATTCGAAATACAATATTATTATGAAGAAGGGGCGATCACATTTCCGTTAAAGCTTAAAATAATTCAGTGAATTATTTGGTACCTTTTTATTTATTTATTTATTTATTTATTTTAGTTATTTTCTGATTAATTATTTATGATAATAAATAAAAACAAAAATGGCTAACCTTAATTTTCTGTATATTATGAAGTTTTCAAATTTTAATTATTTTGGACACTTTTTACTGGTTTTGGTCCTTTTGTTTTCAATTTTGTTCAGAAGTTTTATTTTCAGATGGCAACAGTGATTATGAGACAGTCGAAAATAAAATAAAATGCACGACTGGATCGCACGTAGTTGCTCATTTGTTCGATCACATTATATGCAAAAGATTTTTAATATTTAGAACCGGATAAATATATTTTTAAAGTCGTTTTTCACTTAATTTTTTATTTATAAAAAAACTTAAATTTTTTCTACAAAAAATTGATACGGACACTATAAATATTTAATAATATAAATTCAAAAACAAAATTTCAGAAAAAATCGTCCACCCGTTTTCGAAATATTGAATTTTCAAAAAAAAAATATTTTTTTTTTCAAAATTCCAAAAAAACTATTTTTCAAAATTTTGAAATATTATTTAGAATTCGAAGGAGAATTTTTATCGAAATCCGTTGAGCAGTTTATGAGGAAGTCGAAAATCAATAAAATGGTTGTATGGCAGGTACAGTTAATAACAAGATATGAAAAAAATTTGATCCTAAATGTAGACTACAGTTGTGCACAGGTTTTTTAAAAATTAAAATTGCAAGAAGCGTTTTCGTGCGATCGCACGAACTTGCTCTTGTAGCTAACAACTTTAAAGGTGCTAACCATTTAGGTTTAGTTAGTGAGGTGTAGTTATCCTGTACAGGTTTAAAGCCTATGTCGATAAGATTACCTTGATTCTTAGTACATAAAATGAATTGGAATAGTTACATAGGTACCTACCTAAAAATGTATTATTAAATCTAAGTTATAGATTTTAACTATGTAAGTTAGGAAAGTAAAATGTATGTACATACATATATAGATGGAAACTAAGTATGTAAACATGTACATATAATAATGAAAATGAGGGATGTAGGTGGGTAGACAGCTATATGCATATAACTTTATAATTTAGGTGCACTATGCTTGCATAAGATTCATGTGATTTTTAGACATATATAAATGTATGAGGGCCTACACTGAATTTAGTATTCAGTGATGTGGGCAAAAATTCGTAAAAAGTGAATAATAATAAGGTAGAAATAAATGGATAATACACATAATTAAATATTTTTATATTGCTTAGTCGTTATGGTTTGAGTTAATAAGAATATATCAAACAAAAAATTTAAAAATCGTTGGAGCGGTTTTTTAATAAATTAATTTTTTATGTATAAAATTTTGAAAACATTTTTAGAAAAAAAAATTGAACGCCATTTTGAAGATAAAAAATCTGTGACTGTTTTTTGAAAAATCGATTTTTCAAAAAAAAAATTATTTATTTTTTAAAAATCGAAAAACTTCTTTTTTGAAAATTTTCGTATGCAGTTTTATTAAATATTTTATGGAGCATTTGTATAAAAAAAATTATTTTATTATTTTATTATTAATAAAATATTGAGAAAGTCGAAAATATGAAAAGTGGTTCTATGGGAAGTACAATTAATAAGTACGCAAAAAAATTATTTTTATACTTGAAAGTGAACTGTACTAATTTAAGAACACACAAATTTTTTTATAAAAATTTTTGGAGCCGTTTTCGAGAAATACATTTTTTTCTTAACGGTTTTTTTAAAATTAGGGAGGTACTGTTGGTACTTATTTTAGGAATACAGTTTTTTTAAGTATTCAAGATAATATCAAAAAACTCCCATGTACGAAATTTTGAAAAAAATCCATCAATCGGTTTTCGAAATTTTGAGTTTTCAAAAAAAAAAAATGTTTTTCAGAGAATCGAAAACCAAGAAAATGGTACTACTATAGGTAACAAAAATAACAATTTGTTTAAAAAAAAAATTATCAAAATGTATATTTTCACTTCATAAATGAACTGATTTTTTTTATAAAAATCATTGCAGCAGTTTTTGAGTAAAATAAGATTTTTGTTTTTGGCCAAAAAATAAATTTATGGGAGCTACTGTTTTTTGTCATCTTAAAAAAAATGAAAAAAAAACGTGTACCAAATATGTACAAAGTTTGAAGCAAATCTATCCAAACGTTTAGGTTGTAGACTCGAGACCAGACAGACAGACTGACAGACGGAATTGCGGGACCCACTTTTTTGGTGTTCTCTATGATCGTAATGTATTAGTTGATTGTTTTTTTTACGAATACATAACTTGCATTATAGTACCTATATCCAAAATCTATTTGAGGCAATCACCTAAAGTTTAAAGAAAATTGCTTCAGGCGTTAAAGCTGTAGATCATTATACAGAGAGACAGACAGACGAGCGGAATTTTGGGACCAAATTGTTGGTCTTCTCTGTGATCCTAATGACAAGTTTGATTAAAATTTCGAGTTCATTTTTTTTTCTCCAATACTTGCCCTGTTCGGGATATGAACGGTAGAGTCGAGAAAAAAGCAAACAGAAACTTTCAGATTTTACTTGGCAACAACTATACCAAATTCACGACGGTAATTAAATATAAAAGAAGGTCCTGTTCCACTAAACGTTATACCAGAGAGTGAGTTTTATTGAAATTTGTTGTTTTTATAATACGAATCATTTGACGTTTATTTATTTTTAATCATTAACCATCACGTCAACATGCCCTAAAGAATCTATATCGCAAGTTAAAAGGTTATTGGCAGATATCGTTAACAGGATTTTATTTTAATTTTTCTTAACCAAAATTTAGAAATACCTACAAAAGCGCACGTGAAGGACTTTTGAGTTCGTGTTGTTGTTTCAAATACGAAACAAATTGGAAAAAAATTAACTTCAAAAGTTTTGATTTTGTAATTTGATTTCTCTAAAACAGTGTTTTTTAAAGTGTGGGTCGCGACTTTTCAAGGAAGATCACCAAGAATTACTCGGGGGGTCTCGGTAGCAAGTCGGTAAATCGTTGACCAAATTCCTAAACTCAAGTTTTGCAAGGCTAAGCCAATGCACGAACCTGGTTAAAATTGAAAAGCAAGTGAGTTGCGCAAAGTAACTTTAAAACTTGCACAAATGCATTGGATTTTGCGCAAGAAAAAAGAATAAACTGTGTTTTGAGACAGTCTGCATTGCCACGATGTTTGTGCTTGCATTTAGGGACCGTTTCAATAGCATATTTTGCACAAGATTTGCGTTTAGGAATTTGCCCCGTTGTAAGTGCAGTACTAAAAAAAATAAAACACAGAATTTTTTTAGTGAGAAGGGTTTGTCTGCCTATTTTTGAAGAAATGTGTTAACCTTGGTTAAAAAAAGGAAGAGAGAATTAATATTATTAAAGTTATACCTTTTCATATCCGCCGTTCTTAACTTCGTTTAAATTATTTAATTATTTACGCGTTTCGGCAATTGAATTGCCATCATTAAAATGTTGTGAGAATTAATGTCTGAGTGTGCCAGCTTATTAATGTCACTGAAAAAGAAGTCTCCCAGAGAAGTCTTCGTCTGTTAGACAGTAAAGGGCATTTACAGAGGAGATGAATAATAGTTTCCTCCTCCTTCTCCTCATCTAAAGAGCTTCTGCAGAAGTCGTATGCGAGCACGCCGAGTCTTACAGCATGTCTACCTATGAGGCAGTGTCGACACATAAAATAGAGCTCATGTGCCGCCTCCATATTTATTTATTTATAGCTTAATACAAGCAACTAACAATTATTTAATTAATATCTTATAACTAGGTAACAATTTAAAGACTTAATATTAAATTTAAACTAAGGAACCAGGTACACAGGATACAGTAAGCAAATTTTTAAGATTGGAGTGCTCGTTGTAGAGAGGATTTGGAAAGGTTTGGATCAAAAATGCTTGAATTATTAGCTTTCTGAAGCATTCTAGTCATCGGTTCATTTTTGCCGTAGTCGGTACGATGGAAAGGGATTGCGAAAAGTGGTATAGATCTTAGATGACGATGGTTAACGTTCCATGTGATCTTGTCATACAGGGCTGGACAATCAATGCCTCCAGTTAGAAGTTGGTGAATAAACATTATATTTGCATTATCAAGACGTCGGTTTAATGTTTGTAAGTTTATCAGTTTTAGTCGATTTTCGTAGGGAGGTAAGTGGTAATGGTCGTCCCATCTAAGGCCCCGTAAAGCGAAGTGCAAAAATCTACGCTGAACAGCCTCAATACGAAGAATATGGATCTGATGGTATGGAGACCAGACTTGCGCGGCATATTCAAGGAGAGGCCTAACAAAAGATATATAAAGAGATTTGGTGACATAGGGATTTGAAAATTCCTTAGACCAGCGTTTGACAAATCCAAGGGTAGAATTGGCTCTATTAATGATAGAATCAAAATGATCCCGGAAATTAAGCTGGTCGTCACAAATAACACCTAGGTCGCGAATGGAAGATACGATAGCAATTAATTGGTTATTAATCAGATATTGGCGTTGCAATAGGGGTGGGTGTTTACGGGAGTAAGTAATGGCTTGACATTTGTTAATATTGAGCTCGAGGGAGTTATGTTGACACCAGACAAAGAAATTATTTAAGTCTATTTGAAGCAATTGTGCATCAGCGGTGTATAAAATGTGTTTTGAAATCCGCATATCATCAGCATAAATCTGGAGGTCTGATTGCTGAAGAATAAGTTCAATATCATTAACAGTTAGCAGGAAAATCAAAGCTCCTAAGTGACTACCTTGCGGGACACCTGATGTTGAACAGAAAGAGTTAGAATAACAGGATCTAAAATTAACTGTATAATGACGATCAGTTAAATATGATTCAATCCAAGATATAAACAAAGCAGGGAAACCATATGCTTTAAGTTTAAACACAATAATCTTGTGGGAAATTTTGTCAAATGCCTTGCTAAAATCAGTTGCAATTGTATCGAGTTCCGTACCAGCTTCTAAGGCACATATAGTACTTGACACGAATTCAGTGAGATTGGTAATAGTTGATCTACCTTTAAGAAAACCGTGCTGTTTCATGGAGAATATCTGATAACAATGAAGGAGCAAAGTATCATGAATTATACTCTCAAATAGTTTAGGTATGCAAGAGAGTTTGGCAATGGGTCTATAGTTGGATATATCATTCTTACACCCTTTTTTATGGACGGGAATGATAAACGAGTCCTTCCATTGCTTAGGAAACACACCGTTTGTAATAGATAGCTGGAAAAGTAAAGTGAGGGGTTTGGAAAATTTGGAGATACATTTTTTAAGGACAATAGAGAGAGATAAAAGCCTTAGAGCGCTTAAGATCCAGCTTCGGTCAAATCTTTTTAGTCGCTCGACATGTGTTACCCATAGTCCATCTAAGATTTGTCTTCTCCATAGCATCTAGGCTTAGCAAAATTTACATGTAGCTATTGGAATAACCAGGTTATTGTAGTCAGTTGAAAAGGTAGTGTTGTTCCCTGTTTGGTAAATTCGTCGGCCCTGCAGTTCACTAGAATATCTCTGTGCCCTAGCACCAAGCATATTTTGAATTTTAAAATATTCTGCCATCTATTTGAGAGATGATCGACAGTCGAGGGCTATTTTGGAGTTAGTGGAGATTGAATCCATAGATTTCAGCGCTGCCTGGCTTATGATATCCTTTGCAGATATCACGTTTTCCTTAAGCCAGGATAGAGCCTCTTTAATTGCCATTAATTCCTCCTGGAACACGCTGCAATGGTTAGGAAGACGGAAGGTGAGACTAAGATTTAGCCTGTTAGAGTAAACACCACCCACTACACCATTGTTTGTTTTTGACCCATCGGTGAAAAACTGAATTTTTCCATCTTCCAAGAAAGCATAATCCTGAACACTGTGATCTGAAGGGTATTCTTACCTGGAAGTTTTTATCAAAAAGTGGTTGGGGTATGATGTAGTCTATGTTACTTTGTGGGATACTGAACGTGTACATTATATTGGCGTGGCCAAAACAGTTGTTTTTCCACTGTGAGGTCGCCTTCATGCGAATAGCTGAGCAGGCTGCGGATTGCTTGCTGAAAATATCTAAGGGTGTCAGATTAAAAAGTATTTCAAGCGAGTATTTATAGAACAGTCCAACAAACGACCACCCCGTAAGCAAGAACCGGTCTAATAACCGATGTGTATGGGCAGTGTATGTGGTTTTTAAATAACTGACAAAGTATTTTAATAATGTGGTGGTCTCCAAAATGTTTTTTTACTAAAAAAAGGGGGTCAAAGGGGTCGCGTATACTCAAAAAGTTTTGAAAAACACTGCTCTAAAAGAATGCACTTGAACAAATTTACTTAAAAAAATAAAGAAATTTTCAGAAATTGCTGTGGCAATGAAATAAAACAGTTTTTTAGAATGATTTCGGGAAGTATTATCCAAAATATCCTGCATGTATTAAAGGAAACTGGCACTAGGAATAAATAAAGAATAAGGAAAAGACTAGATAAATGAGATTTTATAACAGTTATGAGAGTTTTTAAGACTTATTTGTTTTTTTTAAATTGTGAAATAATCTCCGAACTTCGGTTGGTTGTGGCGAAGAAAGTTGACGAAAAAACAACTACATTCATTTCGGAAGTCCATTGCTCTGGTGAATCTGTAGGGCATATCACTTCTAAATAATTATTATAAAATAAACTGCTCTAATAATTGCTCTTGCAAGCATTGCAAGAAGTCGGACGGAATTCTATTTTTCAAAATCAATACAAATTGTTTTACATTTTGTGCGAATCATTCCGAAATACTTATAAAAATGACAAATCCGTTTCCTTTTGACATGCAATGACTCCTTTTTATTAGAAGAACCTGTACTACTAAGGATTTGTTCGACTTACCATTTAATTTTCAATTTCACAAACGTTTTTTTTCACGCGAATGTAGGATGGAGATTATTTAAAGTGATTAGTGTTATCCACGCCTTTCTGGGAAAGAAACAACAAAGGTTTCAATGTCACATAAAGCCTAAATCAAATGCATGAACGGAACACTTGATTTTCTGTAAGTATGATGTTAGAGCATAGGATATAAAATAGCATGTAGCATTAAATAAGTAATACTACAAGGCTAATCCGTCCTTAAATGCTCATTACGAGCAGATAGAATGAAACAAAATATGCGGCTTGAAAATTGGTTTTGAATAGCTGTATTCAGTTTTGTTTTAAATTGATATTCTTAAATAAAAGCAAATCGTTTCACCTTTATTATGGTTTTGTTCAGTTCTGGACAGAGGGGTAATCAAATTGTTATATAGGGGATATAGCGACTGATAGGACGCCCAGGTTTTAAAACAGCATCCTCAGAAGAATTCTGAAGAAAAACACATTAATAAGTTACCAACCAACCAACATCAATTTTAATTACAAAGTTTCGGTGAATTTAGGTTGTGCACCAAAATTATAACTCAGCCGACTTTCAATTTTAGGTTGTATGGCCTCAATTTCGGAACATCCAAAGAATTCAAAAATTCCTTGGTGACTTCGTTTGCATCAATCACATAGTCGATAGATATATATTAATGTAACTCATCAGCGATTTAATTGTGAATGACGAAATTCAAAGCAACTGACATTCGAAATATCAGTTGGTTTCATTTAAAGCACAACAATCAGTAATATTTCCACTAATTCACAAATTACCCAAATCCGATTGCACCCGAACGAAATCAAAAGCAGTTGGTTAAGCTCACTCATCTCAATCCAATTTTTCGATAGAAGGAATTAAACAAAATTCAAAGAAATCACCATGCTCACTTGAAATAGTCCTTCACAACTCCCTTGAATACAATGGACATTATAAAATAAAGGATTTTTTTTCTGGGATTTTTGTATATAGTGTACTCTCTTCCGCCAATACGATCCGATTTTAAGTTATTACACACAGACGACATTCTCTTTTTTTATTATCTTTGAAATTTTCCGCGATTTTTTTTACAGTGTCCTTCCATGAGCCAATTCGAATCTATCAAGGTCGAAATCATCAAAATAGAACAAACTATTCTCGAGTTATGAGCTCACACGCGGCAACAGCATTTACTGTTCCTTTTTTTTGGAAAGTCACTTTTTATTTATTCCTACAGCAATGGCTTCACCACAGAATTAACATTAAATGTAGGTTAGTGGCGCCGCTCTGTGAGTACCGGCATCCACAGATAGGTGGCAACTAATAAAGACGGTGAGAGAGCGAGATGGACATCTATTCAAAATAAGAGGTCCGTCTTTATCGAACAGCCTTTATTAAAATATTCAAAGAAAAGGCGTCATTACTTAATTTCTACGGCAGAAAGCAGACGACACTAGTCAGACGTGCGCCGCCGGCCGGTACAAAAATACAATTTAAAAACGTGCCGTCTCAGAAGCCACATATATTTAATCAATTAATTACAATAAAGATTATCAATAGTTAAGTTAATTTTGCCTTTTTTCTATTTGTTAATTTGCCGTGACAGTTAGGTTAACTTACCCCTAAAATTGTACTACATTCTAAGATAAAAAAAAAAATATTTTGTTAAATCATTTTTAATTTATTATTTACTAGATCAACCGGCAAAGGTTGATCTGGTCGATCGTGTGATGGAAGGCTGTAGAGGAAGATAGTTATCTCAAAAACCTAAACAATGTACAAGGACTAGCCTGTGTGGGAATAACGGGGGCGTAGAGGTCTCCGCCACAAGCAGAGTGCTAGTAATCATTTTAAATCTTCCAGGCCTATACGAGTACTAAGGTTCACTGCAGAGTGCACTTCCACTTAAAGAAATGGGCTCTTTGAAGAACAATATCAAAAGTCATTTATCTGGCAAAAGTATGATAATATGGACGAACTTGATGTGACCGCTGACTACTTACCACCGAAAATAGACTTTATCAAAAACTTCACGATGTTAATACCTGAAAGACATGGATGGGAGGGAACCTAGCTTACTATTAAGAGAACAGGGTATTCCCAACTACACTGATGGGTATAAAATGGAAGAAGGAACAAGAGCCGAGGTGTTTTGTGAAAATCTTAATATTAAGGAATCACATATCAGTGTCTTTTAGGCTGAGATTTACGCTAATAAAAGAGCTGCTTAAATGATCCATAGGAGAAAACTGATTTCATCAGAGATCACATTTTTCGTAAGCCGCTATCAAAGCACTATCAAAGCACGAGATAATAAGATCCAAGGCAGTGGCAAAGTGCCGAAGTGTACTGAATATCATCGGTACCTCTAACTAAGTCAAACTCTGCTGGGTTCCTGGAAACAGCAATGTAGAGGGGAACGATATAGCAGATGAAATGGCAAGGAAGGGTTCAAAAGCAAATAGGGACAGCAGCAACTTATTGGGTATGGGTGCTGAAGTCCCGATTGGCGTAGTGAAATAGAAGATAGACATAAAAAACGGAAGGGCAAATAAATAACTCCTGGATATCCACGAGCGACTATGTTATCTCTAGAATTTTATGGCCTAGAATTAAAGAAAAGAATACAAAGTTTATTTTATCACTGAGTAAAAAGAGCATCAGAACCTTGATAGGTGTACTAAGAGGACATTATGCCGTAGGTACAATGGCCACCAGATTAGGTGTATTGGCATCCGACTGCAGAAGTTATCAATATTGTGATCAAACAGAAACCTTTAAACAACTGGACACTTCGGAAACAGGCTTAATAATGAACTGGACGACCTATAGTGTAGGTACTTATTTACTTTACTTTTGATGGCGCTCACAACCCAGGATGGACTACGGCCTCAAACAACAAGCCCCTCCAGTCAGCTCTGTCCCTAACTAGCCGCTTCCAGTTTCGCACACCAAGTTGTTTGAGGTCGTTCTCCACTTGTGTGCGCCACCTGTTATGGGTTCTTCCTCTGCTGCGTACATTATCGGGGTTGGATTCGAAGACTCGTCGGGCAGGTGCGTTGCTGTCCATACGCTCCACGTACCCCAGCCATCTCAGTCGTTGTATTTTAAGTTTTTTGACGAGCTGAACGTCGCTGTATAGCCCGTATAGCTCGTCGTTGAATCTTCTCCTCCACACTCCTTCGATACACACCGGACCGAAAATCACACGAAGAATCTTCCTCTCAAAGCACCCTAGCAGACTTTCATCCGATTTTTTCAATGCCCATGCTTCTGCCCCATAGAGCAGGACCGGGATGATAAGGGTCTTGTATAAAGTCTACTTAGTTCTCTGAGAGAGGGCCTTACTACTTAGATGCCTTCTTAGCCCGAAGAAACAGCGGTTGGCAAGAGTAATTCTTCGTTTGATCTCTGCACTGATGTCATTTTGCAAGGTTATAGTGGAGCCCAGGTAGACAAAGTCCTTGACAATTTCTAAGTTATATCTGTCCATCGTGATATTTTGCCCGAGTCGACGATGTTGAGATTCCATTCTCGATGACAGCATATACTTCGTCTTGTCCTCATTAACCGCCAATCCCATTTTAGCCGCCTCCGATTCAATGCTCGCAAATGCGCCTGCCACAGCTCGCTTCGTTCTGCCGACAATGTCTATGTCGTCTGCATACGCAAGCAATTGAACGGACTTTTGATAAATTGTACCGCTGGTGTTGACATGTGCGATGCGTACAATTGCTTCAAGAACGATGTTAAATAGGTTGCATGATAACGCGTCGCCTTGCCTCAATCCTTCCTCAACATCAAAGGATTCGGTGGTGTTCTTACCGATTTTGACGGAGCAGCGAGATTTCTCCATCGGCATCCTGCACAATCGAACAAGTTTGGCAGGGATGCCGAGATGAGACATGGCTCTGTATAATTCGTCCCTTTTCACGCTATCATACGCGACTTTAAAATCGATAAAGAGGTGGTGTGTATCGATTTGGAATTCCTGTTTTTTTTCTAAAATATATAGTGTAGGTACCAATGGTATATATGAAAAAATATATAGTGTACGGGGTGGTTCGTAAATGAACCAGTTTCCATGATTGATTAGGGACATATCTTTGTGATAGGGAATTACAATGGATCAATAGGCCGCCGTGTACCGATCAGCCTTTGGGCTGTGGATGCCCCTCCTAATCCTAACCTAACATAACATAACCTCTACCCCAGCGCCGCCTATCGGTTCCATATTTTTAGAAGACGTTCTTTTTTTTAAATTATTATGCCGTGTAAGCTAGAGCCAAATCTGTCAATAAATGAGAATATTATATCTTTGATTTGGATCCTCTAATGAAGCGATGTAAGCGTTGGTCTCTATGTATAGTAGATCACTGGGGTAACCATTCATCAAAAAAGTATTCTCCAAGGTGTAATCTCTACGTCCTTAAGAGAGAACCAGGACATGAGCAATATATATGAGGGAGTCTCATCTTCCTTCTCATCCATGCAGTTTTTGCAAAAGTCATTGTAGAATACGCCAAGTCTATTTATGATAGTTAGCAAGGAGCTAAGATGTTTTCTGCTCAAAGACAACAAACATTTGAAGCGTCATTGTTGGCCAGATCTGTGTAGTAGCCAGACAGGTAGTGATGTTCGACGATTGGGTTTGTTTTGTTGCGCATGTAGATAGGCATACACCAACGTCTTCCATTTTAGGTAGAATTGGTACTAATGTTCCCTAAGATATCCCTATGTCCTGTCACACCAATCAGGTGAATGTTAAACTTTTGTACCATCTCCCTGAGAGATGATCGCTTGTTGCGGAAGCTTATAGTGTTGTGGAAACAGTGCCAAGTGATTTGAGGGCTGCTTGACTGTATGAGAACTTACGGAGGATGTGGATATCACGTTCTCCCTTAGCCTGGATAGAACATCTTTAATCACGCTACAATGGTCATGGAGACGTAAAGAGAGACAAACATTTAGTCTGTCTCTTTTGAGTACACACCGAAACTTTGGAACGTGAATGATGCTCAAAAGTTGCCCTCGGAATTTATTGATATCGGGAATAAGATTTCCCAAGGAATTTTGCTGTCATTTCATACGACTTTTTGTTCGAGGGAAATTAATTCCGCTATAGATTCACGCTCGCAAGAAAAAATTCCAGGGAATAAAAATCTTGAGTGGGAAACGAAATTCTCTGGAAGATTCCCGAGAGTGCCCCATATATTTTCAATTCCCAATCTATTTTTTTTTTTGGTTTCTGAATTTGTGTTCGCCGGTGTTGTAGTTAGCTTAGTTGTGTAAGTCCAGCCCTTCTTCTCGTAACTGGTGTAGACTTTGTATGTATAAGACACAAATGACTTTTTTGAAATCACTTCTCGAATTCCCATAGGTTGGTAACTTATGCATAATTGCATCTCTGTTGGATCCACTCTGTTTCAAAACAACGGTATATTTAAAAAATAAACAAATAGTGGACGAAGAATAAGTAAATATTTTATATTTTATAAATTTAGTGGAGTTTTTGCTTGCTTCGCCTTCGTCTTCCTCGCTCTATATGATTCTTTCAGAAATATGTGCGTCAGTCATTCACTTTAACTAAATCTGAAAACAAGTTGCATTGAAAAGATCAAATCTGGATTTTGAGGGGAAATCTATTGGCCTTTCGATTGGTAATCCGGAAGAACTCTCCGATCCGAGATTCCAATCGAACAAGTTAACACTCCATTCTGGATTTTGAAATTGAATGTGAGTGTATGTGTAAGGGGGGAAAAAATAAGCAATGACATAAAAATATAGGGATGGGCGATATTCAATGTTGTTGGCAAAAATCAATGTTAATCGAAAAAAATATCGATGTTTTAACATCGATGTTGTAGCATGTAAAACATCACAGGATTGATCTTAAAATTCAAAATATCGACTTAGAATAAGCTGAAATCCTTTGCCAATAAACTCATGCTTATAGAGGTTAGCCAGCACTCGGCGGAACTGCACTTCAGCGGAACCACGCTTCACATCTATTTATGTGAAATTGTATGAGTTCAATTGGCACTAAGTGCAATTTAATGTAGCTCATACACACAAAAAGGGAAAAGCAAATTGCGATAAAAAACACTGCTACAATTTTCAAAACACTGAAAGTATTTTGAATTTATAATTGTATTTTTAATTGATTTTTGAACGTGCTATTATTTAAAAAAAAAAAACATCGATGTTAAAAGACATCGATATTCTGATATCGATATTGTATTTTCGATGTTATCATCCATGTTTTAGAAAAATATCGCTCATCCCTACACAACATTGCCGTTGACATTCGCGTTTGACATTTAGTATTTGAGTGTGTGCGTGCTTTTTTTTTATTCATTTTTATTTAATCTTAACTTATAACTATCTTAAAGCTAGCCAAAATTGTTTCAAACTAGCCTAATTATCAATAACTTACAACTTATTTACTGGCTCTAAACTAAACTATATCTCTTAATACTAATGTCTTTCGACCTAAAAACTATTTTAATTAATTCTAATTATTTTACTTTTATGGCCAAGAAAAGTTTTTAACAAAAAACTTAGTAACATGTGCTTTTTTTTAATTATTACTTATAGACTACATAAAGCTAAGCTAAAAATAATTAAATCTTGATACAACTAACTTATACTAACTAGAATTACCTAAAACTACTTACATCTACTTAAAAACTAGAACAGCCACAGCAGCTTTTTTAGGTTGTGTTTATATTTTTTTTGTATAGTTTGTATACGCATGCAGACACACAGAGCCATGCAACCCACACAGCCATGTACATACGTACATACATATTCGTATGTACATACATACACAGGCACGCAGCTGCATGGACAAAAGCCCCGCAAACATACATATTTTTTAATTTTTCTTGTGTGCCATCCCGACTGTTCCTAATACCTAATTTACCTAAATCTACGTAAGTCGGCCAAGACATACCATCCTAATCGACGTTATGTATCATAATGTTGTTCAGAGAGCCACCAGAACTGGTTCTCTTGTTTCGCCCTATCCCTTCGGTCCCGATCGGACACAGTCCTACTGAACCGAAGGCGCTCTTCTCCACCTTGAGCGATGACGTCTCGACCATACAGGAGTCGCCTATCTACAGTTTTCCGGCTGACGTGGTAGATGAGCGGAACCGCCATTCCATCCTGTATCAGCCCTCGACTGTTTTTTTTTATTTTTTTTTTATAAATTCATTTTTATTTCATATTAACTTATAACTATCTTAAAGCTAGACAAAAATGTTTAAAACTAGCCTAATTATCAATAACTTACAACTAATTTACTGGCCCTTTACGGGCGCTCTAAATTAAACAATAACTCTTACAACTAATGTCTTTCGACCTAAAAACTATTTTAATTAAATCTAATTTTTTTTTTTATTTATTTTATATTTAAAGAAACTTTTATACAGAAAACTTGGTATCTGATCATTTTTTTTTTTTTTTTTTTTTTTTTTTTTTAAACTAAACCTAAATATATATTAAAAATAATTAAAACTAAATAAAACTAACTTATACTAACTAAAAATAACTTAAACTACTTAAATTACCTAATAATACTTATAACTACTTAAAAACTAAAACAGCCACAGCAGCATTTTTTTCGTTTTTTAATTTTTTTTTTGTTTATTTTTTATATGCATGCAGACACCCACCAGCATGCAACCCACCCACACATGTACATGCGCACATACATATACGTACGCACATACATGTACAGACACGCAGATACATGCACGTATGCCCCCGCATACATAAAATTTTTTTTTTTTTTTTGGTGCCACCCTGACTGTTCCCTATACCTAATGCACTAAATCTATGTAAGTCGGCCAAGATATATCATCTTCATCGACTTTAAATATCACGATGCTGTTCAGAGAGCCACCAGAACTGGTTCTCCTGTTTTGCCCTATCCCTCCGGTCCCGATCGGACACAGTCCTACTGAACCGAAGGCGCTCTTCTCCACCTTGAGCGATAACGTCTCGACTATACAGGAGTCGCCTATCCACAGTTTTCCGGCTGACGTGGTAGATGAGCGGAACCGCCCCTCCATCCTGTATCAGCCCTCGACTGTCTACAAAGAGGAATGCCTCGGGAGGGATGCAGCCACTTAACCGCGCACTATCAAAATATTCATTAATGGGGTAGTAAGCCCCAAAAATTAAGCTGTTGGTTGAGGACATCACTCTTGCAGTGTGACCCCGAATCAGCTTAAACTAAAAATTATCTATTCTGTTTATGTTGGCTCCGCTGTATAGAACCTGTTTGGAATAATATCTTATGTACTCCGACTCTGGTATTCTGTGTAATCCAAGGCAACGTCTAAGACATTGCCTCTTAAACACCCGAATCTTTTCCATTTGAGATGGGGCAACGTTGAACCACACCGGGCATCCATAGGCAATCATCGGCCTGATGAGGGCCATGTAGCAAATCACCTTCACCCTGCTGTCAAGACGGCTGCTATAAAACAGTCGTTTTGTCAAGGCAAAGGCTCCCCTAGCCCTGGCCAAAGCAGCACCTATATGTCTGTCGAAATACAGGTACTGATCCAACCAGATGCCAAGGTACTTTACTACACTTTTACTCGCCAGTGGATGTCCATGTGGCCCTACGATCACCAGCTTGCGCCAGTTCTTTCTCGTATCCCTTGAGGCGCCAGACAACGGAGTCCTAAACAAAATAGTTTCTGATTTCTGGAAGTTGATTTTCAACTTCCAGTCATCACAATATCGCTGAATCTTGTCGAAGTCACTCTGCAAGAGACTTTTGATGACCTCAACTGTATGAGCTGTTCTGTACGCAATTAGATCGTCGGCGTACGCAATTGCCTGAGTTAGACTACCTATCAGATCGCTGGTGTAAATGTTGAATAGAATCGGCGAGTTAACCGCTCCCTGCTGAAGACCATTATTACTATTAAAAATTGCAGTAGAAGTTACATTGCCACTCTTGACAACAAACTTTCTATCATTTAGCATGTCATAAAGCATATACAATAGAGGTTTACTTATACCTAGTCTGGTTAGCTTTAGATAGAGACCTTCTAACCATACGGTGTCGAAGGCCTTCTCCAAATCAACCAGACAGGCACCCGTACACTGCTTTTTAGTTTTGTTCCATTGGATATCAGAAACTAGTTTAGACGCGGCATGAATTGTGTCATGTCCCGCCTTAAAACCGAACTGATTATCCGGGATGATATTTTTGTCCTCCGCCCACTTGAACAGGGCTCTATTAATAACCTTTTCAAATGCTTTGCTGATACTCGGAAGAAGACTCATCGACCGGAGATTCGCCGGATTGGAGTTGTCCTTTCCCTTTTTTGGGAGAGGGTGCACCACAGCTGTCTTCCACCGCACTGGATAATATGCATTATTCAGCGCGTTGTTAAACAGTGTGGTATAAATGTCAACTGCTTCTTGAGGTAAATGTCGTAGTACAACGTTGGATATACCGTCGACTCCTGCAGACTTCTTTTTCTTTAATGAATCGAAGATGAGCTGGAGCTCATTCTTCGAAATTAACAGGGGACTGGGCCCATTTCGGTCGGCGATTATGGCGTTTGCCAAATCTTCATCATTAAACCCGGTAAAACCAAGGTTCTCAGATCGCCATTCGCTTATATCGTTTCGGAGCCATAAGTGATGAAACAGAGCTCTGTTCTCCAGGTCATGATTCGGGCGAATGCTAGCATTCACCTCAAACACTTGCTGGAAAGCAGCCCCCACAGCCTCCACTTTCTCCATCGGATCTTCGATTATATAGAGGTCATCGTCCAATACGGCATCCTCTGGGTTTATGCCTGCTGTCAGGAGTACGTCTCTGTTCTCTGTCGTCCTCTGGAGCTTAAGACACGGAAGATCGTTTTGATCATTTCTTCTAAAAATCTTATTAATTTTTGGGAACATACTTGGGTCGCTGGAGTTAACGGCACGAATTTTATTGTCCCAGAACGAATTAATAGCCAATCTATAATTTTCTTTGATCAATTGGTTGATGTTTTCGATGGACGACTTCAGTGTCCTAATCTCCAGATCTCGTGTATCAGTAAACCGTCTTTACAAGCTTTTTAGTCTTGTTAGAAGTCCACATTTTTGTCTGTGAAGTGCGTCAATTGTCGCGTTACGGTACATGTCAGTTGCGTTACGTTCTTTGTATTTCGGTATTGTTCTGTTCATTGTTCGTAGAATCGTTTCGTCAATTTGTTCTAAGTATCTGTCGATTTCAGTATTTGTTAGGTTCCTGTCATTTGGTGGGGATATACCATTTGACCGTAAACCGCTCAATAAGGCGTTGGAGAAGCGTGGCCAGCGCACCTTACTGTAATTGTAAGTATGCACAGGCACATACTCATCCATCTCCATAAGCTCGTTCGGAAGTTGTATAACGGCGGCGAGTCCGCAGTGGTCACTGTCGTACTCGATCGTTCGTAAACAATTTCTTGGTCGTTGACCCACAGTGTCAGTAATTGTTCGTCTTGCGTCTTTCAGCAATAGATCCAGATAGGCACCTTTTCTTGGAAACGATGGCCTCTCTGTGGATAGAAGACCGAGGCGATACTCAAGGTTGTATCGACCCATCCAATTATACAAATGGTTACATCGTGGATTTTGCATTTGCAGAAATCATAGAGTTTGTTGCAGGATATGTACGCATCTACTTTTCGGACAACGATTATAGTAGCAACATTGATGGTGAGATCAAAACATCAGCGTACAGAAGGTCATCACATTCAACAAGTATTCAACTAGACAGTGAAAAAATTTTTTGAGGGATTTAATAGATATCCTGTGAAAACTTCAGCAGTGATTACAACGAAGACAAATATCATCCAATTTAATTTAATAAATGTTAGCTATTTAAAGTGAAAATCAAATCAGCGTGATTTCATACACCTATTATTCTATTGAATTAAAATATCAGAAGTAGTTTACTTTTAAAAAACCGACATGTTATTTTCAAAAGACTCTAATTTAAATTCAATCTGAATATGCATGTTGTCTTAGCATCATAATAATTCAACAGAAATGTTCGCATAATTTTAATAAGATTGAAGAGGGATTGGGTATCATTTTAAAATGACAAATGATGTGATTTAAAAAAAATCGAAAAGTTACCACTTGTCGGTTTAAATTAATTATATTTAAAAACATTTTCACATGGAAATAGATATGTACCTACACTGGTGGAAAAATGGCAACGTAAAATCTAATAGATCGTATTTGATTTAACGTGGAAAATAGTATCATGAACGTATTTAATTTAAAGTTGAAAATATATTGATTTAACTACACAACGTTGTTTTAAGTATTGTCACTCTTATTTTAAAGTGAACCGTAGTCGATTCAACAGTGAAACAACTTTCATAAATTATTAAGTACGTTCAACGTTGTTTTAAAGTGGAAAATACTAAAATGTATCCAAAATTAAAATTCCCTATACAACTTTCAAAGTGTAACATAGTTGATTCTACTTTATTCAACATCATTTCGAAGTTGCAGCTACTTGAAAATAACACTTACACATTAAATTATTCTTCCAAAAATATTGATGAAGGATTTTCAATGTAAAATCAACTTTAATTTGAATTAATTCATACTCAATTTTAAGTGGACCCAATGTAAAACCGAAATGCTTAAAATTTTAAGTGGAAGCGATGTGAAACGTATTCATTTCCACATTGATGTTGCATTTTCAAACTACGATCGACGTAAAATCAAAGGGATTCATAGTTGATCTTAAGTGGATTCCATGTAGAATCATGAAAACAGCAACAAAAAAAACTACCTGCAACGTAGTCGGCGTCGGCGTCGTCGATCATGAAGCTTTGGCTTCATATATTCAGTGGTGTTTTGTCTTTTTTAAAACAGATAAATAGATAGTAATTTGAGATAGAATACATTTCCCTACTTTGAAAAGTAAGTTTTGTTTTAGTGAAATAAGAAATTTATTTATTTTGTATAGGTACATTGGATTATTTGGAGCAAGTCTTAAGCCAAAACACCATTTTCTCGTGCGTTATCCCGAATCCCGATGCAGTTAAGAAATGTGGACCATTTACATTTTCTTGGGTTATGCGCTTCAAAGCAAAGCACAAGTGTACCTCTACATTAATATTCAGTAAATTAAAATTTTTATTAAAAAATAGAAACACAATTTTATTTATTAAAAAAATTGGAAAACTTTTATTATATTCAGATTGGCGTAAATCATGGGTGGATCCAAGTTGTTATTTTATAAACGTAAAGTAGTCAATTCTTCAACATTTCATGTTTGGTAAGATAAAAACTAAAACTTTTACATTTCAAAGTAATTTCTATTAGAATTTACTTAAATCAACATTGAAACGTAGTGAAATTAAAATTGAAAGATAGTAATTTCAAAGTTGGTTCGTAGTATTTTTAAGCTCGAATACATTTAATTTAACGATGCACCATTCTAGAACCGAAGTTGTTCGATTTTGTTTTAAAGTTGGGTGATATTGATTTTACTATGATTTTGCCCTAAATCAAAGGAAAACGTATTTAAATTAAGCATGGAGCATTTTACTTTCAAATGTGTATGCCTTTGAATCCAATACGGCGCACAGTAGAATCGAAGTTGTTCGATTTTGTTTTAAAGTTGGTTGATATTGATTTTACTATGATTCCGCCCTAAATCAAAGGAAAACCTATTTAAATTAAGCATGGAGCATTTTACTTTCAAATATGTATGCCTTTGAATCTAATACGGCGCACAGTAGAATCGAAGTTGTTACATTTTGTTTTAAGGTTGGATGATATTGATTTTACTATGATTCCACCTTAAATCAATGGAAAACATATTTAAATCGAGCATGTTTTCCTATATGAAATTGACACAAGTATATTTAGGAATGATTCGGGGTTAAAGATGAAAATTTTAGAATCAAAGTGGAATATCATTGAATCAACATGTTTTCCTATATGAAAACGAATAGTTTTCATTATTCAAAGTGGTTTCTTTGATTTTACGTTGTTTTATCTCTGGGTGTATGTGTGTTGAATCAAATTTAATTTTTGTTCTGTTCCTGAATGTACCTACTATATGTTATTGCGAAAGTATTAAAGGGCAATTTTCAGTAACCCACTCTAGATTTATTAGTAGCAGAATTTGTTTGTTTCTATTTCTTAAAATAACTGCTATTTTGTGGTATAAGTACGAGTAGGCATTTCAAAAAAATTAGTATTAAAAATATAAAATCATTCTTTGAGTAAACAATCATACCTCCAACAGGTTTTCCGACGACCATTTTGTAAATTTCTATAGTCTTTTTTTCATCCAAACAAATTTCAAGACCACGCCCCAAAAAAGTTATGAAATAATATCATAAATCCATAAAGCATAACACAAAAAAAAACTAATTTTATGTACTTAGACACGACACACGCAACCGCGGAAACAACCCCTCAAAATCCGGATGTTATTACATCCCAAACCACCCCACAATTAAACCTACCTTGTAGGTAAAGCCCATAATGAAAAATCGTCCTTTATACCAACTATTGTTCGTGGGTAGATATATATTTTTCGATTGTTTGCTTTATAATAGCAATAACAATAACCATTGTCCTGACCCTTGGAAAATTATAATAAACGAAATAGGAGAAGATTGTCCTTTTGCGATGAGAGTGGCCAGGCAGGAAATCAAACAAACATACGCACAAAACCAGTTCGTTGTCCACGTAGAACATGTCCTTGTTCATCCATCGATAACCACCTAAAGTTCGCCTCTTATGACAATGACTCAGACATATAAAGCATGCGTTGTGGCTAACTGTGTTTATGTATAGACAATTTCAGCCAGGCTATAATAAAAGTATGACATCATATTTTCCATAGATAGCCCTCCAACCATATATACCTAACCTACCTACAAATCCACCCTCCCACATAGCAAAGATGCCATAAAGCACAAGCACAGGGGTGTTTTTTTTTTATATTCCTCTGTTCGTTCGTTATGAGCAACTTCGACACAACAATAACATCATATTCCTATAGAATAAAGAAAAAGTGGGAAACAAACACAAATATAATAAAAATTCTCATATAAAATATTTTCAAGGATATTGCGCAATGATAGCTAGCAAGCTAGCCCAGCCACCTCCACTATACCTTCCTCCACTACTACGACTTTGATCTGCAGCATTATAGCACTGGCCTGCCCTAGCAGGACTCACAGCAGACAGTAGCTGTATAGCACCCACGTCCACGTCTTTGTGTACAAGTACAACATCTCTCATCTAAAAGCATAGGAACAGAAGAATAAGAAGGTGTACTGTTACGCGAACGTGCGGTGGCTATCGACCAATAATATTCCGTTATGTCCACTCCACCTCCACCTTCATTCCAAGGATTAATAAGAAATTTCATTTTCGTTTTTCTGTTATGTTCTCTATTACTGTTTTTTTTTTTTTGTTCATTTTCTTTATTGTATATTTTTTTTCTTTTCTCTTATCGTGGTTTGGTGCTTAGGTATGCATTTATATAAGGATTCGGGAGGACGACTTCGACGACGACGACGACGTCGACTAACGACTGTAGAAGGGAGGTGATTGTGGTGGGTCGAATATCAAACTGTATCCGGATGTAATACAAGAGAGAATATGAGGAAGGAACAAAAAAAAAAATAAAATACGGGACCCCAGCCATAAAAATACAGCACACAGGACTCTCAACTCGACTTCGAACACCGAACGTATTCTCGATATTAATAAAATGTCAAACGGGAACGAGAAAATTGAAAGCACGGAGTAAAGTGGGCAGCAGAGCAGCAGTAAAAAAAAGGACGAGAAAACATGAAAAACCTTCCGCCCAGTACAGTGGTGTCCTTCCCGCCCAACCCAACTTTGAAAAATTTATATCTCCGTTTTTATATTTTTCTTTTTTTTTCATTTTTTTTTTTCTTTAACTATAGCTCGCTGCTTGGTCCTTCTTCATTCGCTTGCCCACCTTTGACAGCTATAAATTCCCTGCAATTTTTCATCCTCATGGGTAGTGTGCCTTGTTGCCTTCCCCCTTTCTCCCCTAACACTGCCCCAGCTCGGACTCTGAGTCCAGTGCCTTTGTGTCCTTTCGCTGGGTAAAGGATTTAATCGAATGGTCACCCTTTTTTTATTTATGTATTTTTTTCCCGCATTTAAAATAAAAAGCCACATTTGAAGGAGCCCAAGTCCGAGCAGTCGTCGGCCCCGGGGGGTGACTATTGTCCTGATTATGCGTTACAGTATACAATATCTGTATCTTTAAAGGTATATGTATGTAAATATGTAATTTTTTTTTATATTTCTCCTTTTTTGCGTTTGAATTCTCATAAGTCTTGGTTTTGGGTAAAAGGGTATTGATTTATTATGCTTTTTTATATGAATTTATCGAGCGGAGAAGGGTAGAAAGGGAGATTAAGTATTCGCTTTTGCATTGGTGTGTCTACTTGCGTTTTATGAAGCCTTATCTTGTTTTTTATTTTTTTTTTGCTTACGAGGTGGGTTTTTGATTTGACTTTCTTTTCACAAATGAACCAAATCTAAATGGGGCACTAAAAAGCTCACAAAATAAAAAATGAAAAAATGTATCTGCCATTAGCAGAAATTTCAAAAATAAAAAAAAATAACATCCAATTTTCTGCGGAAGAAAATTTCATTAATTTACTATAGATGTATTTGTTTTCACGAAAAAAAAACGACTTACGTAATTACCGGCAACCATTACAGCCCGACTCCACTTGATATCTGCATCGCCAACAAAATATCTGTCGTTAAGTATCAGGGCATTTTTTTTTGTCATGGCTGGGCAGTTCATGTCTTGACAATTCATTCAAGCAATAAAGGTTGAGGTGTAGTTAACGCTGTTTAAGAAGAATTATCAAAAATTAATTTCATGAAAAAAATGTTTTTGGACCTGATATACTCCTGTTAATGAACATTAACTAATAAAAATGGTGTATTTGAAGTATTTAAGTAAAAACAATTTTTTTTTAAATGCGCAAACAGAGTAGTTACCGGCGTGAGAGACAAAAAATAATGAGATAAGCACAGAAAAAAAGAAAAAAAAACGCAGCCGTCAAATTTGATGTCAGGCATCGACATCAAGACAAAATCGAAGAGAGAGCTCGCTGACATCCCAACACAACAAGAAACAACGCGATTCCATTGGAGATTTCATGTCAGGATGAGTATTACGACAAAATGTATTGCCAATGGAGTCGGCTTGTTACAGGTTACAGAAAAAATGACGTTTCCAAGCAAACTATCGATAACAAATAGGTAATTCAAGCCGGTAACACAGTTTTCCCCTGCATATGAGTTAAGCCTGGAAAATTCACTACGCTTTCACAGTTTAGCCAAACCTAGTTTTTATCATTCAATTTTCTTACAGTGTGAAAAAAAAAACACCTTACTTACCTGTACTTATGGATTAATGATAAATAATATAAAGATGTACATAACTATCATGCGGCAGATGTCAGAGCTTAAAAGTTAAAGGAATGAAAATATGTATTTATTGCAAAAGTTAAATATTGGCCGCATTCAGACATATATGTGTGTGCTATTTCGATAGACTTGTGCTGTTCTAATCCCATGTAAAGCTATCAAAAAATATAATTATATCGAGAGCTATCCGAACAACGTATGCACAAACACATACAAATTTAACCTATTAGCTTTTGGTTGTTCAATATGGGGGTGGCCGTCACAGGTCGATCCCTGCCATGGTCACAGGTTCGATCCCTGCCGTAGTCTATGTCTTTTTATTTTTCCATTAAAACCCAAATCTAAAAGTAAATGTCATACAATAAGTTGCTGGCTTACTCATTACATGCTGTTTAGGCATAGAACTAACAACATGTGATTGAGTAAAACTTCTATGCCGATAAAATATGACAAAGAATACAAAAATTAATGCGAATTATAAGGGACATCGATAAATAAGACATGGAAATTTCTCCGCATTAGTTCAGCCGCCATCACTGGAGATAAAATCTGAGACAACAACCACCTACAGTCTCCGAATATCGCGCCACACATCTTTCCTATCATTCTTTCTCTTCCTTAACATCTCCCTCACGCCCGCGCTGTGTTGAAACATTTAAAAAAACCTATCTACAATAAGCTATCGAACTGATATCAGAATGCGCCCCTGACACCACTACGTAAATTAAAGTTTCAGTCACAAATAAGCCATACTAAGATCGGAAACCTTTGTACGTTTCACCCCCCAAAACCCATTTGTTTACATTGTTGTATTTGTAGCTTTGAAACTCTATCCATGAATAGATGGGAAATCGAAAAGCAAAACAAAAACAAATTACTAGGGCTGTGTTGTCTATGTGTCTATAGGAAGAGGAACAGAAAAGATTCTTGTGTGCGTTTCTATCAATGTGTCTATCGGAAGAGGAACAGAAATGTTACTTGTGTGCGTGTTTCAGCTTGTAGGCAAAAATGTCAAATGAAAGCAGAGGTTTCCGGTCTTTACATTATTAGTTTATGGTTTCAGTGATGTGTTGAGTGACTTGTTCTTAATTGTTCTGAGCCGTTCTGGACAGAAAAGTACAACTTTTTGTTGTTTAGTCTGGAATTTTCTGCTCTGATTTGGTGCCATTGAGGTGATCTAGAACAGATTAGCAGAACAGCATTTTCTGTTTTGGGTTTTGAGTAAGATCAAGCTAGAAAAGAATCCTGAGAACTTTCAAAATGATTGGTTTTCTTTTCTGTTTTGTAAAATTTTGCTTTTTGGTTAGAGTTAATCGACTCCTCTTTTGTTTTAATAAATATTTATTGGAAATAAAATCAAAAATATACAATATCAACAAGAAAAAAAACACAAAATATACACATTGTTGTTTGTTTGTCAGTGATTTGACAAATGACGTTTGATTTACTGTTCTAACTTGTTCTGACTTCTAATCTATTCTGTACTATGCTGTTTTGATATTTTCGTCAATGAACCCAACTTTTGTTAAACCTATGTTTAAACAGGGATGTTATTTGATACAACATTAAATTTATACACCTATGTATATTCAAACAGAGATATTATATAATGCGAAATCCAACAACTTTTTGCTAGAAGTATTAATAGTCATTTAAATTTTTTTTTTTGAAAAGCAGGGCATGTTGATGATGTATGAAAAACGTTAACAATCACATTCGTCGAACATGCTGTCAAACTTCATTTTTCTTTCGAATTTTGACCATGGCGGGCCAACTCAGAGCATACATAGATCAAATTTTATATGTGGAAATTTAGTTAATTTATATATTCCCAGTATATGCAGAAAATTTATATTAGCCATTTTTCTAGAAAAAGTGAATAGCCAACTTAGCAAAATTTTACACTACATAATATCAATAAAACCCGAATCATAACGAAGTTTTTTTTCCAGCAAGTTCTTACCATTTTGCAACTTCTTTCGTAAGATGAAGGGGTACACACCAGCGTTGCCTTAATGTGCCTAATCGGGCCATTTGGACCTTGTATTTTATTCTGGCCCTTTGCCCAGGGCCAACAAGAAATGGCCCGCATATCTCATTTTTTGTAATATTTTAGAAAGTCATCTTTCAAATCTCATCACAAAAATTGTCAATGTGTTTCCTCCATAACCAAGTTCCTATATTAATCATTTATCTTCTTAAGCTCAGAGCAGAGAACTGAGCTGTCAAAAGAAGATCTATTTTTCATTTTTAGCTTATGTGGTTTTCCATTGGTAAATCCAGATTTCAATCTAGATTTTAATTTTTCGAGCCCAATGGAACGTGGTTTTTCAATCAGACCTAGCTGCGAACTAAAAGCTCAGAATACAAATGTACGAACAAATGGCGTAAAATAATAATTACTTTCCCTTAATTCATCCTTCCCTTTTGTTAATACAAATTGATGACTGTTTTTCTATTTTAAATGTCTTTCTTTGGTTTATTTTAAAGCGTGAAGCTGATGATAGCATGTAAATCATTCCGAAATGCATTTTGTAAAATTTGTTACGTCTTATGAATAAAATATTTGCAAATTGTTTGTAAAAAAATATATTTTGTGCCTTTTATTTATTTAAACGTTATTTAAACAAAAAATCGTTTTGTAGTCAATAAAAAACTTAACGTTTAACAAAAAAAAAACATATAAAAAATATGGAGTAAACTTTTTTTGTGTGATATGACAGAGACAAACGGAAAACAAACAAACACATAAAAATGGAGATTGACGCCGGTTGTTCTTCCTCTATTATTCCATTCTATTATTCTATTTATTATTTTATTATTTTGCCAGTTCAGTGAACCAGTATGTTTTATAAATAAATCGGAGAGCTCTGATCAAACCCAGCTCGCTCAGAGCGTACTAGACATGTTCAACCTCTGCTCAGTGCTCTGCTCAGAGCTCAAAAAAAAAAAACGCGCACTGTATTCATTCATTCAGACTGACACTGTATTCATTCATTCAGACATGACTGAAAAAATATTTATGTTGCCCAATAATTATTTTTTTTTTTTTTTTTAAATGAAATTTCTCACGAGTATTGGCTCTCACTTTTTGGAAATGGCTCTCAGAAAGGCCCTCAAATATCTATTCTTTGTGGCAAAGCTGGTAACGCATACATTATCCATATTCAATGTTTTTATTTCGGTAAAAAAAACATCTTTTCCCTTTCACACAATACTGACACTTTTATGTGATTTAATGCATTAAATATGAAAAAAAAATGAAGTATCATAATTTGAAAAATCGGAATAAATATAACAGTGAATAAAATTGTTGAAATGTTGAGATGGTTAGATGGAGATTAAATGGAATTTGGTTTCGAAAAGTTTGATCACGATTATGTGTTCTGGAATGCACTCCATCTTAAAAACAATCAGTTCTTCTTTCTTCTTTTCTTTCTTAGAGGTCCAGATGTTTAGGATTCCAGAAATGGATGGCTAAGATTTCGATGGATTATAAAGGGTTATCCATTTTCCGGTTTCAAAAGTATAGGGCTGGAATTCGACATCTGTCAAACTAAGTTGTTAAGCCAATTTTGTTTTTCAGTCGAAAGTCTGACATTTTTGAAAATGGATTGCTTAACTATCGCACAAAGCACAAAAATTGTTAAAACCTACTACAAAAATGGTGATTCTGCCACAGCCACATATCGTGCTTTTAGAGAATTGTGAAGAAATTTGAAGAGACTGGATTGGTTACAGATATTGTAAGGCCTGTGCATTATCGTTACGCTCGTACCACTGAAAATATCGCTGCTGTAAGTGAAAGTGTTGCCGAAGACCCGAATGTGTCGATTCCTCGTCGTTCTCAGGAATTAGTACTATCTTACGGCACATTATGGCGTATTTTGCATTTGGATCTACACCTACATCCATATTAAGTCCAGCTCACACAACAGCTGACTATTCACAACGTCGTATATACGTCGAATAGGTGCTTGAACAGCAGGTGGTGGACGGCGATTTTTCGAACAAAATTTTCTCACTCGGTGGGTATGTTAATAAACAAATTTGTCGTATTTGGGATTCTGAGAATCCTCAAGCAATTGAAGAGAGGCCATTACATCCACAAAAAGTCACTGTTTGGGGCGCTCTTTGGTCCGGGGGTGTGATTGGACCTTACTTCTTCGAAAACGACGATGGAACGACTGTCAACGTCAATTCGGAGCGTTATGGTCATATGATAACCGACTTTTGTTTTTGCCTGCTATTGAAGAATACGACTTGGAGAATTTGTGGTTTCAACAAGACGGTGCCACATGCCACAAAACTCGAGCGAATATGGCTTTATTAGAAGAGACATTTCCTGGCCGCGTAATTTCGCGTCGTGGCGATATCAACTGTCCACCTAGATCATGCGATTTGACACCGCTGGACTTTTTTTTGTAGGGCTATGCGAAAGACCGTGCTTTTCCAGATAAACCTTTAACTCTTGAGCACTTGAAAACCAACATTCGTCAAGTTATAGCTGAGATACCGCCCAATATTTGTCAAAAAGTGGTCGAAAATTACATTAAAAGAATCGATGCTTGCAAAATTTCGCGTGGTATTCATTTAAATGATGTAGTTATTCACACATAATGTCAACGTTCAAACTTTATAATAAAAAATAAATATCATGAAAAAAACATTTTATAGGTGTTTTATTTACGTTTACTTTTGAAACCGCAAAATGAATAACCCTTTATTTCAAAAAAAAATATTAAAATTGATACCTATTACTTTAATTTGTTTTTATTTTTGAAAAATTAATTTATCCGGTAGGATTGTTTATTGGATGCCTACATTCCAAAAAATATTTTTGTTTCACTATTCGTCAATCTTTACCGGAAATTCTTGTAAGTTGTTAAAGGGCTTCGGCCGAAGGTTGTTGTTTAGCCGAATATTCGGCTTCGGATAGAAATCGACCTTCGGTCGGACACTAACATCTTGTAATGGAAACTGTCAAAGTACATAAATATACACAGAAAAAAAAACTAAAATATGTATTCCATTGGCATCGCAGTCATCATACAGTTCTTTTCTTGGCAGATGACGAAAGAATCTAAATTTTGACGTGATGATGAAAATACATTTTTTCCGAAGTATAAAATAAAATATAATTATAAATAACTAAGGTGAAGGGAATTTTTTAAAAATTGAATGGACCTTCAATGAAATTTGACACCACTTATTTTGTCTTTCATCTTCTTTACATATTCAAACGATCATATCCGCCTCTGAACTTGCCGGCAACTCATCCAGTTTGGTATTGGTATAGACCGCCTTTATTATGCCTCATTTTAAAACATCTGCTCAACACGAGTTGGTATATCAAATTGGCACACTAAAGATATAATTTTGCGCGCTGAGTATGGATGGACTCACAACCAGTGTTGTTCCTCAACGTGTCGACTTTAATTGTCTACATTTCAACGTAGGTAGACAATTGGTCGACAATATCAACAATGTAGACAATATGTCGACAATGTAGACAATATGTCCACAATGTAAACAATAACTTTGGCATCTTAAATCTCACAAATAAAGTCATTCCACATAGTCTTTGCTACAACGATATACACGTGGTTTAATATTATCCATAAAAATATAAGTTTCAAGCTACAAATTATAATATTTTCTTTAAAATAAAAGTTTCAGACACGTGGGTGCTATTAACATATTTGGCCGATCTATAAACAATGCATTTGAAGTGGTAGGATATCACTTGGTGAAAACCAATTATAAATAGGCAGCTGTTGGCACATTGTGCTGCAAAATAGTGCTGAAAACTGACTTTAATAATATTGGCGCAAAATTTTAAACGATTTAGTTTAAAATATGATTTAGCTAATTTTAAAAGATTTTAACATTTTGCTAAAGTAAAAATCACAGAATGGCTACTTTAACTTTTAGCAATTTGGTAAATCCATTTTGGCATCTGATAAGTATATTTTGGATGGACCCGAGGGTCCCAGGTTCGAGTCCTGCTGGTGCACATTTTTTTCTTAGTTTTTTTAAATAATAATAATAATAATAATAAAAATAGAAGTATGTATACCTTTTTAGATCACATGTTGGATTTTCATCAACATATAATTAACTTGCAACGCATAACAACAATAATTGTGTTCATTAAAATTCAAACCCTACAAATGCTTAGCTTTCTGCTTAATTAGCAATTTACTAGTTAAGAAAAGATTTAAACATTTTGAAATAGTTATTAAATCAATAAGTATCTACTTAGGAAATTGCTAACTAGTAGAATGCTAAGTCCTTAACAATAGGTTGCTTAAAATTTTGCGTTATTGATTTTAAAAGTAAATCCAAAATTTACTACTCTAAATGAGTTTTAAAATGGAATTTGACTTTAAAAATGGGTTTTAAAATGAGGGTCGGGAATTTTAAGCGACAAGAAGTATACTTTAATATTAAGGAGGTAGTCTAACTTTAAACAGAGCAAAACGCTTCTTTATCTTTCTTAAGCTATACTTTTTCCAGTTGACGTTTGACATTTCATAGCAAATAAAACGCACGACTGGATCGCACGAACTTGCTTTTGTAGCTAACAACTTTAATGTAGCTAACCATTGAGGCTTAGCTATGTAGGTAAGATAAACTTGATTCTTAGTATAATGAATTGTGGAATGGATGAATCAAGGAATAGTTAAATAGGTACCTGCCTACAAATGTATATTTGAATCTAAGTTATGGATTTTAATTATGTAAGTTAGGAGAGTAAAATGTATCTACATATATGGAACCTAAGTATGTAAACATGTGCATATAATAATGAAAATGAAGGACGTAGGTGGGTAGGTAGCTATATACATACAACTTCATAATTTAGGTGCAACACGCATACATAAGATTCGTGTGATTTTTAAAGCAAATATGTATATATAAATGTACGAGGGCCTACATTGTATTTAGTATTCAGTGACGTACGCTAAAATTCGTAATATGGTAAAAATAAATGGATAATACACATACTTAAATATTTTTATATTGTTAGTCGTTGTAGTTTGAAGGAAAACAAAGACGCCATTTGAATTCATGGGTAAATAGCGGTTTGGAGCGGTGTTTTAATAAACTATTTTTTTATGTATAAAATTTTGAAAACATTTTAAGAAAAAAAATTTGAAACGCCATTTTGAAGATATTATTAATATACATATAAAATTTAAATTTAAAAAATATTCTATGACTGGTTTTTAAAAAATCGATTAAAAAAAAATTTTATTCGAAAAACTTTTTTTTTGAAAATTTTTAGTATGCAGTTTTATTAACAATTTTAGGGAGCATTTGTATAAAAAAAATTTTATGGGAAGTAAAAATTGTTTATACTTAAAAGTGAACTGTACTAATTTAAGAACACACACATTTTTGTATAAACATTCTTGGAGCCGTTTTCGTGAAATACATTTTTTTCTTAACGGTTTTTAAACATTTGTATGGGAGGTACCGTTGTTTTTTATTTTAGAAAATTATTTTTTTAACTATTGAAGATAATGTTTTTTTTTTTTTTGAAAAAGTTTGGTATAAAATAGTGCTTAAAATTTCTAGGAGGTTCTGCGTAAAAAAATTAAAAAAAAATCAAATTAACCTTTTCCGAGAAAATCGAAAACCAAACAAATGGTTCTACTAGAGGTACCAAAAATAACAATTTTTTTCCAAAAACAAAATTAGCAAAAGTTACCCTTTCCCTTCACTAATGAACTGATTGTTTTTTATAAAAATCGTTAACATATTAACGAAAGAACAAAATGTACCAAGTTTGAAAAAAATCTACTTAACCGTTTATTCTGCAGACTGGAGGAAATACAGACGGAATTGGGGGACCTACGTTTTTGATGTTCTGTATGATCGTAATGTCATGTTTAATTGTTAGAATTTTTTTTTTTTATAATCGCAAGTAAAAATGAAAGAAAAATGTTTCCTGAAGAAGATCATAATATTTTTTTTTTAGAAAGCCAAAAATATATAAGGTTCGGGCAAATCCGTTTGAAGAACTTGATGACCTTGAATTTTATTCAAGAAACCGATTTGAAAAAACAACGGTTCGATTTTTAATTGAAAAAAGTACGTGAAAGCCGATTAATTTTGTTGAACAATTATTGTTTCTTTATCTGAAACGAATTATATATGGAATCCCTTTTCTGAAATTGTAAACATCTCACCTGAGCTTTTATAAATGTATGAATATATTTTTTGTGTTCTTGTGCATATGTTTATTTTGCAATCTGTTCCATTACTCTATCTGTGAAAATTGTGTGTTCAACATAACTTTTATTAACGTAGCCCGTAGGATTAACGTAGGGTATACTCTAATTAGAAGTGTATTTAAAATTTAGACAAAGTACGGCAGGGGCTGTCAACTAGACGACTACTTTAACTAGAATTGGGTTTGTTCTTTAAGCGACGATTGTTAAAGTTTTTGCGCCAATATCTTTGCAAAATGAATTGAAATCGGACTAAAAAAAATAAACATCTCCAAATTATGTGAGAAATTTGTCAGTTAACGATTTGATTACTGAAAAAATATGCATTAGTAATAAAGTACTGGTATTTTTTTATTTTATTACTAATTTCCTCAAATTTTAAAAGGTTTTTAAACCTTGACCAGTAGTAGAGAAGTGAAGTGATTCATTTGACCCACCAAATTTTAGTGAGTAGATTTATCATAAGAGATTTCTCCCATAATTTAAAGTGTTTCGATATCTTTGTTTTAAATACTTTAAACTAAAAAATTTACAAACATAGAACTAAGTATGCGTTTAAATTTAGATTCAATGATTTTTTCACGACTATCTTGTTATCACACGTTTTTGTTGAATGAATTATGATGGTTTCACGAATTTTCTACAATGTCTACATTGTCGACAAATTTATGTCGACAATTGTGAATTGTGTACATGTAGACAATCATGTAGTCTACATTTATAATCTACATGGAACAACACTGCTCACAACAGAGATTATCTAAAAAGTGTAGTATACGTGGAGGAGTTTGTTGGTGAGTAAAGTAAAGTATAAATCAAGGGGCTTAACTAGGTATTTTTAATGCTTCGTTAAAGTTTATAAAGCTTTTGATATTAAAAGATTTTCCAATTGTTAAATTACTCCCATATCTACCAATTTGGCCCAAAAGGATTTAGTATCATCAGTCGGTAGTTCTTCATTGATGATTACGGAAATCTGGGGTTATGGTCAAATTCCACCAGATTACAAAATCTGCAAATATTTTTCCAGCAATTAAAATTCTTAAAAAAAATATAAAATCAAAAAATTGAACAGTTTTATCTTAGAGTAATTTCAGATAAATAGTTTTCTTGCCTTACCCGATTCACGGGTTCTAGGGATTTCAAATCCTATTTTTTGTCATATCCAGTACTTTGGATTATGGAAGCTTGGCCATTAAGTTTTATTGGTTTTCTGGATTTTGAGATTTGGGGATTTGGAATTTAGGGAGGGTGTTGGAATACTTGTAATATGCCGACGAAGTACAGACCGATGATCCTTACCACAACATAATTTATAACTAATCAATGACATTTTGTATCGTGGGTATTAGCTTCGTCTCAAATCCGTCATTTTAGCTTGTTGACGTACCCGCTCATCTAAATTGGAACTCGTCACTGAAGATGATTGGTATTTGCTGAAATCGGCTTCCACTTCCAAACTGCTCCAGAAATTGCTTGACACGCACTCTAAATTGTCAATGTGATTTAGAATAATAGTAGTATCTGAAAAAAAAAACCAAAAATTAACAAGAGATACCACAACATGGCCGTCATGAATTGACGAAATCTACGCCTCCCGTTCCAACCAACAAACTATCCGGAGTGTCATAAATATCTCTAATATTTCTTATCTCAGTAACGGGTTCCATTCCGATAAAAAAAAAGAAAAACAACTTTATCGATCAATTGGAATGGCATTGCTTCTGAGGAGGACTCTTCAAAAAGTCAAAGTTTTGTTGTATATTTCGAAGCTAAGAAATATCAAAACCTCTTCCACGCCTTGAGGACAAAAAATAGATTTAAAGTTATGCCTTTGGGTTTTTTTTATGTTACTCGTAATTTTTGCAAAAAAAAAAAATAATATAAGAAGAAAATGCTAAAAACGCTTTTAGACTGTTTTTGTCGAAATAAATTGCAAATAATATTCCCGAGTGAAATATCTTTTCCATTTTGGATTTGTCGTTGTTGTCGTCCTATGTATATCGATGAATAAGAGTATTGTTGTATCCATAAAATAGAATTACTTTCGTTGAGCGCACAGGAAGGCGCCAATAACGTATCAAAATCTTCGGCAACAATAACGTATCCTTGGGCGATTTTGCATTTCTATGCCTTTTTTTGAAAAGCATATCGAATCTGATGGGAAATTGAAATTGAATCAAAATCTTTTCTATTTTTTTTTTGTCTTGTGTATTTTCATGCTTTGCCATACTTCGGTTCAATGAGAAAAGGATGTTTTATATATGATACTGTCATAGATACTCGAATCTATGACAGGATACGGTTATTGGTCGGGATGACACGGGTGGATATCGTTTTAAAAAGATTTTCAATTTTTTTTTTTTTTTGTTGCTCATTCTTATTGAGGTTGTGATTTTATGTTGTTAGCATAAAATTTCACGAGGTGGATTACATTAAGGGCTTTTTGGCTTGAGGGAGTCGCTTTTCGCAGCACTGATATACCTATACATATTGTATTGTATGGGATAGAAAATGCCATTTTTTGTATCAATTTAGATTTGTGTGTTTGTACGTTTTTTTTTTGTATATTAACAATTGAAAGTGGTTGGTACTTGGATTAGGGTGATAGTAAATATTATAAAAAATGCTCATGTTTTGTATTATAAAAAAAATCAAAGTAGGTACATCCTATTAGTATTACTTGCACGTGTGAAAAAAACAGCAATCGATTAAGATTGCAGTTATAAGAGCGGCATTTTGTCTGAAAGCTTGTGAGTTTTTATTATAGGGTTGGCAACGAGACCGAGACTATTTTGAAAGCATCCGGGATAGGGCTGGCAACGAGACCGAGACTAGTCTCGGTCTCGTCTCGGTCTCGGTCTCGTCAACGAGACGAGACTCCTTTAAAAGTACCGAAGACGAGACCGAGACGAGAGCGAGACGAGACCGTATTGTTGGTACCGAAATTCGACGAGAGTCTCGCTGGTCTCGGCGGTCTCGGTGGTTTCGTTTCGGTTTTCGCTATAAGAAAATTTTGTTTTTATTTCATTATTTTTTAATATCTAATCATGTTCAATTTTTATAATATTCACAAGTTTTTTTTTGCGAAATATTATATGCGCGTTAACATATCAAACCATATTATGTATATACATAGTTATACAGATTTAGGCGCATTTCGAAAATCCAGAGAAGAATGCGTACGATTTATGTATGCATGGCGTTGCTTCCTTTTGGGTGGCATTTGGAAAAAAATATTGTCAAAACGTTAAAATATAGTTCTTTGCCTAACTGTCAAGCCATGAGCTGTCAAAATCCCATGAAGAATTTCTCCGATTTAAATGGATTAAAAAATCTCTACAAAAGTCAAATTTTACCTCTGAAAATTATAAATTTTTCGATTTAATTTATTGCTCCGTAAAAAGGTGATTTAAGGCCTCTTGGGTGAGGTTTGAAAAAAAATATTTTAAAAACGTCAAAATATACAGTCCTATTCTGTTAAACGTTCACGTGAATATTTATATTCTGCTATCCGACGGAAAAAACGAATTGTTTCAAAAATTACATAAATTTCGATCAAAAATAAATTTTAACAATTAGATTCTCTTAAGAATTAAACAAAAAAAAATATTAGTAAAGCTTTGCACTCAAAAGATAGAAGGCATTTGAAAATATCTAAAAAGTGAAAAATTGAGTAAAATATTCACGTGAATCGGAAGATAGCAGAATAGGGCTGATAGTTTATTGCCTACCTGCCAAGCAATGAACTGTCAATTTCATTGAAGGATTGCTCCGATTAAAATGGATTAAAAAAAACTGTACAAAATTCAAATTTTATCTTGGAAATACGGCTCTTCAAAGGTGTCTGATAACCTTACTTCACAGCCTATTTTTTACGTTATCACACACCTTTGAAAACTAAATTCGCACAAAATGTAAGGCATTCGGAGCGCTTTCATACGCAACTAATAAAATTCAACTTAAAAATATAGTTTTCGATTTACACAAGTAAAACTTACTCGTTTCAAGTGAAGTCTATGGCCTTAGCTTCATGGACTTACGTAATGCAGAACAAAATTTCTAGTTTTTGATTTGTTTAGCATAAGCAACGTACAAGGATATATCATTATTAGATTCATGCATAATTGACAAGAACAATAAAGTTGGATAAGACGTGCAGATGCCATGTTTGACCGAATTCTTGAGATCCATATTGTACGTTGATTTTCACCAAGTTTCCCAAACTTGTTTTTTTTTTCTATTGGTTTTGACAGCTAAATGTGAATATGTGTAGCAATTCGTACGATTTTTCACGTTACCAAACACTAAAATCGGAGCAGTCCTTCAATGGATTTTGACAGCTCATGGCTTGATAGGTAGACAACATACTATATTTTGACGATTTGATAATATTTTTTTCCAAATGTCATACAAGAGGCTTAAAATCAACTTTTGTCGGAGGAAAAAATTTCGAGGTAAAATTTGAATTTTGTAGAGGATTTGTAATCCATCTAAATCGGAGCGATACTTCAATGGATTTTGACAGTTCATGACTTGACAGGTAGGCAACTTACTATATCTTGACATTTGAGCAATATTTTGTTTTCGAAATTTCACCTAAAAGGTCTAACATCAACTTTTTAGGGCGCCATAAATTAAATCGAAAAATTTCGATTTTTTTTAGGTAAAATTTGAGTTTTGTGTAGGTTTTTTTTTTAATTCATTTAAATCGGAGACATCCTTAAATGGTTTTTGACATGTCGTGGCTTGACAAAACCGGTAAATTTATTTCTTAAAAAATCGAGCGTTGTATGTAGGTACTCTTTTTTATTTAATATTTTATTTGTTTTTGCTATGAAATATATTAACTTACACAAATCTTCCAAAATGTTATTTCCACTTAACTCAAAAGACAAAACAGACTCACGAGTTTGTTTTATACATTTTCCCGCATTTTTCTTACCGACGAACTGCTGAGATACCACAACCATACTCTATATTTGCAATCCGAACAATGCGTCTTATCTTTATCTTACATCTTTTTACTACCACGAAAGAAACCAAGACTAAGGATGATACCAGGACCGAGACCGAGACCGAGACGAGACCGCACATTAAAATTTTCTCGAGAAAAAGGCGAGACCAAGGCCGAGACGAGACTTGGTTAGGCGAGACCTGGACCGAAACCGAGACGAGACTGAAATTTTTCGATTTTGGCGAGACCGAGACGAGATTAACAAAAGTCTCGCCTGGTCTCGTCTCGTTGCCAGCCCTAATCCGGGACGAGACTGTATTTTTGGTACCGAAATTCGCCGAGAGACTCGATGGTCTCGGTTGTCTCGGCAGTCTTAGTGGTTTAGTTTCGGTTTTCGCTAGAAGAAATATTTTTTATTTAATTATTTTGTACCATTGATGGAGTTTTATATATATCTTTTATATCTCGCCGATTAAATAAGTCTGAGGTAAATTATTCTGTCGTGGATAAAGAAGCTTTAGCAATAGTTTATGCTCTCAAAAAGTTAAATATATATTTAATTGGGAGAAAGTTTGAATTAAGAACTGACCGAAAGTCCCTATTGAGAATATTTGATCCAGATAAAGAGACTCCTGTACTAGCTAATGAAAGACTAAAACGTTGGTCTTCTTATATTAGTGGCTATGATTTTAAAATTGAACACATTCCTGGCAAGCAAAATATAGCCGATACGCTCTCTATACTACAAAACTCTGCAGATCAAGAATTTGAAGAGGAAATCCGTCAAATTAATTTCTTAGGTGAACAAGACCATATGCCTGTTTCAACAGAAGAAATTAGATGCAAATCAAAAAAAGATCCATTATTGAAAAAGGTATTTCAAGCTTTAAAGAAAGGTTACTTAAGTAATTTAAAAGGAGTTAAATATAGTCGATTTTCAAAACGAAGTAGGGAAATCAGTTCAGAGGAAAACATACTTTTTTGGGTTATCCTCAGATAGGCGCAATGCAAAAATCCAAAGATCCAAATCGCCCAATTTTTCAGGCTTTGTTTCAACTTGCGGAAAAAGGTGACTTTAACACTTTTATGTGACACTTGGAAAAAAATTTTATCGAAACGTCAAAATGTAGTTCATTGCATATCTATCAAGCAATGAACTGTCAAAATCCATTGAAGGATGACTCCGATTTAAATGGATTAAAAAATATCTACAAAATTCAAATTTTACCTCAGAAAATACATACATTTTTTTGACTAAGGATGAGATCAAGACCGATACAAGATACATGGTTAGGCGAGATCGAAACCGAGACCGAGACGAGACTAACAAGTCCTGCCTGGTCTTGTCTCGTTGCCAGTCCTAGTTTTCACGTCATCTATATATCGAGTTGGTGCAAACCATTTGTACGTGATTCCCGAGAAAAACAATTCGAAAAAAAATCGACTAATTGTTATTTAACGAATTTTTTTTTCGAAAACAACTTTAACGATTTGAAGATGACAAGACAGCAGATTTTTTCAGAAAATTCCTTTATACTTCCGATAGGTATAATAGGTATCTTATAGGTCAAGTTATGCATTTGGAAAAAAATCGAACTTGAGAATTTGGTCAAACTTAACATTATGTAGTAGAAAACAATAACAAAGTGGGTCCTGGAGTTCGGTCTGTCTGTCTATCTAAGCTGCCTAAGCCATTTTATGCAAACATGCAGGTACTTAAGCATTTTAGGTGATTGTGTCAAATAGATTTTGAATCGTTTTACCCCCCAAAATAACGGTACTTGAAGTGATAACTTCTATTGGCAGGAAAAACCGCTTCGTTACGTAACACGTTATGAATACGGAAAACTTTATAAATTAATCAAATTAACTAAACTTTAACTTTTGAAACTTTTCTCAAGTTAAACAATTTAAATATTAAATAGTTCAACTTAGATTAGTTTAAGTTATCACTCTGTCAGGCGTCCCGAGATACACATTTTTTTTTTTTTGAGAATTCAATAGGTATTTCGAAAACGGTTGAACAATATTTGAGTTCTTATATTTAAAATATTAAATACTTAAAATTACTATAACAAATTGGAATATATAACGCATACACAATAAAGTGCACGACCGGATCGCAAGTAATTGTTCTTATGCGTTATCTTATGCTGTCTTATACCTACGATGTAAGTACAATATTGTTAGTAGAAACGGCTAAATATATTTTTGAAGTCGTTTTTTACTTAATTTTTGATATTTCAAATTTTTTATTATTTTTTTACTCAAAAAGAAAAGAAAAGCAAATTCGTATGGTAATTTTAAGTATTTAATATATTAAATTCAAAAGCATAATTTCAAAAAAAAAAATAGTGCACCCGTTTTCGAATATTGAATTTAAAAAAAAAAAATTGTTTAAACTTATAAAAATTGTTTTTCGAAAATGTTGATGCGCAGTACTATTAAGAATTCGAAGGACCTCCTACTTAAAAATGTTGATCGAAATCCGTAAAAAAAATTGTTATATTGCAGATACCGTTAATAACAAAATATCCTTATTTAAGCTTGACCTTAATTCCCTGACTATAATAGTACACAGAAACTTTTTTTCAAAATGGTTACAGCCGTTTTCGAGATAATTAGGATTCCCTTTTTTAGTGCAAAAAAAATGTTTGGCAGGTACCGTTATATTTTGGGCTAAATACCAAGTTTGAAGAAAATCGCTTCAGCCGTTTGCACAGACAGGCAGCCGAAATCGCGGGAGCCATTTTTTGGCCCTTTATCATCGTAACTTTAAGTTTCATTACAATCTCGAGTTCGATTTTTTTTTCCAAATGCAAAACTTGCCCTAAAGTACCTACTTATGTAATTAATGAAATTAAAAAATTTTAAATCTTTAAAGCGGTGTTTTTTTTATGATGATACATATATTTTTAGGAGAAGAAATTGTATCGGCAATGTAAATTGTGTAGTTATAATAATGTGAGTATACAATCTTAATTTCAAAACAAATATAAAAACCCATTTTTGAAAAATCGACTAAATAAAAATTTTAATATGCAATAATATTTATAATTTTAAGGGTCATCTGCATAAAAAAAATTAATCGGTGCATGCAACAGTGAGAAAGTTTAAAATATGTAGAGTAGTTCTATAGGAATTTACGTTAAAAAGTACGAAAAATAAAATATTTTCTTACTTTTAGAAGTGGACTATACTTACTTAAGAACACATACATTTTTTTAACGAAATTCTTCGAAATTTTTTGAGAAACAACTTTTTTCTTACGGGCTTTTGACATTTTTTATTGTAATTCATTTTTTTTTTTGCCAAAAAATACATTTTCCTTAACTGATTTTCTTGTATAAGTCGCTGGAGTGGTTTTTGAGAAAAATAAGATTTGCCTTCCTTGTTAAAAAACTAAAATGCATGACTGGATCGGACGTACTTGCATATTTGCTCACATTATATGCAAAAGATTTTTAATAAAAACGGTTAAATGTATTTTTAAAGTCGTTTTTCACTTAATTTTTTATATATAAAAAATTCTAGAATTTTTTTTAAAAAAAATTGGTATGAACATTTTAAATATTTAATAATATAAATTCAAAAACAAAATTTCAGAAAAAATCGTGCACTCGTTTTCGTAATACTGAATTTTCAAAAAAAAAAAAAAAAAAAAAAAAAAAAAAAAAAAAAAATATTTTTTTTCAAATATCCAAAAAAAAAACTATTTTTCGAAAATTTTGAAATGCAGTATTATTTAGAATTTGAATGAGATCCTGTGTACAGATCTTGATCAAAATCCGTCGAGCCGTTTATGAGAAAGTCGAAAATCAATAAAATGGTTGTATGGCAGGTACCGTTAATAACAAAATATTTTCAATTTTGTTTCAATGTAGACCATACTAAAGGTAGAACACACACTAATTTTTATCAAAATAGTTAAAGCCGTTTTCGAGATAAATCAGATGGTAAAAAACTTTGTAAGGCAAGTATCCGTTATTTTTGGGGCTAAAACAACGATTCAAAAATCTATTTTGGGCAATCACCTAAAACCCCTAAGCACCAAGTTTGAACAAAATCGGTTCAGCCGCTTAAGCTGTAGATTGTATTACAGACAGGTTAAAAGGCTAAATATATTTTCAAAGTCCTTCTTTACTTAATTTTTGTATATAAAAAATTCTTAAATTTTTCTAAACAAAAATTGGGATGACTGTTTTAAATTTTTAATTATATAAACTTAAAAAACGAAATTTCAAAAAAAAAATCATCTTTTCAAAAAAAAAAAAATATTTTTTTTTCAAAATGCTATGCAATATTATTCATAATTTGAAGGACTTCCTATATAAAATTTTTCATTGAAATCCATTCAGCTGTTTATGAGAAAGTTAAAAATAAAAAAAATGGTGGTATGGTAAAAAAAATTAGTTTGACCAAAATTGTATAGTATACTTAAAATACACACAATTTTTTTTTATCAAAATCGTTAAAACCGTTTTCGATATAATTGAGATGGTAAAAAAATTGTATGTTAGGTACCGTTATTCTTGGACCTAAAAAACGATTCAAAAATCTATTTTAGACAATCACCTAAAACGACTAAATTCCAAGTTTGAAGAAAATCGCTTTAACCGTTTAGGCTGTAGAGCCTTGTACAGACAGACAGACGGACGGAACTGTGGGACCCACTTTTTTGGTGTTCCTATCATCGTAATGTCAAGTTTGATTAAGATCTCGAGTTTGATTTTTTTTTCAAATGCAAAACTTGACCTATATTTCCTATATCGCAAGTAAAAATGTATTGCAGGTACCGTTATTTTTGGTATTGAAAAACAGTACGAAAAAACTTGTGGGCATAACATTACACAAAAAGCAATAAGTACAAAATTTGAAAGAAAATCCATCTACATGTTTAGGCTTTAGGCTCGTGAACAGAAAGACAGATTAACAAACAGGCATACAGAATTGTGAGACCTACTTTGTTTCGTCTTCGCGTTCATCTTAATTTTAAGTTTTATCAAAATCTCGATTTCAATTTTTTTACGAATCCATAACGTGTCATATAAATAGTACCTATATACTCGTATCGCAAGTTAAAATGGCTCCCAGAAATTATCCCATAATTTGATTTGGAAATAACTCAGTCGTGGGAATTATACTCTAAGGAAGGTATATAGCCAGATGAGAAGGTTTTCTAGCATTGTCAGATGAAGCGTAAACACCTTGCGGCAATTATAGCGATACCGGTAAGTGATCGGTCCACAAAAGGATACAAATGTTGATGCACATGACCAGAATCACAAGCTGTTAAGTTTGCTCAATTCAAGTGCAGCTCATGGACGAGAGTGTCAAAGGGTGTCAACTTTTACGCTAATATAGAAATAAACACCATTGAGTTTTCGAAGCTTTTAATTCTACGCAGCTTTTTATTCCCTATCTTAAAATGGCATCCAGTTCAGATCATTAAAGTCTTATCATATTTTACAGTTAAAGTTCCTAATTCAAAGAGCAGGGATGTTAACCTGAAAACTAAGATATAGTTAAGTATAATGTCGCCTGCCAAACATCTATTGGATTAGAAGTTTCGTGCAAAACATCATTTATAAAAATAAGAAAGAGATTAGGAGAAAGTACGGCACCCTGAGGAATGCCAGTTTATAATTATGGTGTGTGCTTAAACTTGAAAACTATCAATACATTTTTTATAACACGGTTGAAAAGGGAGTATCATATCCAAGAGAAAATAGATTCTTCGATATAACTTGCAAGCATTTTTGAAGGCCAGATGCGTTTAAATGCCTTAGAAATACCAACTGAAATAATCATAAATACTTTCACTTTGGTGATATACATATTTCTTGCAGTGTGCAGTAAAATCCATCAGATCATCAAGGATTTTATTCGCTCTTCTTAGGCTGATAATTTATCAGCGTTCACATGACTTTAGAAAGAAAAATCATTATGTTCCTTGACGGTGAGGTAAATTGACCTTTCTTTAGGAATTGGCTGGCAAAAAGTGTTATTTTCCATCTACTCGGAACGAAAACAAGAGAGTAGATGGAAAAGCTTACACAGTAGTTTTGCCAGCATGGAACAACGAAGAACAACTCTTCAAAACCATCTAGAAAAGCGGATTAAAGTATTTTAAGATCTTTAAGGACTCTGGCCACTATTTTTTATAAATCTAGTGTCTTCGTTTTTTCAAATTTTTGTGAAACAAAAATAAAATGTCTAAATTTGTTTTTTTTTATCGATTTTTCTAATTAAAAAGTAGATTTCGTCGATTTTCTTCATGAAATTGTTTTGGAGAGATAACTACTTTTCTTTTAATTTTTTACAACCATTTATGTATAATGAACAAAAAAAGAATAAAACAAAACCCAAATATAAGCAGATAGAATATTTTTTTGCTCTTCCTTATTTTTTAATTTCAAGTAACCGCAGGATGTTTGTTCAAAGTTTCAACCACAAATTTGTGTGTTTTTTCTTCTTTTTTTCATTTTGTGTAAAATAAAAACCAAAAGAGGTAAAATCAGTCAACCCCAAGATAATCACAGTGAGCATTTCAAAGACACATGTCCAGTTTGGTCGATCGAATAAATTATACAACTCTAGACTATAGAGTGTCCTTAAAAAAAAAAAAAACAAAAAAAAAAGAACATGAAGTAAAAACTAAAGAAATGGAATTTCATTTTTTATTTGAAAAAGGTGAGCAAAAGAAATCGAACAACTGCTGAAGAAGTGTTATTTTTGTTTTTGCACACTTCGAACAGGTTGGTTGGGTCTTCTGTGTGCCATATATATACAATATACATATTGACTTTGGAGGAAGCGCTTCCTCGTATTTTTTATATGTAAGAGTCCTTCTTCGCCATCTATTCCTTATCTATCGAAATCCTAACTTATTCGGAAGAAAAAATCGTTTTGGCGTTGAAAAAAAAAAACATACCACGATAAAGTCTGGAATGAAATGGGAAAAGGAGAATATTTTTTATCGGGATCCTCTGGTCTGGTCAGCAAAAATATAGGAGGGTTGTATGTTTAGTTGAGGGAGGGTGACATTTTTCTTTCTGACTGTTTTCCATTTTTAAGTTTTTTTTTTGTTTTATCTTTGTAAAGATGAATTGAGTCCACTTCTGGCTCGGCGGTGGTCAATATTTCTTTGTGTCATCATGTTCTTTCTTTTCTGTCCACAAGAGATGACAAGATGAAATACACCAGTAAAAACAACTCATAAGATAGATATCTACAATATTTAGGTGTACGTATTCGTAGACTTATGTGTGTATGTTTGGTTTTAAGATAAGTCTATTATATTCAATCAATGAAGCTGAATTTAATTTAGTCAAGCTTATTGGGGCGAAACTTCATAATTTATATATTCTTTGGTAGAAATAAAATGGAATCTATAAAAGTCAATCATAAAATTAAATTAGAAGATTGCATTCATTTACTTCGTTTTAAGACTGCGACTTCAAATACTGTATTCACCATTCGATTGACTTTAAGAAGATTGCAATCATTTTCATCATTCATTTTACTAATCAATCAATTGATTGCAATCTTTTGAGTACTCATGTATTTATTCTTTGTATTCTTTGCAATCCAAAGAATCAAAGGAAAAGATTTATCGCCCTTTCTTTACCTCAATGCTGGATATTTTTTTTTTTGTACATTCAGAGATTTGAAAGTTATTTTATAGTTACAAGTCTTAGTTAAAGGCAAATACAAAAAAAAACCTTTATTAGCGTGAAAAAAAAATATCTATCGCTACTAAAATATAAAAGTGTAATTTTGTTTCGATGTCAGTTTGTCTGTAAATGACAGGTAAACTGACGACTTACCATTTGACACGCCATAAAAATGATTGTATCTTCTTCTGTTGTCCTTTGGGCAACTTAAAGGCTATTAAATTTAATATATAAGTTATGTTTTTTATGCTTAATACACATATATTTGCACTTACCTCTTCATTTTATACTGATTTTAAAATATAATTTCCAAATTTATATTTCGTTTTGTATACGTTTTGCTGTTTCCATGGATTTTATATCCAAATTGATTTTTGTTTTGTTTATTTTCCCAATTGTTATAGATTTTCATTCCAAACTAGCAGAAAGTCCCCGGTGTTGCCCGGGCACCTGAGGCAAAAGTCTTTTAATAGAATATCTTTCAAATGAAACAAAAAATTAAGAAACCAAACTTGTAAGGAAAAGGATTAACCAGGATTAGCTTTCTTACTAAATTTAACAAAGAAGATTTATTATTTGTATTTTTGTTTGCAAACGAACTATTCTTCATTTTGACACCTTCGCTTTCGTTTTTTTACATGCGATTATAGTTAGTACAATGGGGGCGTTCGGTAGCGCACAGCTTCGTTGTCTTTGTAATACCAGTTAAATACCTGTCAATTAACAGCTGACGACCATAACAAACAACAAAATATATGATTTCCAAATCGAAGCCAAGCTAGCGCTAAATTTCTGGTATACTTAGGTATCATAGTGCAAAGCTGACTACGAAATCAGCTGTCTTTTCAATTGTTGTTTATGAACTTTAATTACTTACCTAATACATCATCTTCTCATTCTGAATCGGTTGAAACATTTGTGGTTCTTACTTCCTGATTTCTTTTACATTTATATTTGATCGTAAGCAATTAGTTTTTTTTCTGTTTTGACTTGACAGAAATGGTTACCTATTGGGTTTTATACGTTCATAAACACACAATTTATTTTTCAGCAATGGATCAGAAAGCTGTGCGACACCGAACGCCCTTATTATAAGGGAAGTTATGCATTCTTTGAAAAAAAAATTGAGATAATAATCAAACATGGCATTATGTTGATATCGAAGACGAGAAAGGCTGCTATTCAAGTGCGACTGGAAAAAAAATTATGCATAGTGTCGGGGAGTGTCGCATTAGTCCGGTCTTACTTTAAACCTTTAAAGACCCGACATTTTGGGTTTCACGCTAACAGGGCCTCAGTATGAAAAATTTCGAAGATTTCGATGAAAGAAATTCGAAATTAGACGTGTTCCTTTTCTGTAATTTATGCGGGGCTTATACACAGACATGAATTGACCGTCGCCAGGACTATTTGCATGAAAGCAAAAAGGTTGCTAAGGTTTCGCACTGAACTATCAATTTTTTTCAAATTTGCAAGGAACATTTATTTAAGTGTGTAAACACATACAATAGCGAAATCTTGTATTTTCACAGTTACAGGCGCCAATGAATTCATGCAATATTCTTTGCATTTCAGCGTATGAAATGAATAGTTTGTTGAGAATATTGAAATTAGCCTATTAACCGAGTTTACATCTGCAAAGATTCCCCAGCTCCAGTGGCTACTTTTGCGAACGTAAAAACTAACTTGCAAGTGTAAGCTCATGCTTTCGCTTAAGTTGATATATGAATGAAAGTAAAACAAAATTTAGTGGGTCCCAACTTTTCATGTGCCAGCAATAAGAGTTGATAGCAAACAACATCTCAAAACCAAAAGAAATTTTTAAATTGTAGGTGTGGTTTCCGAGTTTAGCCTTAGCAAACAAACTGATAAAGATGAATTTCACTTTATGAGAATAAAATTAAAGGGTTATCCATTTCGCGGTTTCAAAAGTATAAAGTCAAACTAAGTTATTAAACCAATTTTTTTTTCAGTTGAAAGTCTGACATTTACGAAAATGGATCGCTTAACAATCGCACAACGCATGAACATTGTTAAAACCTACTACAAAAATGGTGATTCTGCCACAGCCACATATCGTGCTTTAAGAGGAGATTATGGTTTACATTATCATCCAACTACGCAAGCAATTGGCAAAATTGTGAAGAAATTTGAAGAGACTTGATTGGTTACAGATATTGTAAGGCCTGTGCATCATCGCTTCGCTCGTACCACTGAAAATACATCTACAAAAAGTCACTGTTTGGGGCGCTCCTTGGTCCGGAGGTGTGATTGGACCCTACTTCTTCGAAAAGGACGATGGAACGACTGTCACCGTCAATTCGGAGCGTTATGGTCATATGATAACCGACTTTTTTGCCTGCTATTGAAGAAAACGACTTGGAGAATATGTGGTTTCAATAAGACGGCGCCACATGCCACACAACTCGGCCGAATATGGCGTTATTGCAAGAGATATTTTCTGGCCGCGTAATTTCTCGTCGTGGCGATATCAACTAGCCACCAAGATCATGCGATTTGACACTGCTGGACTTTTTTTTGTAGGGCTACGCGAAAGACCTTGTTTATGCAGATAAACCGTTAACTCTTGAGCACTTGAAAACCAGCATTCGTCAAGTTAAGGGCTGAGATACCCCCCAATATGTGCCAAAAAGTGGTCGAAAATTACTTCAAAAGAATCGATGCTTGCAACAATTCGCGTGGTGGTCATTTAAATGATGTACTGTTTCACACATAATGCCAACGCTTAAACTTTATAATAAAAAAGAAATATAATGAAAAAAAATATTTTACATGTGTTTTATTTACGTTTACTTTTGAAACCGCAAAATGGATAACCCTTTATTAAAATCTGTTGAACGGTTTCTAGGAATAAAGCATATTGTGTGTACTTATCATTTCAAACAAAAAATAATGAGCTATTTTGAAAATATTAAATTATTAAAAAAAAGTTTTTAAAATGTGCTTAAAAATACAAACAAATATCTATTAGGAAATTAAAAATATTGGTATGTATCACAAGTTGGACTGTTAGTGGCTATACTAACATACATACGAACAGAGTTTTTAGACCATGTTTTTTATTCTTCGCTATCATAGTAATATCATGCTTGATTGGTATCTCAAAACTTTTTTTTCGACGAATGCATAACTTCCCTTAAATTATATTTACCTATCGCGTAATAAGACAACCTCCGGAAAGCAAAGAGTCCAAAATGAAGAAAAGTTCGTTTGTTAAAAAGAAAGAATACTAATCCTATACCAATCTTCTGTTACCCAAGCGATAAATTTGAAGAAAATGGGTTTATGTTATTATTTCGAATGGAAGGCAATAAATTGAAGTGTCATTTTGACATCTTAAAACCTTTGTTTCTCGACTATTATAATCGAATTGGAAGTTACTGAACATGGGTATTGAACGACAAAATAAATGAAAAATCTTTTTTCTTACAAGTTATTTTTTCTTTATTTTTCATTTCATTTGGAAGATATTGCATGGCTTGGGTGCCCGGGCGACGCCGGGGACTTTCTGCTAGTAATAAATAAAATAAAAAAAGAATAATTTTTATTAAAACAGTTTTATGATTTTAAATAGCGTATATAATTTATATGTTATAAAAAAAAAACGAGGAATGCTTTTTATACACAAATGAATTGACTAGAATAAGCTATAATAAATTAAATAAATAGGGATAGATAAATAAATAATAAATAAGTAAATGAGTAAATAAAATAAATTAATAAAAATAAATAAATAAAAAATATATACAAATTCAAATAAATAATGTTAGTGAACGGCAAAATGTGTTAGTAATAAATAAAAACATGAATTGATAAATAACACTTAACTAATGAATATAATAAATTAACATAAGTTAACTGAATAAATAAATAAATAACAAGCAATCGAAATAAATGTACGTGAATATTAAGTTATTCTAGAAATATAAAGCTGGCTTATGAGAGGATTGTCAGCCTTATCAAAGCTATTATTAAAATTGGTAGTAAGTTTCCGAATCCTCCACTGTGCAGATCCAAGGTGTAATGATACCACGGAAGATTGAGCATCATTTTGAACACTTTATTTTGCGAAATTTTTAAACCTTTTTATGTGACTTTTAGCAGAATTCTCCCATGCTGGTCACCCATATAGTAATATTGATTGAAAAATAACTTTATATATTAAAATCATATTATCATTTGTAAGTGAAGATTTTCTGTTTATAAATTGGTAAATCATCTTAATAGAAATATTGATTTTCTTTATAGTATTACTAATGTGTTGACTAAAAGTTAATTTGGTGTCAAGATGAACTCCTAAATATTTCACTGACTGTTCACATGCTATTACATTTCAATTGATGTTAAATCTGAGTGCTGGGAAGATAATAAGGTTTTCTTTTTCGCGAGAAAAAGATGGCTGGCATCTTTCCAACATTCAGCTTAATTTTCCATTTGTTAAAATATTTTTCTAATATTTCAATTGCATTTTATTTGTATTAATGTTGAGACCAAACTCATGCGATGAAAATATTGCAGTATCATTAGCAAAAATAGCTGCTTCACAACATGGAGATTTGGGAAATCTGATGTATAGACGTTATACAAGTTTGGACCAAGAACTGAACCTTGGGGAACACCAAAATCAAAACAAAAAATTTTTGAAACACCACTACAACGTGGTCCTGAAAACTTCTACCACACAAGAAACTTTGTACAATTTTACACAAATAAAGTGGGAAGTTAAATTGTATCATTTTGTATACTATTCCATTGTGTCAAGTAGAATCAAAAGCTTTTTCCATATCTATAAGTATCATTCCAGTTGAGTGTCCTTCAGCGCAATTCTGTTCTTCGTGGTTACAAATTCTTTTTATCTGATGAGATGTGCTGTGAAAACGTCTTAATCCGAATTGCTCATCAGTAAAAATATTATGATTCGAAACAGTTTTTAAAATTTATGCCTTTATTATTTTTTTGTAGATTTTAAAGCATTAGTATCTATAAGCAAATTTATAGTCCTATAACTTGCTGCTAATTCTGGTGATTTTCCTACTTTAAGTAAATGCTGAATATTTTTTTCATTGAATGTTGGGAAAAAAGTCGGTGTACTAAAGCAATCCCGGATTTAACGACAGGAAAAAGGACACACACATCCTTTTTGAGGTATTAAATTCTGAGCGTTTTATCAGAATTTAGTGAAATTGTCTTACCTACTTTAGATAGCACATACATTACTGGGAATACTACGTCCCCAACCAACAAGACCCTCCAGCTGGTTGGGCCCCTAGCTGGCTGACTCCAGTTACGCACTCCAAGTTAATTGAGGACGTTTTCCACTTGTGTGCGCCATCGAAGATGGGGTCTTCCTCTGTGGTGCAGACAGTCAGGATATTCGAAGATTCGTCGGGCCGGTGCGTCAGTATACATAAGGTTCACGTGTCCGCGCCATCTCCGCCGCTGTATTTTAAGCTTTTTGGCTAGGTCGATATCGCTATAAAGCTTGCTGTTATTCTTATTCTTATTCTCTTCCATACTCATTTGACACAGGCAAAGCATCCAAGTATAATCTAATCCGTTTTTGATAAGGTCCATGCTTCCGCCCCATACGATAGGACCGGGATGATGCGGATCTTTTGCAAGGTCTCTTTACTTCTCAAATGCCTTCTTAGCCCGAAGGAAGGGCGAATGGCAAGAGTGATTCTGAGTGATTTGAGGAAGTAGCGAGATTTCGTCAACTTTAAAATCGATAGAGAGGTGGTGTGTATCGATTAAGAACTTCTGATTTTTTTTTTCTAAAATCTGTCGGAGTGTCAACATTTAATCGTCGATTGACTTGCCACGCTCATAGAGGCCAATCAGTTCGTTAACAAAAGATCTTAAGCAATCACATAATACCAATGCCAGGATTTTATTTGCGACGTTGATGAGACTTACACCCCTGTAGTTAACACATTACGTCACCTTACTTGTAGATGGGGAACAATATACCGAGGTTGAATTCATCCCTTATACTTTCATCCCACAACATTGTGCAGATAAGGTGGTGTATGCTGTCTACCAAATCTCCTCCCGCTGCTTTGAATAGTTCAGCAGTCTTATAAGATTTAATCTTGGATACCGCTAACGGCAGTCCCTGTGGGTCGAGTGGAAGGAAATGTTGGCCATCACCGTTATATGGAGCGTTCTTCCTAACAACGGAATTTCGCTCATCTTCACCATATAGCAGCCTAGAAAAGAGTTGTTTCCAGATCCCCAGCACTGACTGTGTTATCTACTACCAAAATTCCCACTCTCATCTCGGCAGGCTTCTGTTCAGCCCTTGTAACCTTGGGTAGATCGCTTCACCATTTAATAGAACTTTTCAACATCACACCTACCGCTACAGCTCTTAATATATCGATTGCCAGTTTCGCCTCTTTTTCCTCCAGAGAAGTCGCCGTTCCTCCTTTCTTTTTTGCCCGTAAAACTCTCGGACTGCTCTCTCAGCAGGTGTTGTTGATTGATAGGCCTCGTTCTTCGCCACATAGCATTCTTCATCGAACCAGTGGTTTTGTTGTAGTTGCTTAGTGAAACCCATCACATCAGCGATGGCATTTTGGCAATGTTTTCACTGTTTCTCCGCATTTATGCTGAAAGATTAAAAGAGACGTGGTCAGCAAAGGTCCGATTGATTTCTGGCAATTTCCACTTCGCGACATCAAATATGTTCACAGGATCCGCTCGGCGCTCTAGTGTCATGAATATCAGCATACCTACTACAGCTACTACCAAGTAGAGCTCAGATTTTATGTTGGCCCCTCGGAACTTCCGGATGTTCAGGACACTGGAAGTATGTATTGCGTCTAGTCAAATTGTGTATATTGAGGTGTGTTAATTGAGTGCTTGCAATGATGACATTTACCCCCGCCGCAAAGTCAATCAGCCCGAATCCTTTACCGGTAGTCCTCCGACAATCCAATCTAAGCTGATCCTCTTTCCGATTTTAGAGTCTATTTCGGGCACATTCAGACGTCCTCTCAAAAAAATCGCAGAACGCCTCCTTGGTTGAGTCATCTTTTTTCCGGTGGGGTCACGAGCACAGATCAACGTGTCGTTCTTGAATTTTGATTTGATAAGGATTGTGGCCAGACGCTCGTTAACATTACGAAAGCCCAATACCACAACTCAGCACTCCCCGAGTTAGATATCAAACGATTTCATCCACGGTATACCTTCACCATACCATCACACATCCTGAATGGTTGTTACATCACCCTTTATCCTACCCTGGTTTTTCACTAGATGTTCGCCTGCCTATAGCCTGTTTAGGGTCGCATACATTCCACGTACAAAACCGAAATTCATTATCCTTGTTTCGTTTGCTTAGGTCGTCAACATTAGAATCATCCATATCCGAGGCCTATGGTTGTTTCAGAATTGTTAAAAATTGTCTTTGGTAGGGAAGTTTCCCCACGCATAACCCCCAACCTATAGGAGCATAACCTTATTATAATTCCAAGTGGGGGAACCGGATAGACTTGTCCCACTTTGGCATTTTAGTTTCACATCCGGAGGACCGTCTAATCTTACCAACGACGCAGTTAAGTACGTTTTATACAACGTAATATAAGAAAGAGAGTAGGAGATAAAATGGATCCTTGTGGCACACCAGATCTATTTTGTTTATGGATAGGCTGGACAAAAAATAATAGAGACAACTAGAGTAAGTCAGATGGAAAAACGGATTTGACATACGTATCTAGGTCTAGATCTAAGTGAGCTGACATAAAGGGTGATATTTTAAAATAAGATTACAAATCACACACGCAAGAAAAAAGCTTACAGTTTATACGACTTAGGGCCAATTTTACAATAGTCAGTTAAGCAGTAAGTTAGTACGTATTCTCCAGATAGAGCAAAAATTAATTTTTCAGCAGTCAGATACAACTTAATCTAAGAATAAAGTTATCTGGTCATTTTAGAACGGAATAAGGAGTTATCTGAGGAATTAAATAAATAGCTATTTTCGATGTCAAAAGCACTTTGAAAAATTATTGCTTTGAAACGTTAAACAAAAATTAATTTCTATGAAAAGTTCGATACTCGAAATAAAAGTGACATTCAAATTAAATTATTCTATGGATTGTGTTTTCTTAATTGAAAAATTCGATGTTGTTATCCGGTTGTTTAAGAGTCAAGTAAGTTTATTCCTCTGGCAACTAAATCGACTATTAATGTACTAAAAAATTGTTTTATTTTAGTTTGTACGTCTTTATTCCTAAATAAATCCTAGTTCAAAAAAAAAGATTTGAAAACCTACTTCAAAATCTTATTAAATAAATATTTGGTTCCAAGAAAATGCAAGTCATCTTGTAGTAACTTATTAAGTGGGTTTTGTCTTTCAGTAATGAGAAATCATACCAACAAAAAAATATGTTTACTTTAACACTTCAGGCACATTTTAGCGACAAAACAGAGACTCGACTTTTATATATTTTTCAATTATTTCCTTTTGTCGCGCCTCTCAATCTAGTTCTTTTATATTTTCACAATACAAGAAAAATAACAAAAAAAAAATAATTGTATTTTCCATCTTTTTCTTTTATTCCTGTTAATTTCAATTTAATTTTAATTTTTCCAGTTGTAAAAATACAAAGGACTCTCTTTTCTTTGAATTGTTTGCCATCTTTCAGTGGACTATAGATAGAAGTCCCAGGACTAAAAATATCCTCAACAAATCAACAAACTACATTGCAGCAGGCAGAATAGAAAAATACACAATAACAAAACCAAAAAAATAAAAAAATAAAAAAAAATTCAACAAAAAAAATAAAATAAAATAGCGAAATCTTTTTAATTGCATTTTCTGCTTGAAGTGAACTAATTAATTTGTTATTGCTCCGCCTTCTCCGTGTTGCTAAAAAAAAGGAAATAAGTGAATAAAAAAAAAAAATCATTCCATCTTCATTCCTTCGGGCAGCGCAGATAAATAAATGTAATTATTTGAGTCCGCTCAAAAGCTCACAAGCGACTTAGATGGAAAAAAGGCAATTTGTCTGAGAGGAACTAAGGGGTGTCGGTGTCGGGTCGGGATGCCAAGAAGGCATGGGATAAAAAAAAAACAGTTCCAGTATCCTTGCCAATAATATAAAAGTAAAAGACCTTCATAATTTTCAGCGCAAGATTAAAACAATTGCAATGGATTAAAATTGACAGACATTTTTATGTGTCGTTCATCGTTTTTTTGTTTTTTTTTTTTTTAATTTCTATTTTTATTATTTCTTCTGTCTGTTTTTTTTATTGTACTACATTACGAACTTTGTCTAATAAAGAAGAAGGAAAAAAAATTGTGTATTTTTTAACAGGATTTTTATTTTACGCTTAAAGTTAGACAAAATAAAAGGACAACACACAGCACTCAAGACCAGTTTTCGTGTGTAATTAAATCGAATGAAAATGTCCTGTGGATTAAATTAATTTTCATTTGCATAAGAATTATATATATTTTTGTGTTGGCCTTTTGTTGAGTTCATTTCTTGCCTTTTTTTAATGTCCTTTGCGTTAGTTGAAATGAATGGCATCAGGCGACTAATTATTTTTTGCCGATGGGCATTTTTGTGACGAGGGATTGGTTATGTAAAGCAAGCTCGTTTTTTTTTTTAATAAACTAAAGCAAATTAGGTCTATTTTTACTTCCTGGGTCGCTCATTATATCTTCACTAATACCCGATTTAAAATTGTTATCCCTTGTAAGTTATTGTAGGTATACCTAGGGTTTTTTTTTTTGGAAAATCTCACAAATGAAGCTTAGGAATATTCGATGCAATAGGCATTGAAATTTTCCCTGTCTTGAAATTTGTTTCTAGAGAAAATTCTTCATATAATTTGCCGTTTTGTTGTCTGCAATTTCTGCCAGGCTTAACTGATTGGTAGACGCTTTGTATGGGCTACTACTAAATATTCAGAGATCATATGATTATTTGAGCCATCCCGCTTCCAGATGTTTCCTTGCCACGTAAAAATATTGATACAAACCTTAAATACGGGCGGATTTACTGAGTTGAACCCTGTACACGAAATAAGAATCTGTTGCGAAATGAAGCTAACTAAACCAGAAATAAAAGACTGACTTCCTATTTCGTACATGTTTATTAAGGGACTGAGCCATTTAGTTCTAATCCAATTATTACAATGTATGTATTCTAATTCAAAGGATAATTCCGTATTCTATTACAAGTACATATTATAAGTACTTTACTTTTAAGTGTTGCTAAATAGTTAATACTATGATACTTTAATTTAATGACTTTCAATGCCCAACAACAACTTGTGTGTGCTACCACCAAGTTTTTTCTCAATTATTTTTCGCTGGAATTATAGCTATTTCACGACTTGCCAAGGTCGAAAAAGTGCTTTAAACGCAAGTATGTGATCATAGAAAACTGAATATATAATACTTTAATAGAATCTGTCCGTGGAATGTTAGTTCCCTTAGAAGGATACGTGCAGTCAAACAATTAACAGAGACCCCTGACTAGGGATGGCAACTAGTCTCGGTCTCGGTCTCGACAACGATTCAAGATTACTTTAAAAGCACCCGAAAAAAAACATATTTTTGGTACCGATATTCGCCAAGAGTCACGCTGGTCTCTTTTTATTTAATTATTTTTTAGTACTTACGTTAAATTTTGTAATATTCACAATTTTTTTTTTGCGAATTATTCTATGCGCGTTAATATAACAAACTACATAATGCACTTACCTAATTATACTCAGATAGGCGCACTTCGACAATCTAGAGAACAATACGTACAATTTATGTATGCATGTCATTGGAATAGAAATCGCTCATTTTTCAGGCTTTATTCCCCCCTCGGGAAAAGGTGACTTTAAGACTTTTAGGTGACTCTTGGTAAAAAAAATATTATCGAAACGTCAAAATATAGTTTTTGCATACCTATCAAGCCAAGAAGTGTTAACATTAATTGAAGGATGGATTTAAACGGATTAAAAAACTAATTTTATACCGAAAAAACTCGAAAGAAACCAAGACTACGGATGAGGCCAAGACCGAGACAAGACTGCACATTTAAGATTTCACGAGAAAAAGGCAAGACCAACATCGAGAAGAGACTTGGTTAGGCGATTTCGATTTTGGCGAGTCCGAGATGAAACTAACCTCACCTGGTCTCGTCTCGTTACCAGTCCTATACTTCACGGCTGCAAAGCAGACGTAAGGGCAGTTTTAAAAATATAAGATGGAATAGTACAGGCAGTTGGAGAATGCAGGCAATATCTCATTGTACCTCGATCTACAGCCCAATCCGCTGCAATAGTATTAGTAAAACATCGACAATGTAACTGATTAATCGATTGTTTTGAACTATCCTGCTTATGTGATTTTGTTGCTGGGAAAAACAAATTGCTTAGACATGAGCAAAAAACTGAATATCCATGAATGATGACAACAATCAGAACTAATATTATTTTGAGATGGTTTTTGAACGTACCCTAACAATGGTTTTAATATCACTTTCCCCGCTTTAATAGGGAAAGTCCTACATCGGCATTTGAATGGAAAGTATATTAATTTGTTTGTCATTTGTTTTGTCTTTTTTATTGTTATTATTAATATCATTATCGATTGTTCATCGATTATTCGAATGTACTTTTTTAAACAATCGATAACATAAACATCAATGTTTTATGAACATTACGCTGAAGCGATTTTCTTTAAACTTGATTCTTAAAAGTCTTACGCGATTCCCTAGAGGAGAAATTGTTTTTTTTTGTTCGTACTTGTCTCTATTTTCTCATTCACGGTTCTATCAATTTCAATCAAAATTTTTGTACTGGAGCAGGATCTTAAAATGTTCCGAAAAACAAAAAAAAAATTTATAAAGAATTTTTTTTCAATTATGTTTTTAAAATTATATATTTTAAAATTTGTTGTTTGTATTGTTGCAATAGTTTTTATTAGAAGAATAGATAACAAATCGGTTACATAAATCAAAATTTTGAATGGAATATCTTAAATATATTTTAAAGTACATTTTACTTAATTTTGTATTTATAAAAGAAATTACCTTTGTTTAAACAAATTTTACTTTGGCAATTTTAAATATATAACAATATAAATTTAGAAATATAATTTTCAAAAAAAAATCGTCCAAAATTGATTTTTTTTTAAATCCAGAAAAAAATATTTTTAGGAGCATTTAGAAAAAATATCCAAAAATTCGAAAGTCGAAAATATGAAGTTGGAAGTCCGTTAATAACGCAATATAAAATATTTACTTTTTTTTCAATTTAACTGAACAAATTTAAGAATACACGCATTTCTATCAAAATTGTTCTAAACGTTTTTTGGAAAAAAAATACCCATTAATTGTGTTTTAATATATGTATGTATTTATGTATATCATAAGAAATGTCATTTCAGGTAGACGGCAGCGTTGCCATGACCTTATTCTTATATAAAATTTTGTAAAACCTTATGATGAAAAAATAAAGAATCTATCAATCTATCTATCTATCTATATGTGTGGTAGGAACCATTGTTTTTTGGTTTAGGAAAATGAATTTTTCGAGTATGCAAGAAAATTTCAAAAACCTACTAAATACAAAGTTTCGAAAAAAGTGATTTAGTCGTTTTCGAAGTATTGAGCTTTCTAAACAAAAAAAAATTAGTTTTTAATTAAAATAAAAGATCTTAAAAAATATTGGCTTACAATGTTGTAAGCTTGCCAGGAGCTTCTTCATAAAAAAAATCAATTTATCGATTTCCAGAAAATCTAAAAAATTGTTCCACTATAGTGGTACCGAAAATAATTTTTTTTTTAGAAAAAGTAGAATAACGGAAAAGTAACAATTGCTTTTATTAATTAATTGATTTTGTTTTATAAAAATCGTTGAAGCAGCATATTTTATATATAGGGTGGCCACAAATCGTTGTACAATAAGAAATTTAAATAACTTTTATTTTAATCGATGTATTTCATTAATTTTTTTTTATTTGATTAAAAATTAAATTTTATTTTAAGTTACTAATGGTTTTTAAAGATGATAGACCGCAAATGACCTCCACGCTCATCCACGCATATGCGGCACCTGATCAGAAAATTGTTCATTGCGGACTGAAGGGTTGAAATTGGGATCGCCTTAATTATTGTCTTAATGGACTTCTTCAATTCAGTAAAATTCCTGGGTTTCGTTTTGTACACTTCCTGCTTGACATAACCCCATACAAAAAAGTCTGGTGCAGTCAGGTCAGGTGACCTTGGGGGCCAGTGGAAAGTGCAGTTTCTGGATGGATGCTCCATCTTGTTGAAACCAAATCCTGCTGAAAGGGATACGTCTTCGGCAAAGTTCTGGGTAAAAAAAACTCCTTCAACATCGTTAAATAACGGTCCCCATTGACAGTTTGTGTTACACTGTTTTCTTTAAGGAAGTATGGCCCGACAATACACCTTGATGAAACTGCCCAACACACAGTGACTCGTTCTGGGTACAGTTCCGTCTCATGGAGCATTTCTGGATTAGATGCACTCCATATACTGCAATTTGGCTTGTTACCATTGCCGTTTAAGTCAAAATGGGACTTATCAGACATGAACAAACAATTTATCAATGTGTTGTCTTCTTCGGCCATTGCAATCATTTTTCGGCAAAATTCCAGGCGAACAGGCAAATACTGAGGGTTTAACTTGTAATTTGGACTTTGTACGGAAACAAGTTTAAGTCATCATGAAGTATCCGTTGAAATGACCGTCTGCCAACTCCAATTTGGCCCGATAAGTTTCGAGTCGAAAAACCTGGATTTGACTGTATTGCCGATGCAACTGCCACGATTGTATCCTGAACCCGAACATTGGGATCTCGATGATACGGTCTTCGTTCGGTTAGATTAGATTAGATTGATTTTATTTTTTTCTACAATTTGTTACAATTTGTTATATACAATCAATATTGCATGGCATTGTTGCCGTCTGCCTGATTGACAATTTGTTAATTCTTTATCATAACTAAGTTACAGTTTAATACTAAAATGCTTTGTTAAGTACTTGCTTTCTATATCTGAGTACTGTTTTGCAATACATTGATAACTTTGTTACATCCATTTCATGAAGGAGGCCAAAAATTTCTTCATCAGATGGATAGTCGCTGCCAAACGTGTACCTTCTTGTTTCCGTGAGTACTCCACACGTTCCGACAAAATGCAGAACATCTTCCCGCTCTCCCATATTACACAGGCTGCATAATAACGGTAGATCTTCTCGATGTGGCATAATGTTCTAATTAAGTAACTCTCCTCTTAACCGGAACATGAGCGATAATTGTTCGATTGTATAATCGTCACCCAGTCCTTGAACCATCCCGTCCGTGTTTGGATAGCTTGTAGGACAACTTTCTTAGGAAGCCGATGATTTGGCATATTTAATACTTTCATAACATAGTCTACTTGCAGTTTAAAAGTCTTAATGAACAGTGGTGATACTCCTGTCTCTAACATTATCATATAAATTGGAGTATTCGGAGGAAGGCGAAAAATACGTTTTATATAAAACCTGAGTAATTTCTCCACTTGGTCATATTTTCTATCTCCCCACACCTGAGCTGCATGTTTCTTCGTTCGATGTTTCCAGATTCGGCAAATAAGTTCACCAGCCTCATAGTGGTCCATCTACTCGGGGGAGTACCGCCAAACTCCAGCCTAAATTCACTTTGGACGGAAATGACGGACTGCGAAGAATGGTATCGCTGCACTATCCAAATCCTTTTTTCAGTATCCCAAGCATTCATTTAGATAAATCTAAATAGTAGCCTAAAAATGAAAAAATAAGCCTATTACTCACACTGCAAAAAATTTATTACGTTTTATTTTTGTAGCACGATTCGTGGGCCACCCTGTAGTTAAGATTTAACGTTTTTGGTACAAATAATTGTATAGCAGGTAAGGTACATTGGGAATAAAAAAAAAAAAAAAGATTTAAAAAAAGAATCCAGCCAATCACTTCAGGAGCTTAGATACCAAGTTTGAAGAAAACGCTTTAGCAGTTAGCAGGAGGGCCTACAGACAGACAGCATTGTGAGAAGTTTGATCAAAATCTGAAATTCGATTTTTTACGAATCCAAAACTTGCCAAATAATACCTAAATATAGGAAGTCAAAATTACTAAAAATATGTAGAGATGTTTGTACTAAAAACCTTGTACTTATTATGGGAACAAACTATAGCTTCGGTAATCCATTAGCCTTCGATAAGGCCTTACCAAAACCTTATATAAACTGAAATGTCAGAAGTAATGATATCGAAGGCTGTGATCTTTTTCCAAAGGCTGAGGTAAGCTTGCCGCATGCCCAGGTTCTTCCTGATGAAAGCACAGTTAAAATAAGTAAAGAAAAAGAACTCTCTCCAATTATCAATTACAATAAAATAATTTTTATTTTATAAAAAACGATTTTAACGAAAAGGAAACTACATTTGAATTGCCAAAAATTTCGGTCGCAATAACTAAATTCCAATAGGTGGGAGACTTATTCCGATTTACTTTTTATGATGAAAATAAAAACGATTTTCAAATTTGATACTTCTCGTTTTTCTATAGGAATTTTACTTTTCTATAAATAACTAGCTGTACCCTGCACGCGTTCCCTCCCCACCAACTAAAATTAATTTGAATGAAATACATTAATTTAACTCACAATGAAATTCACAAAACTATTTGAAAAACGCTCATAAATATAAAAATACCCACAATATTGACTGTGCTTTTTCTGATGTGCAAATATTCATACAAATTTGCACTGGATAAGTTCTAGTGTAAGTTGAGTGAAGATATTTTGAGTGAAAAAGCATTTATAATATTGCAACATTTGCAAACAAACACAGTGTCAATAATAGAATAATTTCCTTGAAATGAACGTTTGCTCCAGGCAATCAGAACAATTTCATTTGTTTTTTTATATATATTTTTTTTGGATTCAGATATCTGATATTCTTTTAGACTCAATTTACACTCGATGTGCACTGGATGCAGAAAAATCATAGCCATTGTCTGTTCAATGTGAGCCGGACATGAATTTCACAATTTGCATTAGAATGGCATTGCAATGTCAGTGGCGCCATCTGTCGAAAATTAGTCGTACCAACTCAGAAACATTCTTTGGCTCATGCACAACAACTCATCACATGATCAAATTCAAAGTTTACGATTCTATAAAGGACATGCATACAAACATTCATTTTTACTACCCAAACGCAAAATAGTTGGACTACCTATGATAAAAAAAAATTATTATAATTCTTAATTTCCATCGGAAATAAACTCAATATTTTTGTATTTTTCTTTCTGAATAGGAATAAGTAACAAACCCAAAATGACTTCAATTAAATAACGGTGTAGAGCAGTCTTGCAAAAAAGTTGGCCTAAGGGTCTTAATTTTCATTCCATCATGTTGTTACATTTCATTTTACCTTGATAACTTCTTCTATGCGCTGTAGCATTGTGTCAACTAATTTTTTGACATTCTTCGGTACCAAAAGATTCCCAAATATTTAAAATTTTAGCTTTTAGGTCTTGAAGAGTCCGACATGGTTCTTTTCGCAGTTTTTGCTTCATTTTATGCCAGACAGTTTCAATTGGTGAAAAGTGAGGGCTGCTGGAAGGCCATTCCAGTAAAGAAATTGCTTCAGCAGATAACAACGCAATTGTAAACCTTGTTGTATAGCAAGAAGCACCATCCTGTTGTAAATAATAGTCCCCATCACTAGCTTGAAGTCGTGGTATTGATGGCAGAAGTTCCTTTTGCAGAATATCCCTGTACTTTGCAGCATTGACAATTCCATTTACAAAATGTAAAGTGCCCAAACCCATTCCAGACATGCGTCCCCATATCATTATAGATGCTGGAAACTTGAGCGTTTTTTTAAGGCAATATTTGTGAAAAGTCTCTTTTGAATTTCTAAGTACTCGTTTCCGTTCATCCCCCATGCAAACCTCAAACCTGGACTCATCACTCCAAAAAACGGACCGCCATTGAATTAAAGTCCAGTTTTTACGTTGTTTGTCCCAATCTAGTCGCCTTTACTTTTGTTTAGGTGTTAAGAGTTGTTTTTCTTTGGCCTACGTTTTTAACGAATTAAAATAGATCTAATTTAAATAAATCTAAAACCAACCTTCTAAAATTTGGATCCAATTTTTTTCATATTTCGATTACAAATGTCGATTGAAAAACTTTTTTGGATTTTTTCTCCCCATTGAACAGTTCATGCAGCCGCAGTTTGAAGTCGATTTTCTTTTTTTATTGTTTTTAAAACTCGGCGATCTCGAGAATTCTTAATTGGTGGGCGTCCTGTTTTTTTACCAATCTCCACATTTCCACTGTTTTTGAACTCTGAGATAATGTTTCGAATTGATGGGCGCGGTTAATTGAATTGTTTTGCGATTGCACCGCCACGAACGATGGTTGACATTAAACTGTTGATGGCTTGCATAAAACAAGAGATCAATTAACATCAAAACAAGTGCATGTCAGTTTTTTAATAACGGTTAACTGAACATCTATTTAAATCCTCATAGTCCAACTAATTTGCATCCCAGAGAGAGTAGTCCAACTATTATGCTCTATCTTTGTTTAAGAGAATGCGAACTGGAACCATATTTGTTTTCTCAAATTTAGTTCTGTTTGGTCTAATTTACTTATTATATGTAATTTATTACATTGAAAAAAAAATTAAACAACAACTGCTTGGGACCAGAAAAAATAGGTAAATAAAAAGGGTTAATTTGGTAATTGATGAGTAGACCAACTATTTTGCGTTTGGGTTGTATTACATATGTATATTGCTAGTGGCGGTTAAAATTAAATGTGAAATATAGGGTTCCCCAAATAACTTTTCTTTTTTTGAAAATGGGCGCAAAACATCGAGTGTAGTTTCGGCTGTGTGGCACGTAGCGCCATCCTGCTGAAACCAAATATTGCCAATATCCTCCTCTTCAATTTTTGTGAACAAAAATTCGTTCAACATGGCCCGATAACGATCGCCATTGACTGTAATGGCCACTCCTTGATCATTTTCGAATTATGCCTCTGGACCAAAATCCGCACCAAACAGTGACTCGTTTTGGGTGTATCGGCTTTTCAATGTATGCGTGCGGGTTTTGTGTGCCTCAAATGCTACAATTTTGCTTGTTTACATACCCGCCAAGATCAAAATGAGCTTCATCTGAAAAGATGATTTTTTTGGCAAAATCGGCATCTTCTCTAAGTCGATCGCAGGCCCACTTAGCGAGCGTTGTTCAAGCGTATACACAACCATATTCGTTCAGCGAAAGGATGAAACTAATTATCTGTCAAATCAGACATGAGCTAAGTGTTACCATTCACGAAATAAGTACTAGTTGAAAAAAAACCTTAGATGGCGGACCCGTTATAAGAAATGAAAGTCTAATTTATAAAATAAACTTATTCTATAAGCAGGTAGGTGTTTGACTGCCACTGGCATAGCTTGTTGGATCTTGGATGCTACATTCCGAATCGATGGATGAGGGCCACTTTTTATTTTTAAGGTACACTCCAGGTCGGTCGATTGGGATGTTGGTTTATTAATTGCGTTTTAAAGTGTAACGCAACATCGCCTATTTTCGATTTATTGCATAAAACATTTCCTGGTTTGGCCACCAGACAGAGTTAACACACGAAACTTCATAAAACATTTCCTACCCAGAATCGACTTTTGCTAGAATTCCTTTAAAAAGTATGTTATATTTCATTCGTACTGGCAAGATCGATATCTTTATCGATCGAAATCGAAATTGTTAATATGTTTTATTTTAATTTAGTTTCAGAACCACCAAATGGATGACAATAAATCTGCATACATGCATACATTCTTACATATCCAACTAAATGATTGATATTCCTTCAAGGTTCATATTGGTCGTGGTCTATATATACAGTATATGCAAACAAATTAATATATCTAGTAAAAGTATAAGACCACCCACAGCTCTGAAAAAGTAATAAATCTTTCAAAAAAACAAAAGAAAACAATCACAAGTTATAGTATAACAGTAAAATGCCCGTCTGTCTGTCTAAGGGATCATTTTATGTACGCATATAAATAACTTTGCAGCCAATATACCTAACCATACCACCCACCCATATTGCCACACCCTCAAGTCGATTTTCTTTTCGTGTATATGTCTTTGTTTAAATAATCAAAAAGCAACAGTCCATCTTCCGGACTTGAATAACATTACCAAAAGGACACTTCATCTTTCCACAGCATCACAACACAACACATCATCGCTGTATGTATCTAAACAACATGGCGTGCACACAGCATAATATCAAACACCGCACCATCATCATACACACTAACTTGGAATAACTATAAATATTTATACGCAGACATCTACAAAATTATATCCTTCGATTTCGAATTAGTTAGTCACCCATCGAAACGGAGCCCTTACGACGACTTGGGGGATGCTATATAGGTAGGTGCCAAACAGCAGGACATCAATGTAACATAGAATAAATAGAAAAAAATAAAAAAAAAACACACTTCTAGGGTGAGCGGACTGGAGGGGGTCCGACTGCTGACGACGACAGCATCAACGACAACAGGCAATGAATGCCACGCAGTCTTCCAATGTGATCTACCATCAGGACATAATAAAATTTTCATTAAAATTGGCAAACAACATAAATTGCGCAAAATCCCTTAAACTGCTTTGAAAACAAATTGAACACCACCACCCCAACCGTCAACCGATACCCTTGTCCCCTCGCATCATCATCGTGTGCTCCCAATAGCTATCGTCTATTGCCGTCGCTTGTACCACAGGAATCATTCGAAGTGTTGTTTTTGTATGTGAACATTTGGTGGAATTACGATACCACCCATCGATGTGTCAACGCAGTAATCTAGAATTTTTTAGATTATCCTTTTATCAAAGCTCTATGTGTCCTGATGAGCCTGCCCACCATACATACCCCCTTCCCCTTACTTGAACTGAAATGAATTTAATAAGAGAACACGGAGTATCACAATGTTTGCATAACGATTTTATATTCATCGATAAGTTGTCATTGTGAGAGATTCAGTCCATCAAGCAAGGGAGCGGGACTGATGTGGGTGAAGGCGACTCAACAGAACTTGCATGCTGAAGCAAAAAGCAAAGTCCGTGTGTGTGTGTGGAAAGGAATGACCCAAATTTCAGGGATTTGATGGGATATTTACACTTTATTCGTTGTGCTGTGATTGATTGGTTTTTAACGTTTCGTCCATTTAATGTCTGCATTTATGTATGAGGTGCAAGTATTACAAAAAAATATCTAGTTTAATTTTAAAACCTGTTCGAGTCAGAATTTTCTTATAATTAAATTTTGTATTTAGATATTTACTATCCTTGTGGGCTAAGGAACATTTATTGCTCTCATGAAAAACAAAAATTTGAATTCAGACATACCAATTTATGACAGATCTATTTATAAAAACACTATTTATTTTGTGTGTCAGGGTATTCTTAGGAAATTAGTTGCTTCCGCATGAATGTAAATTCACCAATCATGGGTTTTTGCATATAGCTCGCAAGCGAAGCAACGGAAAAACTTTTTTGTAGAGAATAAGATTTACCATAAAAAAATTCACGACTGGAGCTCTTATGTTCGATCACATCTTAAGAACAAGTTTTTTTTGTAGAAACAGCTCAATATGTTTTTAGTATTTTTTTTTAAATTTTTTAATTGGGTTAATTGGGTACAAAATTTCACAAACTTTTTTCTAAACAAGCTTTTAGTATGACAATTATATGTATTTAATAATATAAATTTAAAAACTGAATTTCAAATAAAAATCTTCCACCTATTAATTTTGTTATTTTTTTTTTAATTTAATAGGCATGTATATTAATAATTACTTTAAATTGACAATCCATAAGAATGTTTCCAAAATTTTATACAAAATATTTTTTTATACTTACAAAAAACCGCTCAAACCAATTTTAAATTGTTTTCTACTTATTTGTCCAAGAATTCAAACAGCATCTTTTTAGTTGCAATATAGGTACTATAGGGCAAGATTTGCATTTTGAAAAAAAAATCGAACTCGATAAATCGATTTTTCAAAAACCAATCACTGATTTTTTTTGAAATTTGAATTTTATAAGTACTTATATTAATAACAGCTTCAAAATGACGTTTCAATTTTTTTAAATGTTTTTAAAATTGTATACCTACATGAAAAAATATATTTTTGAAAAACCGCTCCAACGATTTTAGAATTTTTACTGGCGAGTATAGATACTATAAGGCAAGTTATGTACATATTCGTAAAAATTTTTTTCTTTCTAACAATCAAACATGACATCACGATCATAGAGAACACCAAAAAAAAGGGTCCCCCAATTCAGTCTGTCTATCAGTCTGTCAAAATCGTATTTCTCAAAAACGGCTCCAACGATTTTTATAAAAAAAAAATCAGTTCATTAATAAATGCAGTTTTATTAACACTTTTAGGGAGCATTAGTATAAAAAAAATAATTTTAATCGGTCTATCCAATAGTGAGAAAGTCGTAAATATGTAAATTGGTTCTACGGGAAGTACCGTTAATAAGTACGCATAATAAAATATTTTTAAACTTAAAAGTGGACTGTACAAATCTAAGACACGCACATTTTTTTATAAAAATTCTTAAAGCCGTTTTCTCTCAAGTTACGAAAGAATCCATCAAATGGTTTTCGAAATTTAGAGTTTTCAAAAAAAAAAGTTTTTTTTCTTAATTTCAAAAAATGCATAAACAATTTTTAAAAAAATCAAATCAACAGTGTTTCAGAAAATCGAAAACCAAAAAAATTTTGAAGCGAAAAAAGCAATGAAGATTGCATCCAAGAATTTGACGCGAATAACTAAATTCGTGATCGCATTTTCGAAGGTTATATACAAATTTTGTTACAGAGTTAAATGACAAGTTTAATTTATGAAGCGATTCGAAGTCCAAATGGGAAAGAAATTGGCAGCCAATGGTCAGAACAGGAATAATCAGAGACTTTACCAACTTTATTTTCACTTCAATAGGTAAAAAATTCCTTGAAATCGATAAACTTAGCAAAAAAGCATATACTTTTCCAACTACACTGTTAATATGGTTCTTCCAGGTTAGATTATTGCTAAAAATTACTCCAGGGTTTCTTACTTTAGAGACCATTTCAACTGCCTGTCCGTTCAGAATTAGGTTTGGGAAGTCATAAAAATCAAGCCGTTGAGTACTGTTTGGTATGCACTTTGTTTTATTTGGATTTAATAAAAGTTGATTTTTATTTGACCATTCAAAAACAGAATCTAAATCTTCGATTATTCTTACTACTGCATCTTCATGAGAACAATACTTCTAAACTTACGTAAAGTAATAAATAAATAACGAGAAAAGTAGAGGTCCAAGTATTGAGCCTTGTGGAACACCCCTCTTTAAATTTATGAACGATAAAAGTTTATCGTTATTTTTTTTTTGTATTCATTTTTATTTAATCTTAACTTATTAACTTATTATACTTAAGGCTAGACAAAAATGTTTAAAACTAGCCTAATTATCAATAACTTACAACTAATTTACTGGCCCTTTACGGGCGCTCTAAGCTAAACTATATCTCTTAATACTAATGTCTTTCGACCTAAAAATTATTTTAATTAAATCTAATTATTCAATCAAATGGGTGTGTATTAAATATTAACTTCAATTTAAGCAAATTTGGTAATTCACTACAATCTGTGATGTACTTAATAACGTATATCACAATTTTCATAACATAATATTCTCACCGATGTTGTTAAAATAATAAGAAACTTTGTGTTCATTTTTATTCGTCAGTCCGCTGTCTGTTGTTCGAATTTGAATTTCCCGCGAAATGTCTCTAATTCAAATTACAGTTAAAATTCAAAGTTGTTAGTAAAGTTAGCTGCAGACCACGCCATTTGACGGTCGCCATTACTGTGCCAGTGCTAGTGTTGTGTTTGGCGTGAAAACGCGTGCGTGTCCAGTCAAAATATCAGTCCTATGGCGAGTTAGTATTTTCTTATAAGCATGTTTTTTATTTTAATTTATACGTAGTTAACTTTTATTTAGTTGAATGTAGCTTCTTTATATTCAAAAATACCAAAATACACGTTGGTTCTAATAATAACATCAAATTCATGCCTTTTCCATCAGTCCGTTGGCGTCAGTCCTTTGTCTGATATTGCGCCAGAGGACTGACGTGTTTCCAGGGTACTGATTTTTTTTTTTTTTTGATTTGGATAATTTTTAATTCAACTATTAGAGTGCGTAAACATTTTTTTTACTTATATTTATTTTTATTTAAAGCATAATGTCGCCTCTTAAAAAACACTTCACCCCAGAACTCATAACTCATGCTTGCATCTAGTAGCATGCATTTTGCCATTTCAACCAAAGACCTGTTCTTTCGTTCAACAGTCCCGTGTTATTGTGCTGTATACGGAGCTGTGTGTTGATATACAATGCCTTCCTTTTATACATACTTTAAAACTCGACCATTGTCTGATCTTATTAAGAAGGCTTCCGGATTGCCAAATGAAAACGAAATTAGGTTTTGTTGAAAATTTATTTTCTGTGTACTCTACCATGCGATCGAAAACTTCAGGTTTCTCCTTTAGCAAAAAAAACAACAGTGTATCTACTGAAATCGTCAATAAAGGTTAGAAAATATCTTTTTCCGCCTTAGGTCCGATTCTAGTCGCTTAAGTGATTCGTAGTTGCGATGGCCAAATATGCGGTGCCAGTGATGTAAACAGTTCCTTTCTTCGCTGCATTCTTCAATATTTAATCCTTGATTTAAGTTTCTTTTTGTGTGAGCTTAAAAAGATTTCCTACTAGATCTCCAACTGCTACCTCGAATCGATCTTTATATCGAATTTCAAGAGAACTGTGTATCCTTTTTCCATTAACTTCTTTATTGATAGTAAGCTCCCTTGCAGATTTGGTAGATAAAGGACGTCTTCAATAAGTATTGTAACCTCTTTGCTATTGCTGTTGGGGGACTTTATTTTGCAGGTACCCTTTCCTTCAGAAGTGATTTGCTCTGTATTTGCTGCTGTAATATGAATTTATCCAGCTTGTTTCATATATGTACCATGACTCCTGTATCCAAACCCAGCCTTCACCAACATTTTAGTAAAATCCGTACTGATCATGTTTGTTACCTTCATGACCGAATTACTTGGACCATTGTTTTGATTGTTTCTAAAAGCTTTCTTTCAACCAAGTTTCCAGAACTCTTACAAGTGTATCGTATTTTTGATGTAGGTAAGCTGCTGAGTAACATAGCGATAGTCCAATTATCTGATAGTTGATTCTACCCTAGAGCATTCAATTTTTCAAATAATGTAGTCATCTTTTGGATGTGTTCCTCCATGCTACCACCTTCCACCAGTTTTAAGTTACAAATGCTACGCATTAATTGTACATTATTACTAAGACCAGCCTTTTCATGGTGTTCCTTGAGCTTATCCCATGCTGCCTTGATTGTTTTAGCCCTTCTCACGAGATGAAGTTGACTATCTTCTACTGATAGGCCAATAATAGTTCTGACCTCGCAATCCTTTTTGGTCAATTCCGAAGTGAGTGGATCTAGAATTGGTTTGATAATAATGTCTCACAAATTATCCCTCCGTAGTAGGAGTTCCAGCTTAGATTTCATATGTGGTAATTATCCGCTACCAACTTCGAAATTGATGTTCGTAAAGAATCAGCAATTATTTAAATTGTTTAGAGCTCTGGGGCCATCACATATTAAATCTAGTTTTGAACAAATGAATATATGTATATATATTCCCTTGATATATAATAATAAAAACAAGAATCTTTCTGTATGGATTTTAATTTTAAAATAAATCAAAAAACTAAAGTTTCGAATTACACATATCTGCCTTTTAGAGCAATTTTTACGTTGTATGTAGTATGTAGAGTGAATACAAGCATACGAATGTTATACTCAACAATTAGATCCTAAGAGACTTACTCTAAATGTCAATAAATTCCATTAATTATATGTTGTGTAGTTGTTATGAAGTTGTGTATTTTATCAGTACTGTGTCATCCTCGTCAGTCCCCTGGCAGTGAAATTCAGAAAAACCGATATATCTCAGAATCTACATAAAAAGTGACTGGCCCGGTCATGAGCAATATCATCATTAGATTAGCTATCTTAAATATCAGAATTTGTAGGAATTTGTTTTAAATAATATCATAAACAAAATATCCCTAAAATTTACCCAATTTGTTTGGAAGCACCCATAAATATATGTAAGTCAAAAAATCACATGAATATCATGTATGCATAGTGCACCTAAATTATAAAGTTATATGCATATAGCTGCCTACCAACCTACATCCCTCATTTTCATTATTATATGTACATGTTTACATACTTAGTTTCCATCTATATATGTATGTATGTACATACATTTTACTCTCCTAACTCACGTAGTTAAAATCCATAACTTAGATTTATGGCCTTTTCGATTGGTCGTCCGGAAGGCTTCCGAATGCTTCTGAAACTGTTCGATTGGTATAAAATGACAGTTCTTCTCCTGGATAGAAGAGAAATTTCCTTCTGGATTTGAAGTCAGAATCAAAACCAGAAGCACGCATACACTCACACCCACTAAATTTCAAATTCAAATTAATTTATTCACGTTATTGTTTTGTTTTGGTTTGTCTGTAATTTTGTAGTTTCAATTTCTTCTCTTTAGAGATTTGAAATTATGGATATCTGTTCCGAAGACAAATTTTCCCTTCAATAACTGTAATTTCACATTTTCATCATGAATAACTTCGAAATCGTCTACATTTCTGTCAGCCATGTTTACAAAATAAAACAATCACAAATGTGCGTTTAACACTTCCCGTCTTACACATACACTCAAATAAATTTTCAGAATCTAGAATCTAGTGTTTACTTGTTCGATTGCAATCCCGGATCGGAGAGTTCTTCCGGATTACCAATCGAAAAGGACATTAAATATGCATTTGTAGGTAGGTACCTATGTGACTATTCCTTGAATCGTCCATTCGACAATTCATTATACTAAGAATCAAGGTAATCTTACCTACATAGGCTTTAAACCTGCATAGTATAACTACACCTAACTAACTAAACTTCAATGGTTAGCCAAATTAAAGTTGTTAGCTACAAGAGCACGTTCGTATGATCCAGTCGTGCATTTTATTTATTTATAAAATAAATTAATTAAAAACGTTCTTAAATCTTTTCCTTAGGATGTGATCAAACATAAGAACACGTATCTTTTAAATAATATGAAATAAATATGTAAACAATTTTGATTAACAAAATGCATACGATTCGATTAGCTACTGGATTTAATTTCATTAATTTTTAATTCTCTAAATTTTATCAATAAAATCATATAAAATAAAATAAGGAAATTTTAATCCCAGTAACAAAAAATCAAATAATTTTCTTCTCTGACTGATCTGTAGATAGGTATATTACTTTAATATTCTCTAAGGGGCTAATATTGTCCATTACTTAAGTTTGCCAAAAATAAAAACCTTTTCTTATTTCAATCAATTGTCTTTGTCAGTTAGTTTAGTATACGTTGCTATTTTCATACAAAAACAACACCACCAACATCAAATAACATCCTCTTCAATGCTATTTATGTAATATGTATAGGTATACAAAGTGTTATTGTAATGTAACTATATACCTATACGTTTTCTGTCGAAGCCGCATCAAGAGTGCTTTTGCAATTACATATTTAATATATGAATTTCCTAACAAAATGGACCTGGGGCCGAGATTACAGAGAATAATAAATGATGTCCAAACTTGAATTTCAATAGGACATGCATACCCGATTACATTTGTCCATTTGTGCATTTTGTTAGAAATGAAAACGCACAAAAAGGTTAGTCTATAGATACCTATAGATGGTATATTCAACCATTGATTTGATACAACAAACCCAGCTACAAATATGTACTCGTAGATATAACGCATCATTCTGAAGGATGCTTTTCTCCAGACTTTTTTAGCTGGAAAACGTTTCACAAAATTCAACTGGGAATTGGCAACAATTTGAAGCAAGAGGACAATGCCAGATACGACTCGACACGACTCTCAACCATATACACTAACTCTTCAGATCTTGAATAAGGAGATGGGGCGGGGGGGGGGGGGGGGTTAGGATAAAAAAAAACCATGAAGCAGAACTTATACATTGGACAATGTTCATCTCTCATGGAATGGGAATGGTCAGCAAGGAAGACAGCATATTACCTTCGAATGCGTCCTCTCAAAATTAGAATTTGGGACATAGACATCGAGCGAGTAGCTTTGGTCTGATAGACAAATCGTACGTAAGGGCTCAAGGATATTTCCAAACACACAAAATCATATTATCCGCATTTCAGTATGCAATGGAATGATAGTCGCCACCGCTTGCCTTATTAAATATTCATTTTCAAAATGTCGTCGTCCACCCAATCTATATATGTATGCGAGAGCAGTTTTTACATGCATATGTTACGTAGCTAAGGCCTGGTCCTGCAATTGGGTAAACATTTTGAAGATATACATTTATACAAACTCATATTCGAATAACGTTATAAGTTAGTCGTAGAGTTTCGAATTGAAACGACAAAGTTGTTGTCGTTTTCGAAGAGGGATGAATTAGGCCAAATCAAGGAGTCAAGATAGTTTGAAGGCTATAAAGTTATTGTTGTCATGTCATGTAATGTTAGCTTATTTAACAATTGAATCTTCAATGCATATCCAAATACCTATACACAGACATAGAGAGTAAGAGAGATACAATGAGAAGGAGTAGTGAATATACAGAGTTATCCTTTGCTTCTATACATGGTCATCGTTAGTCAATGTTGAATGAAAATGACCCAGCAATTTTATGAAAAATTCATTTTGTCCCATAGGGAATTGCTGTTTTTTTCCAAAAATCTTTCGTCATGTGTTTTTTTTTTTTTTATTTCTTAAATCATCCTTTGCTTACTTCGAATGTAAGATAGACGAACGATGGGTCATGTTTTGATGTTGTCCTTTCTGTTATATTGATTCAAGTCAATAAAACTTTTTTTCTTTTTGGCCTTTCCTTGGTTCTTTATAATTTTTTTGCAATTTTTTTTTCTTTCCTTGCGCGTCCATGTTCAGGCAAATCAATTTAATTTTTAGAAGAAAATAAATGTCCTTTGGAAGGATTTGCACTTAAAAAAGTTTTGTGTGTTTTTATGTTGTTTTTTTTTTTTCAATTTTGTATCTTGTTTACTTGACGTATGTTGTATGTTGGACTTCAGGGAACTTAGGTAGTGGTATGAGGAATATAAAGTGAAAAATTGACAACGAAAAAAAAAATTGCGTGTAAGCATTGATTCCTGGAGGGTCCCATGGGATACCATTAAACTCATATTTACACCAAATACAAATGTTCTCAAGTTTTATTTAGTTTTTTTTTTTCGGGAAGACTGATAAAGATGTCCTTTTTTTTTATTTAATTTAACAAGGGAGTGCTTGGGTTTTTTTCATCCCAATGTCCATTTCATCAGATATTATTTGATTTCCTTGCGAAGGTTTTAAATATTTTATTAGAATTCAATTGGCGACGATGCCTTTTGGTTGTAAAAAATAGTTTTTTTTGTTTTGCATTCTTTGACGGTTTAATGGTTCTTATATGTAAGAATCATGTCGACTTTGGGCACTAAGGTAGTTGAAACCAACTTTGATAAATATATGTAGAGAGACTACTTTTAGGGTTTAACATTGGAATAATTAATGTATGTGTGTTGATATAAAATTGCTCGAAATACGCACATACATTTTTTTTTTTTTAATTTAACTATATGCCTGTAAGACCTAAGGTATTTTAAATGCAACCTGAATTGCACGGCACTAGTTTGGCACAGTGGATGTGAGAACCAGGTATTGAATGTCTCATTTTAACCCATGGGCATCATCCAATTAAAATAGGAGGTATAGAAAAGAATGCGCCTAGCGTGGGGATCGAACCCATACGTCTAAGTTAGCAATCAAGCACTTTATCCACTGCGTCATTGCCACCCACTAAATTTGTAAAATCTCTACTTAAGTGAAACTTCACTCAAAGTTCCTGCAAAATCAAAAATTTGTGTATTATAACTAAAATTTGGTTTTATTTAAAGTAAAGTTTATCGTGACAAAAACTATTCTTTTCATAGTAGGAATCCTTGTTCCTGCTGTTATATCCCTCTTTTTTTTCCTACATGTGTTTCCTTCTATTTACTCGGAGAGAATAGGGAAGCCATAGAATATAGATCATCAGAAATCGGCACTCTCGCTCAGTACATTTAAGAAACAAAAATCGATGTAACTGCTGCTTTAAGTGGAAGACCACTGATTACCTTACTTCATGATGGCAGATGGGCGGTCTGTTTGAGCCAATACCCAAGATAAGACAGGTTGACATTTTATGATCATAGCTGTGGTGGCAGTTTTTGCTCGAAAATAAATAAATATTCACGAATTAAAATAAAAATAAACAGTTACAAGACATAAATGGGTAAGATTCATATAATTTTATTAAATACTATTGGACCCGGGGAACTTTGTCTTGCTCCAATTCAACGCCTTCAAATAAACTCTAGAGTGATAATAAAACACAGATAGTTCAAATTTCAATGTGATTTATTTGAATAGATTCGAAATCAGTAGAGAGGGAAATGATAAACAATGCTTTTCGATTTTTTTCCCTCGCAAAAACAAACAACAAAGATGGTTTGCCAACACGCGGGCTGCAAACGCACAGCTGACCGTGCGTAAAACAGGGAAATTCGACATTAATTCCACAGACCTCCAATGATTAACTTGGAATTTATTGATTGTCATCGCAAAAGCCAATCGAACGGGGAACTAAATCCGCTTTAGCTCCAGAAGAGGTGATTTTTTTCCAAAAATAGTTTAATTCGAAGATAGTCGAATATTATCCAGGATCGTGTATCGACAAATGTAGTCTTTCAAATATGTTTTTTCTGTTTTCGAATTTTTGGACTACATCCAGATCTTTGCACAGCTCATCAAAGGAGTCCAGTATCAGCTCTCCTTTTTGTGCTTATTGTCCAGCGCTCGACTAAAAGCAATATAGGCAATTTAAGTATTATGTAGAGCGTAATTCATCCACCTTGCAGCGGCTTGCTAACATAATTCTTCTTCGGATTTCCATTAAGGTATCATACATCGCTAGTTAATATTCACTTAAAGATGGAAGAACTCCTTAAGCTAATATCAATAGAAGTGGTTTCAGTTTCGGGAAATTTTTGGAGTATTAGATTTGAAGATTGGTGGTCAGATGTAGAGATGATGTCCCAACTCCCAACTTGGAATTCGTTGGTTGTATCCGGAATTCACCTTATTGTAAAGATTTCGAATATGGTGGATCTGCCGGTCTGAATCTTGATGAAAGTGTTGTAGAATCAGTGTTGCCAGAACCACCGATTTATTGTATTTCTCCCGATTTTTAGAACTATTTCCGATACACGGATTTTCTATGTTAATAGGGCACTTTCCCCCGATTTTCATATTTAAAAATATTTTCATATATTATCCGCTCTTCAAATAACATTATTTATTATTTAATTAAATATCTGTAACATCTTAGCTTGGCAATGACTGACTTAAAATACTAAAATGATACTATTAAAATATATAAAAAGGAGCAATCAAAGTTTGGCCTTTTAATGATGGCTAACTTTATTTCATCGATAATAACATTACCAAACTTTTCAGCTCATGTTGAAAGAACTTTTTCTCAAATAATTTTAAATAAAACAAAATTCAGAAATGTTTGAACTTTGATGATTTATTCAGAAAATTCAATCAAAACAAATATATTTTATTTAACCAAAAATTGAAACACTAAAATCGTATGTCTGTATACATAAGTTCAACTTGAACCCTTACGTCATATTTCTTAATTTTTAAGCTGGAAGCACTTAATGTTAAAGTATTTTATAAGCTACCCATATGCAAGAATTTTTATTTTAGAGGAGAACTATTTATTTTTAATTTTAAGAATCTATTATCTGTGTTCAAATAATATGAATTTTAAAAATGAGTTTAAATAAAATAAAATGATGAACAAACAAAGTTTTTTAAAGTGGGTGAAATTATTTCTACTTTTAATTACCAGATTTCCCCGATTCCGTATGTGGAAATCTGCCGATTTACAAAAAAATTTTATGGCAACACTATGCAGAATGGCATTAGATACTTACAAAGCCACAATTTATAAGCGCATTCGAATGAAATAATAGTATTACATTTGTTGAGTCATTGACACAATACTTATGTACATATGTATATATATAAAAAAGTTATATACATAATTTGCATTTTAATAAAGAAAATATATATGTACATATATATGCTTACTTTGTAGGATATTTACATACTTATTTTCTAGTTTATTTAGCAGCATGCCCTGAAAAAAAATATGATTAGTTCATGGTAAGAAAAAGAAAAGCGAAGAGACAAGCCACTGTGCCGATGGTAAGGGAAGTCATGTCCAACGGAGCACCCGCGATGATGAAACAGCCAACAAAGATCTGAAAAGGCACAAGAAATACTTTAAAACGTAACAATTTAGGTATTTGTTCAACAAACAACAAATTAAACAGAGCACAAATTATGTACAAGACATATTTGTTGACAAAACTAAGTATTTTTTTTCCTACAGGTAATATTTATAACCTACAAAAAACACTACACTTATTTAACACATAATAACACCAATTTTGCGCTCTGTAACAATTAAACAATTGCAATATATTAATTGCATATTAATTTATTGTTTTATTAAACAAATTAGAACAAACCTGAAACACAAAACAAGAAAAACGTCACGAAATGTCACTCCCGCCATGCGCGAACAAGATATTTCAATTCGACAGGCAAACTTTAAGTGCTAAACAAATGTGGCATGTTAAGTAAATAAAGTTTGTGTCGTTGAATTTAATTTCAAGACACTTTTTAAAGAATCTTATAATATTTTAAAGATATTAAGGTTTTTAAAGTTTTCTCATTTAGTTAATAGGTTAGAGGGAGACAGATGATAACATGTAAGTATAAAATGGCGTTTCGCGAAGGTACACGAAAATCAAACTATTCTAGGTACAAGTGCTGCCAGGAATAAAATTTATTATGAATGAATAAAATTTATCCACTATACTAAGTTTCATAACACTCTTTTTAACAAGCTAAGCGTGCGTATTTAGAAAAATATTGTTATCAATAAATCATAAATTAAACAATTTTAACATATATTTTGATATATCATTTTCATGTGGTGAGTATAAGAGTAAATTATCATAGGCGGTCATCACCAAAATCGCTAAGGAAGCACTTTTCTGCACGAAAGCACGTACATATATAAACCCGGCAAAATTTGCAATCAGCCTTTTTGAAGTTCTAGACATCACCGGAGTAACAACTTAGAAAGGTATAGACGCAAATCAAATTGAAATTTTTCAATAATATTATATGTTGTAGAAATATAATTTGATCTCATTCCAGGATAAAATTGTAGTAAGTTATAAAGAGGAGAAGAAATCAAATTGAAATCGATTGATGACCTTATACGTCATTCGAAAATAGTCTGATATTCTCCTTTCGTTGGTTCGAAGACAAATTGCTTATTATTTTTTTTTAATTCGATTGGAAAACGTTCGGACGGTCATATACGTCAAACGATCATCTTTCGAAACCTTTAAAGGCATTAAGCATTCGCCTTCCATAGTTAGAAGATAAATTTGCCATTCAACATAGAGAGTATGTCTCATTTTCTCAATTTCTATTCAATATCCTACTATTTAAGCAGTCAACGGCCTTGGATCTTATGTAAGCATCGCTTCCCAAATATCAGCGAAATCGAGCATCGTTGCGCGTGAAACCAACCACGGGCTGTTGACATGTGTTTCTTCTGTTGTGGGTTCTTCCTTTTCCTGCCTCTCTCTGTTGTAAATATTAATGTATGTAATGTTTAAGCCAATGGTCTCGCTCTCTTTGCCAGTGCTTCAGTGTCTCTACTTCGTAGATTTATCTACGGAGTAGTATACTATGTAATGTAATGTAGTATTGAAGCATTCGCGTAATGCAATTGCAATACCAAGGTTCAAGAGCAACAGGTATTGTAATGTGTGAGTATCTAGTCTAGTGCAGATTGTAATGTACATGTAGGGTTGAATTTTAATTGAAAACTTATTATGTATCTGTTTCTCTAGCACTCATCATTCGAATGAATTAGTAATAGTAATCACTCGGTTCTTGTATACAGCTTGTTACATGTTGATTGATCATTCGAGATGCAGATAGGTTATTTTTTTGTTTTTTTATATCGGAAAAAATTCTTAAAATTTAAAGGTTTAAGTTAAAAAGACTTCAATCGTCTCGGGCTTATCTGCGTAGACAAGCGACTTCATATAATCCCACAAATTTTGGTGGGGGCAATACCTCCATTTATTTGGCTTAATACAAGCTTCATAACTTAACCTAACTTAAAACTATGAAACTTAAGGCTACGATTGGGTTGAATTGGGCGGACGATTTAACAGGAGGATTTTAAGGCTGGGAGTGCTGAGATTGAAGTCGAAACAGTTTTCGTTTAAATCAACCCTTCGCAGCATTCGGGTAGTAGGCTCATTGAAGCCATAAGATGTACGATGAGTAGGCAGGCAGAAGAGGCGTGGGTTTCTTAGGTTACGGGGGTTAGTGTTGAGAAAGATAGAGTTGCAGAGTGTTTCAGAGTCAACGGAACCTGAGAGAAGTCGATGAATGAAGAGGATTTCTGTTATTTCTCTTCGCTCTTGCAGGGTATTGAGGTTAATTAGTTGGCGGCGATTTTGATAGGGGGACAGAATCAAAGAATTATTCCAAGGCAGGCCACGAAGGGCGAATCTTAAAAAACGGCGTTGAATGCTTTCGATTCTAGAAATATGAATTTTTTGATATGGGGACCATAATTGGCAGGCGTATTCAAGTAACGGGCGGACAAAGGTTTTGTAGAGTGATCTGGTGACGTAGGGGTCGGAGAATTCTTTGGACCATCGTTTCACAAAACCAAGCGTTGAATTGGCTTTTGAGATAATATTATCGATGTGTGTTATGAAATTGAGCTCTCGGTCACATAGTATGCCGAGGTCTCGAAACGATTCAACTATGGCTAAGGGTTGATTGTAAAGAAAGTAGCTCCTGTGACAAGATTTTATGCGTTTGCGTGAAAAAGTGATTGATTGGCACTAAGCAATTTGCTCTAAGCAGTTTTTGATACACCAGACTGAGAAACTGTCAAGATCTAGTTGAATAAGGGAAGAGTTCTGTGAAGAAGAAATTGTCTTAAAAAACTTGGTACTGTCGGCGTATATTAAGATATGGGAATGTTTAATTACCAATTCAATATCGTAAATTGTAAGAATAAAAAGGAGAGGTCCTAAGTGACTTCCTTGGGGGACCCCGGAGGTAGCTCAGAATGAATTGGAGAAGGCATATCTGAAACGAACACTGTAATACCGGTTTTCCAGATAAGAAGAAATCCATTTTAAGAAAATAGGTTCAAAGCCGAGGGTGGACAATTTGAAAAGTATAAGCCTATGTAAAATTTTGTCAAAAGCCTTACTAAAGTCAGTAGAGATAACATCTACTTCCCTTCCGCTTTCTAGAGCTGAGACTGTAAATAGTCCAGCGGTGGTAAATCGTACGATCTTGGAGGCCGACGACGAGACGCGAGATAATGCGCTCACCAAACTTTCCTTCAATAAATTGATTGTTTCGTTGGCTGTAAGCAAAGTAGCGCGTCTTAATGACAGCTGTCAAAAAGACCAACTCCGATAAAATTATTGCCAGATTGAAAACCACACGTCTAAAAAACACACGTTTTATTTTATTCTACATAAAAATAAACAATACAATTTTAGGTGTAATGCTATTTTGTTCAGTTATTTAAACGTTTAAAGAAGAAACTTGTAAGACACTATCAAGCCACGAATGATGGGTTGTTTAACCAGTGTGCACTTAAAGTTTGAACATAAAGCAAGTGCCAAAGTCATTCGTCGACAAAACCAAAAAAGCCAATAAAATCACATGCCACAATTGATTTATTAAAATGATGGCAATAGGTTCAAGTTGACAATCATATACAATATAAATGAATATCAAGAATACTTGTGCATCTCATAGGTTCAGCTGAATCCACAAAGATATCTCACTTTTAACCCGAATCTAGTGGTATGGCATACAATTGAATTGTCAAGTGCAAAACCCTATCCCCCGATAGTCAGATATAAACATATACACACACAAATAATCTATGCACTATTGCAAATTCTCACAGCCACGGGTATTTTCTACACTAAACTCCTTCAGCCCCAAACGGCACCCATTCAATCTTTCCATATACACGCCAACAATTGCTGTGCAGTGTCGTGGTGGTGCACGCAAAATGTTGACAAAGGACTCCGAGTCCGTGGTTTATTTGAAATCAACTTCGAAACAGGACTGCAATTTTCCACCATCCTGGTTTTTCTATTGTTGTCATACTTCCCATGACCATTCCCCCAGTCTATAATGCTATATAACATCACCGCAAGATTGCAAGACACACCATACAATGTCTGCAGTTGGACATTATGACATCATGACAAAAAGACGAACCTCGTCCCAATAACTGCTGGCGACCGACGCCGTCGGTGGCGGGTGGCGGACGGCGGGCTACATGAATAGTTCAGATTTTTTCGCGAAAAGGAGTTTTTTTTTTTCTTTTTTGAAAACGCGTGGTTGTGTCGACCAATAACCATCGAGATGCATACAAAAGATATTGGTTACATAGACATCCTGGCAGATCGCCATTGGTCGTAGCATAACTCAAGCATTATTACAGTCGCGTCGCCGGAGTAGAAAAGATGTCCCACCTGCATAGCTTCTAGCTCTATATATGTATGTATGTTTGAATGAATAAAAGCACCTTTCTCTGCATCGATTCAATGTCGATGTGGAATTTAGAAGCAAAAAAAAAACAACTATAGGAACGACGAGGTAAGACCATCTAGTCCTTTGGTATATTTTTTTAATTCAACTATAGGGCTGCATAAAAAATTGTTTCCGCACACATACACAGCGCCGATAGGTTACATTTTACCTGACCACAATGACCGCATCGATAGAAGAAATAGAAAGAAAAATATAATACACACACATACTTACAATCGAATGTTATTTCATCGATAAAAATAAGGAATAAAGAAAAATAAAAGTAAAAACATTGTCCTTTCACATATCAATACATATTTTCTTTGGGCATCCTTGTTGAACCATAATATTGGTCAAGGGATGTCTTATTTCAAAGCAAGTGGAGGCAGAAGGCAGCTAGGCAGGAGTAAAAAAAAATAACACCAATGGAAGGACTATCGTGGGAGAGAGCATTAGTGATGGTTGTGTAGTCTCGGCGGACATCTTTTATATCGGTGCGCCAAGTCCACCGAAGTCGTTCACCACCCCCAACCCAACCCCATCCACTGCATATGACGGAGATAAAGGATAAAAGTGGCGAGGCGAGAAAAAATGTTTAATGTGAGACATGAAATGGAGATGGGATTTTTTTCGCACATGGCTCCTAGTTTTTTTTTCTCTTCTGCTTCTTTCTCATAAAATGGAGGAATATCGATTATTTTGTTTTCTTTTTTATTATTATAATTTTTTTTTAGGAGCAAGCAATAACTCACACACATAAAGGAATTTCGTCCTTTTGGAAGAGAGATGAGAAGATGAAGGCTAACGTATGGCATTTGCAACCACCCTCTGCTTGTCAGTCAGTCAGTCAGTCAGTCGTATAAGGAATGATGCATTTCCGTTGAAAATTGTGGTCATCATTTGGGTGTTTGATATGAGCTTTGCGGAATGAAACGGTTTTTCTATATCAACACTCAAGGTAATCAGTTGTGGTGAAGATGCTCAGATTGTAGAGGGAGGCAATATTGATTTAGTTGATTGGTGAGTTGGATCTTAGATATTTCGCAATGATTGTTTCCAATAAAATCATATATATTTTTTTGAAATTCTAGCTCGATTGCTTGGGGCATGTCCAGACAAATACTGGATCCACCCGACTGAATTCCATACTATTTCTGGCATAATTATGTGTTTTTAAATGAAGGATTATTTTGGCATAGAATTTATCATTTACATTACTCGAGAGAAGAGCAAATAATATTGTTAAATCGACTGCATTTCAAGAAAGTATTGGTCAGTGAAATTTCTCATGCAATAAAGCCATTGTTTAAAAAAACTGTGTTGCATGCGGTGCATTGTTGTTAGTAAATACACGGATTGTGAGAGTTTGCTCTTACAAGTAACATTTTTTCTCTCATAACATTCTCCAATAACTTAATGAGACTAATTTAAGGGAGCCAAAATAATCTTCAAGAATTCTTCTATTTAGATTATTATCATACTGCTAAAAGCGTTAAATGGTCTAGTTATGAGAGCCTTTCTATACTCCCTAACAGAGTTGTATTCTTCTTATGGGATGACAGATATAGAATAATGAAAAAAGGCTTCTTATATGACTCTAATAAAGCTCGGCTAAATCTTGTTGTGAGAAAGCGTTTCTTGCAATGGGAGTTGCTAAAAGAGAATAGAGTTTTATGTGTTTTATAATGTTTTTTTTTTAAAGAAGCAAACTCTTTTAAAGTTTTTGCGTGTATATGCCATGGCTAAAAACTGATGGGCTTGATATGTATTTGTGATACTATTTATTTTGTAAGTCAACTATTCATTATTTTATAATGGCGATACATTATTTTATTTTATTGTTTGCTCGTATATGGGAGATAAAAATTAAAAATGCGGTTAAAATTGTATCTACTAATTCTTAGATTTTACCTCGAAAAAAACAAAGCGCTTTCAAAATAATACATATTTAAATTATTATACATATACTTCCTATCAAGGATAGGGTTACCTTGGATACTTTTGGAAATCAATTAATATTTGAAAATATAGTGGATGATATGCCATCATAAATGCATAAAATTTAACTTGTGAGTCAAATTAACAGCCCGATTCTCCCCCTTGTGATGAATCACAAGTCACAAGCCCTTGTGACTATTCCTTGTGAGGATTATTGTGTCTCGATAACATTTATCGAATTCTCCCCCAATCGTCACAAGAAAACTCACAACGAAACTCAAGACAGCTAAATGTGAATTGCGTAGTGGCATTATTGGAACACTTGAATATTAAAAACAAAATAAAAATTGAAATTGATGCGGATTATTTATTATAGATGTAATAATAAAGATAAGCAAATATGTATAAATTAATTCATTTTTGTTTAAACAAATAAACGACTATCAAAGAGAATCCATTTCATTAATTTTCAAAGAAGAAAATGTAAAAGCATTTATATTTGATCTGGAATGGTAATAAAAATGGTTTATTTAGGCAGCTGCTAAAGTTTTCATCTCAAATTAAAGTTTCATATTTCTTTTTACTTCATGTTGGGATATAAACAAAATATTGTATCGAATGTCGCATCGAAATGTCGAAACTCAAACTATTTGTTAGTTGTGACCTGCTCTGAAGTAGATCACAATTTCGATTGTTTTTATGACTCTCACAAGTTATGACTTGGGGGAGAATCCGAAAAAGTCACAAAATTAATTTCACCTCTGCTTATGACTTGTGAGGTATCAGCGATGTTTGGAAGAATCGGGCTGTAAATCTGAAAAGCAATCCATATGACACACTAAGAGGCTTAATGCTGCATTTACACCAATGACAAAATGTAATTATTGGAAGATATTTTTATGTCACAAAACAGAAATACCCAAGTAACATTTTTCATCTCACAAAAGGTTTCAATAGAGAAACATCATAAAGTTAAAGTAATACCCATTTCGATTATAAATATTTTGTATCGAGATCAGAAAGAATCTTTTACAGTTAATGCTATTGTTTTGCCATTTATGTTCGTGAAATTTATAATGTACATAAATTTTTTTAAAAAAAAGGTGTTTTTAAAATAAATAATTTTTAGAATTAATTTCAACATATCCACATTTTGTATGTGTGGTAACCCTCAAAATACTTAGAGAATATTTTCTGCGTACTTAAATATGACTGCTGTTGAGATGAGAGAAGCCTTTAATAATTACAATAAGACCATTATAAGAGTTTGGTTTCCTCTACTTTTACTTACTCTCACTCTCATTTACTAAGTTTATGTTAAGTCTTCTTATGGGAATATTCATTATATTATGGGATTATTTAAAAACAAAGCGAGCGAGATAACAAGTACATTATATAGTGAACTATTTATCACGGACGTAGTAAGGGAAGGGGGCCTCAGCTACAAAATTAAAACCTGAATTTGTTTTTATCATAGCACGACACTAGAAGAATGCCAATTAATTACAGTTGTTTGCCATTGAAAGTGTGAAATATTCAATTATTATTCAAAATATCGAGCTCAATAGAGATGGCATAATCATACATTTTTTGGTAAGTTTGATTTACAAAATTATAAAAAAGTTTCTTTTTTATGACACGATTAGTCGACGCGACGGCGACGATCAATCTTCTACTAAAATACACAGCCCTTTAAAAACAAATGTTGGATGCTTCGCTATTTCATATATCTTAATTTTTGGTCGCGAAACACTTGCATTTTCAAATATTTGAAAAAACCTTTAGAACAATAAACACTTTTCGGAAAATTTAAACAGACAATTAACATCCATTTAATAATCTCGCCTACGTCCCTGACTTGGCGCGTGATGAGTAACTTTGTGATTCTATGTGGCAACTGGAAAACTGCAAATCCTATTAAAATCCTGTAATAAAATGTCGTATACCTTAAATTCTATAAGGAATTTTAAAATAGCTTAGACTCCGATAAGTCAGTTGTTATGGGATTGAAGGTATATAGGCGTTGAAATTTCATAACAAGATTTTAATAAAACTCTAAGTTCTTGGAGTCTTGTTAAAGGAGGCAAATTTGTTTTAAGTATAAGATTTAAATTATTTGAAAATTGTAGAGAGCTAAGTTCTTATAAAAAAATAGTTATGAGAATAATTTAAGTTTCGTAACAAGAAATTAACTCTAAGCATAGTAATGGGACCTAAAAGAGGCTTACAAGATTGTTTTTCAGATTTTGGGAGCTTAACTCTGGAGAGTATGTTAGTTGGGATCTAATATAAAAAAAAAACTTAAAAAAATATTTTACTATTCAATTTCCATCAACACCGACACCGAATAAATAAACTCTATCTAAAATGATTTCATATAATATACAAAGGCTAAGTATAGGCATAGACATCCTCGTCACAAAAGGCACTACATTACTGGCATACAACTATTTTTATAGAGATATGCCTGCTCTCAGCTCTCACATCGAGGATTGTCTTCCTTAGCAACAGCTCAATTCGATCCGTTTCGTTCAATGCATCCAATTGAACTCTCCAAAATGGCTACCATTCATTTCCGACGCCTTCGACAGCCACAGAACGCGCGTATTTTACCCGTTCAATTGGTGCAGCGAGCGCGAATTCATTTCAAACAATCGCACATTAATCATTCGGTTTGCCATAGCAGCGCCAACAAACACAACACACACAGGACATAGAAAATCCTTGCAACATCAACAAGGATCTATACTGTACATCAGCCTTTCTCCTTCACTATGTATGATGGCCTTACTGAATATAACATGAATATACACCATAGGTACACTATCTATATGCATACATACATACATGCAAATACAAACAGGAGTGTGTTGCAGTAGCTTGGCGTGGTCGGTTTGGTCCAGTCCAAAATCCTCGAAGCCATAAAAGCTCACTGAGAATTAGAATAAATTCGCGAAAGTGGTTTTTTGACAATAATTGCGAGGAGTGAATTGCAGCAAAGTGCATTGATATACAACACATACACTTCCACTCTCACTCCCACGCCAACGTTCACCCAAAGCTAAAACACCTCACCATAAGGCAACTTCAAAGCGGCGGACGTTTTAGAACGTCCAATTGATGGACATGCCTATCAAAGAGAGTCATCTAGAGCTATCGAACCAAACGCATCGGCTTTGCTATTTACGGAGAGTAGAAAAGCCACCGCACTCTAGATGTGAATACTAACCTCCACCACCCCCCGCACACTACACCATATCTTTCTGCTATTCCCATGTCAGGACTCAGAACTAAACGCAGAGGAATTCGCGATTAAATGCGAACCAGATTGTGGGCAATAGTTTTTATACACAAAGTGCGTACATCAGGCTACAGGATGCTTTACGAATAGTCCAGTCGGTCGGCGACGGGCGACACTCCCTCCAATCATACGGACTCTTCTCTCTGTTCGAGGAATGATTTTTCGGCCTGGTGAACTCACTCTAAATTTGATTTGTAAATCTTTCCCAAAGCGGATTGAATTGCTAGATAAACGAAGGATTTTTATATTTTTTTGCTTGTGTGTTTATATTAGTGTGTGTGTGTGTTTGTGTCAACCGCATTCTGCATCCGTAACTCAGTTTTATCCGCACACAAAGCCAATGGCAATGGAAATTTAGTTTTTCTTCCAAAAATTCCGCTTTGAAAATGAATCCTTTTATTTTAAGGATATTCAAAGTTTTTTTTATCATTGTGAATGCAATTTTCAACATCGGTAACTGGAGTTCATCTTCAAGAGAAAATTGAAAATGTAAAATAAAAGGATATGAAAGGATATTCAGTTAAAAATAAAATTAAAAAAAAAAACAATCTTAAAAGGAAAATCTTGTGCATTATTTCAAGTGAAGTCAGCATCACTTCTACTTGAGGAAAAGTGCAATTTATTTTTCACCTTCAAATTCTTATTGCTGAAAATGCCCTTTTCATCTTGATTGTCTTTTCAGTATACCTCGCTCGGACTGTGGAGCAAATAGGGATTGTTAGAGTGTACCACTTCGTTATAATATTTCTAATTAGTTTTTAAAAGCATTTTCTTATGTTTCCATTGAGAGGGGTTCAGGTGTGCAGATTATTCATTTTGGACCAATTAAATTTGAAGAATTTCTAATTGCTGAAATACGAGGAAAATGTCTTAATTGAAAATATAGTTCTTAGTGTGATACGAGTATTCATTCTTGAGTTTTAAGTTCGTTTTGCAATAACAACTATACTGTAGACTTTAAAGAACAAATGCTTCTGTAAACGGTAATTGTTTGCAATTTCGCACTTAAGCAAGCAACCGTCTGAGAAATGAGAGGAACAATAAAATTTCAAAGAAATCCCAATACAGTCATTTTGCCGATAGAAGTAAGGAATTTTGGTAAACGAGCTTACTGGGAACTGTCTCGTGACATAAATTAGCACACCAATTTTAGACAGCGCAATATGCTGGATTGAAGATTATAGCCACTTACCTTGGTACATGGTCTACAAAAAATTTCCAAAACGGGAGACCTTCCTTTTTAGTTTACAAAATCGCTTATTATTCGCCCACATAACGAAGGAAGGCTGGATCGCAGGTACTTCCTCTAATGTTCGATCACATCGTAAGCAGAAAATTCTAATTAAAGTGGGTTAAATATGTATATTTTTAAGATCGTTTTTAATTATTTTTTTCTAAACAAAATTTCTTTAATTTTCTTAAAACAAAAAGTTGTCCACACATTTTTGAAATATTATATTTTCAAAAAAAAAAACAATGTCAAAAAATCCCTCAAAAATATTCTTTGAAAATTTTGGTTTGCCGTGTTATTAAGAATAAGGATCTCCTGTATAAAAATGTTGATTGAAATCCGTTGAGCCGGTAATGATAGAGTCGAACATAAAAAAAAAACTGTTCTATGGCAGGTGACGTTTATTATATTTCATATAAACATTTTTTTTTAAACCAAAATAGGGCACTCATTTTTTGTTATCAAAATCTTTGGAGCCTTTTTCGTATTAATTAGCAGGTAGCGTAATATTTGTAAATTTTCTACCTACAATTATGGTGGAATTTAATGGCGCAGGGATATAAGTACCAAATTAGCATTTTGGGACTTATGTCTCACCTCGGTGGCACCTAAGTCCAAGCTTTTGTTTTCTGTTGATGGGAAAAAACTCCAAAATTTAATAAGACATAAGTATGGCCACATGACACATTGTGAAATCTTTATTCAAAACATAAAATAGATTTCAAATGTAAACAATAAATTTTATAAAGCTAGGCGCGTAAGGGGTGCATGGTGCCCCCCCTGAAACCCCCTGCTTAGCCCAATATAGAATTTGGGGGTGGGTACAAGTTTGGGTATATCCAAATTTTGTTTGAAAAGAAATTATCAAATCCAAAAAAAAACTTGCATATACCCAAACTTGTACCCACCCCAAATCCTATATTGGGCCAAGCAGGCGGGTTGCAGTGGGGCGTTAATAATGGTACCACCTATAGAACGTGTTAAGCAGTTTCTACTACTATGGATTTTTATTTATTTTTTAAAAACCGAAAAAAAATCTTTATTTTGAAAATTTGGGTATGTAGTATTAACACTTTTAGGGACCATTTGCATAAAAAAAAAATAATTTTAGTCGGCTTATCCATTAGTGAGAAAGTCAAAAATATAAAAAGTGGTTCTAGGGGAAGTACCCTTAATAAGTACCTACACAAAGTAAAATATTTTGTTATCAAACCCTTGGAGCCGTTTTTAAGAAATACATTTTTTTTCTTAACATTTGTATGGTTTGTACCGTTGTTTTTTTATTTTAAGAAAAAAGTTTTTTCAACAATGAGATAATGTCAGAGAAAAATCGGTTAAGTCGTTTTCAAAATTTTTAGTTTTCAAAAAAACAAAAGTTTTTTTTTAATTTCAAGAAAAACTTTTGAAAAATGTTGGTTTGCATGAGTGTTTAAGCTTTCTAGGGGCTATTGCATAAGAAATTTAGAAAATATCAAATGATTTTTTCCAGAAAATCGAAAACCAAAAAAAAATTGTCCTACTAGAGGTAACAAAAATAACCAGTGTTTTATAAAAAAAAAATTACAACAAAGATAATTTTCCCTTCATTAATGAACTGATTTTTTTCTTTATAAGAATCGTGGAAGCCCCTTTTGAGAAAAATAAGGGTTTTCTTCTTAGTCAAAAAAAAATGTATGGCATGTGTCGTTATCATTATTCTTAAAAAATGAAAAATGACTCGAGGACAGACGGAATTGTGGGACCGACTTTTTTGGTGTTCTCCATCATCGTAAAGGGGTGCCCGTGGCCCGATAGTTGTGTGTTCGCCTGTCAACCTCGCGGTCTCAGGTTCGATCCCTGCCGTAGTCTATGTCTTCTTATTTTTCCATTAAAACCAATTCTAAAAAGAAATGTCATACAATGAGTTGCTGGTTTACTCATTACATGCTGTTTAGGCATATAACTAACAACATGTGATTTAGTAAAAGTAGTATACCGATAAAATATGACAAAGAATACAAAAATTAATGCGAATTATAATTAAATAAGACACGGAAATTTCTCCGCATTAGTTCAGCCGCCATCCCTGGAGATTAAATCTGAGACAACAACCACCTACAGTCTCTTTCCTATCATTCTTTCTCTTCCTTAACCTCACCCTCACGCCCGCGCTGTGTTGAGACATTTAAAGGGTATTCATAAACCCTTGAGCACGTGTAGATTATAAAAAAAAATGTCAAGTTTGATCAAAATGTCGACTTCGATTTTTTTACGAACCCATAACTTGTCATGTACAATCGCAAGTAAAAACTGCTAACATAAGAGCAAGTTACAAAATGCGTTCTTTAAAAAGAGTTTTTAAAAAAGATTAACTTATTTCACTGAGAATAATAATATAGTTCTAAAGCATGTGTTTTCTAATAATTTACTTTACATTTATTTAAAGCTTCAGATCCCTTACCACTGGTGGGGGAAGATCTTCAGCTATACGTTGAGATAATTAATAAGAACTGTTCTTAACATGATCGATGAAACCCTTTTTATGCTTATAAAATGTTTGTTCAGCAAATCTATCTTCGACTGAAGATCGTTTGCTTTTTCTTTTTCTTATAAAATTGCTGACACAAGAATTCTTATTGGAATTATGAAAGGTGATTTGGGTACACAAGTTACTGAAGGCAAAATGTTCTGATATGCAGTTTTATATTTATAGTATCAGATATCATCATCCGCTACGAGATGAAATTATGAATCATTGTGTGAGCATTACATTTTGTTTATAGAAACATACTTTGTATCTTTCTTCATTATTATTGGGTGTTTAATATTATTACAAAGTTATATGAGGTTGTGAAATTGATATTCTGTGTTTTATGTCTGCGCTTTTTGGAATATTTCCAATGGTTTTGTGATGATTGCTGCAGTGGTAATAATCATATCTTCGTCTGGGGTATGATATGTATCTAGAAAACGAGGCGACTTAACATTTTCTTAAGGGAACAAAGAAGTTGAGCGCTTCAAAAGATCAAAAAAGTTAGTTTAAATCCTATGAATCTTTGAACTCGCGAAGAGTGCCAATCAAGGAAGATCAACATCTTTAAATTTATCTTACCTACAATACAGTGAACAATTTTCATTTTATATAATTTTTCGGAAACAAAACTTAGAGATTTTGGGCACCTGCTTATTTTTACTTGCGATAGCTCTATGTACTATAGACTTAAGGGCAAGTTTTGCGTTTTGAAAAAGATTCGAACTCGAGATTTTAATCAAACTTTGACATTACGACGATAGAGAACACCAAAAACGTGGGTCCCGCCATTCCGACTGTTTGTCTGTCTGTAGAACGATCTACAGCCTAAACGGCTAAACCGATACTTTTCAAACTTAGTACTTACGCGTTTTAGGCTATTGTCTAAAATAAATTTTTGAACCGTTGTTTTACACCCAAAAATAACGGTACTTGCCATACAAATTTTTTTACCATATTAATTATCTCCAAAACGGCTCTATCGATTGTGATAAAAATTAGTGTATGGAATCCTATTGGTAAAGTCTACATGTTGATCAAAATTTTTGTATTACATACTTTGTTATTAACGGTACCTGCCATACAACCATTTTTTTGATTTTCGGGTTTCTCATAAGCTGCTCAGCGGATTTCGATCAAAATTTTTATGCAGCAGGTTCTTCGAATTCTAAATAATATTGCATTTACAAATTTTCTAAAAATATGAATTTTGGATTTTTTTAAAATTCAATATTGCGAAAACGGGTGAACGATTTTTTCTGAAATTTTGTTTTTAAGTTTATATTATTAGATATACAAAATTGTCACCCCAATGATTTTTTTAAAGAAAGTTTAAGAATATAAAAAATATAGAAAATTAAATAAAAAACGATTTGATGAATATACTTAGCCGTTTCTATTAAAAATATTTGTCATACAATATTATCGAACATAAGAGCAATGGCGCAGTGGATAAAGTGCTTGATTGCTAACTAGGAAGTGTGTGGGTTCGATCCCCACGCTAGGCGCATTCTTTTATATACCTCCAATTTTAATTGGATGCCGCCCATTGGTTAAAATGAGATAGTCAATACCTGGTTCTCAAATCCACTGTGCCAAACTAGTGCCGGAAAATTCAGGTTGCATTTAAAAGACCTTAGGTCTTACAGGCATATAGTTAAATTAAAAATAAAAAGCAAGTACGTGCGATCCAGTTGTGCCTTTTATTGTTTTTGTAGATAGAACCAACAAATTTTTACTGTTCTTCAATTGTCATTGGTGTTTTACAGGTTGTTGGTTTGAGGTTTGCAAGATTCTGCTCGCGGAAGCCGAATGATGTAGACATTTTGGTAAATAGGCTCAAAATCAACTGGCACTCTGTGTGCTAAATAGTGTGTTATTGTGACCGGTATTCGCTATAGATCTGCGGTTAGTGATTTTCTCATTTCCCAATTTAATAGCTATGAGAAACTGATGGTGTTCCAGCAGCAATATGAAACAATAAACTTATTGAAGAAAAAGATTCAATAAACTAACGCATAATAACGCATAATTTCGCAATTTCGGCTCCTTTGCATTATATTTTAAATAGATATATGTATGTAAAGTCAATACTAACACAACAAAAATACACAACGATAAGAAAAATAACACCGGCTTCGGTCACAAATTCTCAAAATAGCAAGAAAAATTATTGCAATTTTACTAGTAGTAGATAGTAGGTTATTTATGAAAAAAAATGTCCTTCCTGAACGAAATCTTGGACCCGCGTCTGATTTGAGCATTAATTCAGCTTTTTCTTCATTAAATACACACAAAACCAAATCTTTTTTAAATGAAAAATATATTTTATACATTATACGAACATGAAATAGAGGACTATCGCTTATTTTGGTTTGTGTGGTTGTATTTTATCTTCCCCTAAATCGCACATTCACATTTATACAATAATTTATGAATTATAATTAAGGAAAAAACATTTACCCGCCCCCGTAAAACGGAAAATGAGAAAAGAATATATATCAACTACTATACTTCAAGGGTCCAGTCCGCATTTATATTACCAGAACTCCCCATTTGGCAATTAACCAGATAAATTAGCAAGATGGCCAGAGTGGGTGGCAAATAAGCAGAGGGAAACAAATTTAGAAAAACCTAGGGTGGAAAAAAGACATTCATAAAACAACAATTCGGTTGGAGACAAACTTCCGTTGTTGACTGCGTTTTTGTTACTACTACATATATGTGTATTTATCTATTTCAGGACTTACTGGTTTGCTTTATTTCTTTTTTTGTTTTATTGTACAGTTGTTCGAAAATTGGAAATAATAATAATTGAGTTTAGGGCTCACAAGATTCCCGGGCGAAAGCAATACAAAGGCAAACCAAAAACGCGGTAAAATAGACACGCCAAAGCGATTTTCTAAAAAATTGTCGCAGTCCAGTATAATTTTTTCACGTGACGGACGTTCACTTCTAAGATCGCGAGCTCTAATTTCTTCCGACTGAATAATAGCGCTTAGAAAATTTAAGTACATTCCCAGCTTAAGGCAAAGGAGCCAAATTGCGATTTTCTATGGTTACGACTACAAAAAGTACTCGCATCCAAGTAGAATTCTGCGACCATAATAACAAGTGCTTTGCTAGCCAATGATAAACGCTCTTGCGTTTTTCGTACGGTGTGACTAAAAAAATGTATATGCAGCCCAGCAGAAATTTTGGTGAGTTCTTGCGACTAAAAAATACACCACCAAAATCGAAAGTGCATCCCTAGCCCACGATGAGGGGCCTCCTTGCGATTTTCTATCGTTGCGACTAAAATGCACGACTGGATCGCACGTACTTGCTCCTATGTTCGATCACATTATATGCAAAAGATTCTTAATAGAAACGGCTAAATGTATTTTTAAAGTCGTTTTTCACTAATTTTTTTATATATAAAAATTCTTAAATTTAAAAAAAAAATTGGTATGAACATTTGAAATATTTAATAATATAAATTCAAAAGCAAATTTACAGAAAAGATCATCCACCCGTTTTCGAAATATTGAATTTAAAAAAAATATTTTTTTTTAAGAATCCAAAAAAATATTTTTCGAAAATTATGGAATGCAGTATTATTTAGAATCCGAAGGAGCTTCTGTATAAAAATTTTGATCGAAATCCCTTGAGCCGTTTTTGGGAAAGTCGATAAAAAATCAATAAAATGGTTGTATCGCAGGTACCGTTAATAACAAAATATTTAAAACAAATTTTTGACCAAAATGTATACCATACCCAAGGTAGTACCCACACCAATTTTTATCAAAATCGTTTTAGCTGTTTTCGAGATAATTAAAATGGTAGAAAATTTTGTATGGCAAGTACCTACCGTTATTTTTGGGGCTAAAACAACGAAAATCTAGTTTGGACAATCACCTAAAACACCCAAGCACCAAGTTTGACCAAAATCGGTTCAGCTGTTTAGGCTCTAGATCGTTGTAAAGACAGACAGATGGAATTGCGGGACCCACTTTTTTGGTGTTCTCTATCATCGTACTGTCAACCTTGATTAAAATCTGGAGTTCAATTTTTTTTCCAAATTCAATTTTATAGTACAGTACCTATAACGCAAGTAAAAAGAGAATTCCCAACCCAGTAGAAATCTTCGTGTGTTCTACTTTCTTGGAACTAAAAAAAATGGACGACCACCGTCGAAAGTGCCACAGAGAGGCACCCACTTGCGATCTTCTGTTGTTGCGAATAAACAAAGTATTCACATCGTTGAACTTGCTTGCAACTAAAAAAAAGCGCAACTTAATTCCCAAGTAAATTCTTAGCCAACGGAGAGGGGCCTACTTGCGAGTTGTTATCGTTGCGAATGAAAACAGTATTGGCAGCCATTATGATCTTTGTGTATTCTACTTTCTTGGGACTAAAAAAAGCGACTAAATTCGCAAATGCGTTCCTAGACCAAGGAAAGCAGCTCACTGGCGATTTTATATCGTCGCAATTAAAAGAGAATTTGCAGCCAAAAATGCTTTAGTTTTCTCCGATTGGTGCAAGTATGTTTTTAGACTCAGAGAAAGTGGCAGCAATTTTTTTTCCGTTGCGACTAAATATGTCTTCGCAGAAAATAAAAAAAAACATGATAAAACTCGCTAGTGCCACGGAAAATGGCTCACTTCCGATTTCTGTCGTTGCGCCTGAAAAAATATTCGCAGCTCAGTAGGAATCTTGCGACAAAAATCGCATTCCTTTTCATATCCAAAGTGACAGTGCTATGATGTGCCTTGAATCATTTTTAGGCTAGAAACCAATGCAAAATAAGACACCCGCATTTCATTTTCAATGTAAGTGAATATTTGTTAGTGCCAAAAACTAGTACCGACAAAAAGTCTAAATCGGGTTCCATTTTTTTGACGGTCTCGCAATTAAAAATGAACCAAATGCATTTGTATTCGCAATCTGAAAAATGCGAACCAATGCGCATAATTGCGATTGTCTATTATCAGTTGTATTTTTGGTCGAATGAACCCGCATCGATGAAAAATGAAACGTGTTCGTTTAAATTTGAAACTGAACGCTTTAGTTTTTGTCACTAAAAATCGCGCGACTCAAAGTCGCAAATGTGTGTATGAGAATTGTATGTCACACCTAATATTTTTTTTATTGGCAAGGATAAGATCGCTGCAGAAAAATAGTTCGATCGAAAAAGCAAGTGCGCGCAGTGTGATTTGTGTTTCAACTATTAAATACAAAACAGAACCATTAAATTCCAAAACAGGTTCAACAAAGGATCATAACTAATTTAACATCGTCTTGAAAAGAAACCTTAGATTTTCAGGCTTTTGATAAGCTTTGAAGCATTAATATAAAAGCCATCTTTTAAATGTAAAATAAAATAATACAAATCGTCTTGTTTAATTTTGAGTGTAAGTACTTTTTATCCAAGAAGCATTATGCAGTCTGATAGCGGTCTAGAAAACTTTGATTTCCACAAACATGAAAATTGAGCCATTCTACAAAGGACAAACCATAAGCTACAAAATTTCAACCTCTATTATCACAAAAAAAATAAACTGAAAAACTCCCCCGAAACTCAATTAAAACATAATCCAACTTTAATTTCCTCAAAATCCAAATAATTCGACACGCAAAATGTCCTTTTAATCCTTTTATTTTTTGTTTGTGTACATAAAATATATATGTATGTATGTACTCTTATGTACCTTTGGGTACACCTTCCCTTGCGGTAAACACTTAAGTACATATTCCAAAGAAACCCAATTCCAGACTATGGACAAACAAAAAGTCACATCTTCTCTTTTCTTCATGATAAGTATACTCGTAGTTGGATGGAACGTCGCAGCACGACTTTGATATAAAAGAAACTTCCTTGACTCATCATACTATCAAAAATTTTCTTTAACTCCCAATCCCAATCCAATCTCCCAACCAGAGACATATTTGAAGAAGTTTTCCATTATACTCCTTCGTAGCCAGCAAAGCAACCAGTTATTAATACAAAACTTCAACACCAGCACCAGCACCAAAATGGAGACTGTGTCTGCTACAAAATTCATAAGATCCTTTATCTACCGATTCCATCATAATGCTGAACAAGAACACCATCTTAATTTCGAACGGATAGAACAATTAAATTGCGCATCCCAACATCCCTACGAGACGAGTATTTTTCCCTGCCAACACCCTTCACCTCATACCACCCCACCAAAACATCTCGTCTCGTATCTTATGTCTTTTGCTTGCCAAGGCAAAAAGTGTCAAATAAAATTCACCGCAGAAAACTTTAGCAGCACACTGTTCAAGTGGTGGATGATGGTGGAGACCAAAACCAACATACAGTGTTCCTGATGATGGGAGGCTTGATTATTTTGTAGGCATTTTAGGGCAAAAAGATAAAGAAAGCATCCTTTTTCTATGAAGGAAATTGTATAAGTGCGAGGCAATACTCTTTTCAAATATGACGATTCGTTTAGAGAAATTACGAGACATCTAGATAAGGGGATCGCAATTTATGCGAAAGGTTCTTAACCCAAAAAACAAACGTAGGTTATCTATATCATTGTGTTTAAAAGGATGTTAATCAGGCGGCGTGGCGGGCAACGACGGCGTACGTGCAAGCAAGATGGCAGAGACGACTTCTTTTGCCTTTATTCGTCTATAACACGTAGACATCATAACTCCTCTACTCAGAATATGGGCTGTAGCTGTATAAATATCGTACCAGTACCATAGAAAAGAATGGAATTCCAAAAAGCTTACATTTTGACAAGGTATATCGCAGGACGATGTTCTCATCAAGTCGATGTCGGGAGATTTATTCAAAAATGACAGAATTCTTTTGGCATGTCACGTCGTCATCGTCGTTGCCGTTGTCATTGTCGATTCAATGGAATGAGCATTCAGCAACTTCCCATTTGAGCCCACTTTTCTGGGACATGAAAGGGTTGAATCGTGATAATACATTTTCAAATTACAATCTTTACATTAAGGACATAATTTTATCTGAGAACGTTAAGTCCTTGCTTGACTAAGCAAGTTAAGGTGTGGCACATAAAGTTTAACTGGAATTTCTACACGATTTTGAAAGGGGGTTATGCTTTTGGGAAGATGAAAGTAGAGAGAACAAGAATGAAGATAGAATAATTGAGGTATACTTTCACTTTTCATTGTGACGAAACTGTGAAAAATTAATTTGAAATTCCCACTCTTGAAATTGGGATTGGGAGATTTTAATAATAATTTAGAAAACGCATTATCATGCTTTCGTCTTTTCTCTTCATAATTGTATTAGTTTTTCAAGGAAGAAGCCAAACGGCGAACAGGGGGTTATATGAAAATTTTAAGAACATTGACATTGAGGTATTATTATTTTCATCTGCTCAGGTGTAATAATTTGCGTTGATGAGTTGGAGTGCTTTTGAAATTAAATTTTTTGCTATACGAAATGCAAAACAAGGAGAATATTTGTATATTTTGAAGAGGAATTCAAGTACAAATTTATTTTCAATTATTTTATTTTAGAGACAGTCACAGACAGGTAGACAAATGTACATAAATACCTTAGGAGTTTGTGCAAATTAAAACAGAAAATACCGTAAGTGTGAAAAAATATATTTTTTTTTATGAAAAAGCCATAAACACAACAATATCTACAATTTGTTGATGTCGGCTGTCAACTGCAGTTATATTTATTTTATTTTTCAAAAAGCCATATTTTGTACTGATTAAAAAAAATCAGACAAATGAATGCTAACTTAATTATATAAAAATGTACATGGTGTTTTTTTTTAAATAGTGCAATAATTAGTATTCACAATCGAGAACACAGCGCAGCGGGTCGTTATGCTTTTGCGTTATGTTATAGGCCCATATGATATGAATGTCAAATATCATCCAAGAAAAAAAGTTTTTGGGCATTTCATCAAGAATATGTGACTGTTTAGATGGATTTCACACGAGGAAACTGAGTTGTCAGCAACTTTTAGTTTGTTTGAAAGAAGGGTAAGAAGTAAGTCAGTAAAAAGGGGTCAACGATTTGGGGACCGTTGATGACTTTTCGCTATTGTACCCGGACAAAGATTGGTTTTTGGAATGTGAAGACGCTTCTTGACAACGGACGTGAAAGTTCTCAATATGCCAGATTCCTTTAAATTAGATTAGAGAAAGAATTCATGCGGTAAAAGATGGACATCTTAGGGATCAGTGAAGTTAGTTGTTGGGGCTCGGGGAATTTTAAGTATCCAACTCGTAACACTGTACTACTCTATTCTCCGGAAAGGCACCTGGAAGTTCTCGTGAAGCTAGTTTCCGGGCTAGGGTACGTCGGGTCAACCTCATAGAGTGTTATGCACCAACGGAGCTCTCTTCTGTCGAGAAGAAGGAGGTCTTTTATAACCGACTGAGCAGTGGTGTATTTAATGATTGGGCAACCCGGGCCAATCAGTTTTTCGGCCCTGTAGGTATGTACATTTCAAACAAAAATAAAATGGACGACTAGGTCGTATAAACTTGCTCTTGTAGTTAACAACTTTAGTGTTACTCACTGACGCTGTTGGTAGGTAGCTAGACTATAGTTATCCCTTTAAAGCCCATATAGGTAATATTACCTTTTTTTTTTTTTTTTTTTTATGAATACCCTTTAAATGTTTCAACACAGCGCGGCCGTGAGGATGAGGGTAAGGAAGAGAAAGAATGATAGGAAAGATGTGTGACGCGATATTCAGAGACTGTAGGTGGTTGTTGTCTCAGATTTTATCTCCAGGGATGGCGGCTGAACTAATGCGGAGAAATTTCCGTGTCTTATTTATCGATGTCCCTTATAATTCGCATTAATTTTTTTATTCTTTGTCATATTTTATCGGTATACTAGTTTTACTCAATCACATGTTGTTAGTTCTATGCCTAAAGAGCATGTAATGAGTAAACCTGCAACTCATTGTATGACATTTATTTTTAGAATTGGTTTTTAAAGGAAAAATAACCTTGATTCTTAGTATAATGAATTGTCTAATGCATGATTCAAGGAATAGTCACATAGGTACCTACGTACAAATGTATATTTAAATAGATTTTAATTATGTAAATTAGGAGGGGATAATGTAAATATGTACAAGTCCATACATATGTATATAATGAAAGTGAATTTAAACTGCCAAAACCATTCTTTTAATCGGTTTTTCGAAAAAACGAAGAACGTTATTAGATGGCACGAATCAATGAAAATTTTATAAAAATGTATCTCGAAAATTGTAGGACGGGTTTTGATGAAATTCTGTTTTTTATTTTTCGTTTTTTGAAAACGATTTTTTTTTTTGAAATTTTGTTAAGCAATTCTTTAGAGATTATTAATGTACATGTGAATATAAAATTTAAAATTATTTTTTTTATTAGTTTTAAAAATATTGATATTTCAAAAAAAAAATTCGATAATTAATTTTAATTTAAAAAAAAAGTTATTCAAAATTTTGATAAGCAAAAATAATTTAGCGACTTAGATCTTCTCAGGTATAAAATTTGACAGAAATCCAATGTACCGTTACCGCGAAAGACAAAAATTTAAAAAAAACGTTATATGAAAGGTACTGTTAATAGACTTTTCCCGTAAACTTGGTTTAGACTAAACGATAGCTATTGCGAACAAAAAAATTCTCAAAAATTTTTATCAAAATCTTTGGAGCCGTTTTCGAGAAAAATAAGATTTTCCTAAGCGGTTATATGGCAGGTAATGTTATTTTTAGGCCTAAAAATAAAATTTCAATTTCCCTCTGAGGAATGCTAAAATAATCACACATACCAAGTTTGAAGGTAATCCCTTAAGCCGTTTAGGCTGTAGCTCGTTATACATACCTACAGACTGACAGACAGACGACATATTTTGGCGATCACTTTTTTGGGCTTCTCTATTATAGTAATGTCATGTTTAATTTTTAGAATTTTTATTTTCTTTTTACGAATGCTTAACTTGCCTTATATTGCCTATAATTCTCAAATAAAAATGAACAAAATTACTTAACTGTGTGTACACCATTCATTTTATTTTTCGATTTTTTTTTCGATGAACAGATTTGTTGACAAATTCGTCAAAACACTTTCATAATTAACGGATTTCAATATTGATTATGGCTAAGGTGTTTAATCGTTCTTCGCTTAGCCGGTAACGGAGATAATTTTGAATTCTTTTTTGAACGGAAAATTGACGTTCTACACTACAATTTGTGATTGCAGTTAAGTCGAACATTCGCAATGCTTTTTTCCGTTTATGGAAAAGGTTCCTTCAATATTTTTGTTTAAAAAAGAGGTTAAGTTATCGTTATGCTGTTATTGGACTATAAAAAATTCCTTCTTCCAGTTCATCGGCAAGATCCATTGAGTATAACTTTTTCAGATTATTGGTGTTTACTGTGACTTCAGCTTCAGACATCAGGTTCAGTTAACATAAGAATGCTAAATTGGTGGTTACACCCTCAGATGCAGATTTTCGCCTCCTCAGCTCGTTTAGCAACTGGTTACATATCGGTAAGAAGGTATTAACCTTGAAAAGGTCACGTCCTCGTAGTAAAACTTCTCCGTCAAGACACTCATCATCTAGTTGTTTCCTCTTGAATATTCTTTTTTGATCGCTTCTGTAGTCTTCTGAGCAGTTTTGTTTTGCATCGAAAGATTCGCCCTTGTTTTCTACGAATGTGATTAGAGACTCGTAAAGCCTAGAAACTGCTTCTACCTCACATCTTGCAAAATTTTTGAAAAAGTGTTAAAGTTTTTAAGAACAGTTCCCCAAAATTCCGATAATATGGCCGTTTAAATGGATTTTAGTTTAGCTGTAACTTAATTTTTTTACCAAAGCCTTTTGTTGAGCATCCATTTGAATCGCTTTAACAACAGCTATTACCTCATTCCAATCTTTATTAAGACTGGAACAGACATCGTCCCTCGCTGACCAACGCGTATTTGATTTTTTTTTACAGTAACATTATATGGTTTAGTCAAAAAGAATTGCAAAAATTTTGCAAGTTTCGTTGATGCTGTGAAAAAAAAGGAAAATATATTTTGCAGAATCCGAAAAATATGGCAGCAAGATTCAGCTGCCGATGATCCAACCAAGTTTAACGAATGTGCAGAGCATGTACGTACGTTCCCTACTGACATTCTATTCTAACATCTACTTTAGCATTAAAGTGAGAAAAGTTCACCGTAGCGTGCGACGCACGTGATAAGCGTGACTATAAGCGTTCAACCCAAGAAACATTACAAGATAACAAAAAAAAAATCCCCGGCATTTTAGTTTCTTCATGTAAAATTGGTACAGGAGATGTTTAAAGCAATTAAACAAAACATCAAAATAATCTGCAGTAACTAACTAGTGAAAGGGGACGTACATTAAGTGTGTTCCCATTTTCGTACTTTGTGCACAAAAATGACAGTGGGTGGGAAATTTTTACAGAGAGTGTGACAAAGTTTCACAAAAGTACGGGAATGCCAATTTTTAAACTTCAAAACAAAATTATTTTCGAAATAACACACCTGGCAACTGATCGATAAACACCGACAGTCTGTCGATAGTAAAAGTTATCGATAGTTTTTCACCTCATAGTGGTATGCATAGATCCAGTCAGTGGCTAAGGAGATATTGACGATGTTATTTTCATTTCGTTCGATGTTATTTCTATTTGAAAAAAGACCAATGAAATTCATGTTTATTTATGAAAGGGATATAATAATTCTTACTTCCCACTTTGGTGGGACAGACATTCAAAGTCAAATTTTGGAATTATGTCCAACTTCAGTGGGACATTATGTATGTTCAAAATATATTTTTTTTCAAAATTTGCATAAAACCTTTAAGTTTTTTTACTTGCCATTTTTTTGTTTTATAATCTACACGCGCTCAAGGGACTATACTACCCTTTAAATGTCCCAACACAGCGCGGGCGTGAAGTTAAGGAAGAGAAAGAATGATAGGAAGGATATGTGCCGCGATGTTCTGAGACTGTAGGTGGTTGTTGTCTTAGATTTTATCTCCAGGGATGGCGGCTGAACTAATGCGGAACAATTTCCGTGTCTTATTTATCTATGTCCCTTATAATTCACATTAATTTTTTTATTCTGTGCCATATACGAGTTTTACTTAATCATATGTTGTTGGTTCTATGCCTAAACAGCATGTAATGAGTAAACAAGCAACTCATTGTCTGACATTTATTTTTAGAATTGGGTTTTAATGGAAAAATATGAGGACATAGACTACGGCAGTGATCGAACCTGTGACCATGAGGTTGACAGACGAGCACAAAGCTATCGCGCCACGGCCACCCCCAATAGGGTATTATAAGGCAAGTTATGCATTCGTAGAAAAAAAAAATTGAGATAACAATCAAACATGACATTACGATGATAGCGAAGACTAAAAAAGGTAGGTTAAAAATTCTGTCCGTCTGTATATCTGTGTATCTATCTGTCTGTATGTATAGACACATACAGCCCAAACGGGTGGGCGAATTGGTTCAAATTTGGGCTCAAAAAGGACTCTAACGATTTTGATTTAAAAAAATCAGTGCAGCTTTTTAGGTAAGACCGATAATATGGTTGAAAACATAAACTAAAAATATGTCTCAAGACGATACTCTTTCCATATGACCGTTTTTTCTTTCGACTATCTCATAAATGGCTCAACTTATTCCTTCGAAATTTCACACATAAGGTGTTGGTAGCCCAATTTATAGTACATACTAATATTTTTAATTAATATTTTTTTGTATTTTTAAAATCATTTAAGAAGAAATAAAAAAAATATATATTTTGAAAACAGCTCATTAATTTCTTTTCAAAAATTACATGTCCGGTCAAATTAGACATTTGAAGATACTTAAATTCCAAACAAGCTGAAAACGAGTAAAATTGTTCAAAACATAATTAAAAAGAAGTTTTGAAAGTTCTTCATTATTCCGGAACAAAAAAAAAATGGATAAAAAACAAGAAAGATTTAGAGTCCTTGAAGCTGCTGCTGCTATCATTCGCGAAGATATTCAATCCGCAGTGTTTGATATATTATCAAGTTCAACTGTGGCTTGCTTATCAGTTAGATCCAAAAGACTGGGGCTAGATGTTGGTCGACAATACATTAGAACCAGTACAAACTTTACTTCCACCTGCACCGGATAAACTGCTAAGCAAAATTTTTTACAACTGTAAAAAGGGCTGCAATGCTAAATATGACTGCAAAAAAGTTGGACTGTTTTGTTCGCTGGCATTTACAAATTGTCAAGGCCGGTCTTGTTCTAATGTTGAGTCACCTACAACTCAGGTTTCGTTGGATATCAACGAGGAGACATGTAACACATCGCTAACGGAATTTACTTACATCCAGGATAATGAAGAAGATCAGCAAGAAGTAGAAGAAGAAGAAGAAGTAGAAGAAGACGTAGAAGAAGAAGAAGAGGAAGTAGAAGAAGAATTTCAAGTATGAATCTGATGAATAAATCTCAACTTTTTTTTAATTTCCAATGCTTTTATCATTTCCAAATCAAATCAGAAAATGGCAAAACACCTATTTTTTTAGGTTTGACATTTAATAACTTTTTTTGCAAGTACCGGAATAATGAGGACCTTCAAAACCTCTTTTTAATTATGTTTTTAACAATTTTACTCGTTTTCAGCTTGTTGTTGAAAACAGAGATATTCTCACACTTTTGTTTTTAACTTTATACTATGTTCCCACCGAAGCCAAATCTCGGATTTCGGAGATTTCAGCCCAAAGCTTCGCATTTCACCATATAGTTTTGGGATTTCGAAATCTGAGATTTCGTTGAAATCACAATGAAATCCCATTAACGATTCAGCCCATTCATAGTGAACTAGTCCATTTTGAACTTCACCATATTTAGGTAATTTTATGTACAAATTACGATCTTTCACTCTAACGATAAGCAGATAAAAAGAGAGGGTATGAATTTTTATTTGACAAAACGGCTTGGGTTAATGGATTAGATAAGTAAAAGTGTAAAAGTGGATGTTGTTTGTGTTTTCTGAGAGACGAAATCGTGGATTAGGCGGCGTGAACACCAATTTGAAATCTGGAAAGCTTCCTGCTGAAATCTCAGATTTCGCTTTGGTGGGAACATAGTATTACCAGACAAGTTCGATCCGTTGATAACAGCTCTTCAAAATTTTGAAGAATCGAAACTTACACTATGTTCGCACCAAAGCGAAATCCGAGATTTCAGCAGGAAGCTTTCGGGATTTCAAATTGGTGTTCACACCGCCAAGTCCACGTTTTCGTCTCTCAGAAGCACAAACAACAACCATTTTTGTTTATCAAATTCATCAACGCGAGCCAAGTTTTCAAATAAAAATTCATAATCTCTCTTTTTATCTCCTTAACGTTAGAGTGAAAGATCGTAATTTGAACATAAAAAGGTTCACCTAGGTATGGTGAAGTTTAAAATGGACTCGCTCACTATGAATGGCCAGCATCGGCAATGGGTTTTCATTGCGTTTTCAACGAAATCTCGGATTTCGAAATCCCAAAACTATATGGCGAAATGCGTAGATTTGGGCTGAAATCTACGAAATCCAAGATTTCTCTTCGGTGGGAAAATAGTGTTACACTTTCTTTGGTCAAGGATAAAATTTGTAAATAAATAATGCGAATTATTAGAGACATAAATAAATAAGACACGGTAATTTTTCCCGCATTAGTTCAGCCGCCATCCCTGGAGATAAAATCTGAGACAACAACCACCGTCTCAATACGTCGCGACACATATCTTTCTATCCTTCTTTCTCTTCTTTCACCGGATGCCGCGCTGTGTTAAAAAACATATGAAGAGTATTCATAATCCCTTGAGCGCGTGCAAAATTATAATAAAAAAATTACATACACACATATGTGTGTATGCAATATACATAAGATCCTGTCTTGAATTTAACTGACGATATAAGCTCAAAACAGCCACATCTTTTCTTTTTAATTAATTTTCAAACATGTTCAAACTGTTCTTCTACACTGAACTTCGATGCTAGGAGTCGATTAAAGCAGGCAATTTTGAATGTTTTTCTTCTGTTTTTAAATTAATATTGCAAAGCTTGTCTAGTTCATAGAATAATTTTTGGTACATCAAAATAATCGTCATATTGTCTACTTATTAAAGAAAAACCAAATCTATTCATGAAACCAGTCAAAAGTAATTGACTGATAGGTGTAATCACTTTGAATACCCAACAACAACTTGAGTGTGCTACCACCAAGTTTGTTCTCAATTATTTTTGGCTGGAATTATAGCTATTTCACGAATTGCCAAGATCGATCATCAGATTCCTTTGCTCTAGTGGTGCTGATCTATTTTTTTCATTTTAATTGAAAAACTTCTTATGCCTTCATCGTGTATTGAACCATGACCAGTCGCTTAGTAGCCAACGCACTTCGTATCGCGCCACCGAAGTGGTCATGGTTCAACACACGATGAAGGCACAAGAAGTTTTTCAATTAAAATGAAGAAGTAGACCAGCACTACTACAAAGGAATCTGATGATCAAACTTACAAGTCGTGAAATAGCTATAATTCCAGCCAAAAATATTTGAGAAAAAACTTGGTGGTAGCACACTCAAGTTGTTGTTGGGTATTCAAAGTCATTATAAGATACGAAAAAGTGCTTTAAAAGCAAGTATGTAATCATACAAAAACTGGATATGTGTAATCTTCTCAATATTACAGTTTTCTTACGGTTATTGACATTTTAGGAAGCCAATATTTTTACCAAACATTCATCGCAATATACTCTATCATTCCTGAAAACTTCAGATTTCTAGGTTCTGTTACGAGACCATGCCGTGCTTCCTAATGGATTAGGGAAGAGCGGGTATCGGAGAGTTAAATAAAAGAGATTAGTTTTTCTTTAATAATTTTATTATTTATTAGGCCCGCTGTCTTAATGCTAGGCTGCGACCTTTAGTAATATTTTATAATTATTTTAAGTAAAAGGCCCGCTGTCTCGATGCTAGGCTGCGACCTTTACTCAGTTTAACACTCAAATTAACTCTGAAATTAACTCTTTATAATTATTTGAGTAAAAGGCCCGCTGTCTCGATGCTAGGCTGCGACCTCTACTTCTTTAAATTAACTCTGACTCTAACTCTTTATAATTATTTGAGTAAAAGGCCCGCTGTCTTGATGCTAGGCTGCGACCTCTACTTCTTCAAATTAACTCTGAAATTAACTCTTTATAATTATTTGAGTAAAAGGCCCGCTGTCTCGATGCTAGGCTGCGACCTCTACTTCTTTAAATTAACTCTGAAATTAACTCTGACTCTTCGATGAATGAGGGAAAGTATTTATACCCTCAAATCCAACTAAATCCATCCCCACCACGCATACCCAAGCTCATAAGGGAAAAGTGCAGTTTAACACTTTTCCCAAGCAACGCACCAATCATCATTTTAATTATTTCGTCACCAAGAATACCACTCTTGCATCGCCCTCAATATAGTACAATGTACCTCCGTCTTTCATCGACTATGATATTGGTCAAGCGTTCTAGTAACAGTTTATTGTACCTACGCCTTGACACAACCATAACATACCATGTTTACTACACTCACTCTGAGCCATTGCACTTCCCTTTTCCGCAAACCAAACTCCGTTAAGTTTTATAGCAACTCAAGGCTATACGAAGCTTCAGGAATTGTCCCCATAGACAAATACATGTACAACCTCAGCGTTAAGATGCTGCAAAAAATCCCATCCCATCCCAGCCCTCTTATTAATTTAATTACAGGTGACCCAGACACAGAAGACCGGTACCTTCACGTGCTATCCATGATGGATCCAGCATTTGGAATATGGTCACATGACAGCTTCGGAAACTTCTACGTAGCTGCAGGAACGCAGTACAACAGAGTTTGAAGCCACCATAGGACCAAACCAGCTGACAAGCAACAGGAGTTAAGGCCCTCCAACCCCATCTCAACCACACCAATCAACGACAGTCAGCACTGCTCAAGCCGACGAGATAAATTCAAATTTTATTTAAAAAAAAAACCTATGTTAGACTTAAGACACTTTTTAGTATAAAATGTATAAAATAAACCAACAATTTAACGAAGCAGAGCCCCTTCTGTGCTCGCAGATATATAATGTTAGACTTAAGAATTAATTATTTGTAAATATGTAACACTGTAAAAATTTGAGCTGAATAAAATTGTATATATATATATATATATATACTCACTCTGTGTGCAGTGCCGCTTGCCCTTGACTTTGGATTTTAATAATTATGTATCCATTGTCATTGAATAGAGGCGCTATCGAGTCATAATTATGTTATTAGTCGCATTGGCACTTGACTACAGAATGAGTGTGACGTAAAAGGCAATTGCATGAGAAATGTATATATAGGTATACAAACAAATGCAATGGGAATTCCATATTGTGTACAAAAATAAATAAAGAATATGATTTAGTGGGTATGGCATAAACATGGAATGTTTATGCCTTCGCGGAGTATAGAGCATGATGCCGTAGGAAAGAAGATTGTTTTTTGGAGAGGCGAGGTGGTGGTGTGTAGTGTGGTCACTACAGTTCACTCGTTAAAAAGATAAAATTCTTTTAGTTGATAGTGCGTTATGCGTTACGTAACGAATCAGTTTACGCTCGCATAAAAAGTTATCACTTCAAAAACACAGATGTGTCATTCAAAACATCAATACCAATATGGTGTAATTGCATCAATGTTAGGCCATTCAAAACATCGATATCAATTTTGTGTAATTGAGAAAAGGTCGATTATTCTTCCACTGCCTACTGACCAAGTGATCTATTTCATCAAATGTTTTAGATTTGTATGTTGCATTTTTAAATATTTAATAATTCGGTTTCGTTAAATTTATTTTTACAAAATCATAGATATTAGTACATTTTATATATAAGTATGTGCTTATTTATTTTTTTTTATAAAATTACTACATATATGTATAACATATATGATGTTTTTCGATCACAAAAAATTGAGTATTTTAAGTGTGCTATAAATATAGACGTATTATATTTGTTTAGATCCCTGATTTACGTGAAAAAAATTTAACAAGTCTTCAGAAAGTACTAAAATGAAAGTACACGAAACAATGGATGAAAAAAGCAAAAGAAAATTACAAAATCAGATTAGGTGTAAGCGATATGGAGATAGGAAAATTTCAATTTTGGATATTACAAGTAATTTCAATATAAAAATTTGCAATCGCAATTAAAAATGTTTCCTTAAAAAACAAGACCATATAGTTTCTGCAAGATTACTAGGAATACATACTTAAGTTAAAAAATTAGTTTTTGAGAAAATCAAATCAAACATTTATTCAAGGTAAATTAAACGCTAGAGGGGTTCTTTTTCGACTTGTTTATTTAAAAGCTAGCTAAAAACATTTTAATTGCTTATTTTCGTATTCAATAATTGTTTGTTATTATATTATATTATTTATAATAATAGTTTCTAACAACAAATCTAACCCTCTTGCGGAATCGAAACTGGACCAACAGAAACACTCGTTTCGATTTGGTTCGATTTGTCCTGCAATAACATTACATCCATCTTATGCGGCAACAGGTGTTTAATCGGTTCTAAAATAATCTTTTGCTGAATGAATGTTATTCCTTCGTTTTCCAGTGTAATTAAATTAATTCCCAGTGCAGCAGTAAGCGATACTTGCGGAAACAACACATGAATACATCGCTGAATGTAAGGAATCAAATCATAAGCAAAACACGAACAAAACTTAACAAAATACTCCCGCTCATTGCCAGAGAATGCCTGCTGTTCTTGACGATAGAATGTGAGAATCTTTCGAGCTACGAACTCTAAAGATGATTGCATATTCTTGGTGACATCGTTGGCTATTGCAATTGGAGCACATAAACGCAAATCATTTAACACATTCAAATATCCATTGCACAGCACAGCGAGAGGATGAAAGTCAAGCAAGGTTTCTGGAGGATTCATCTGATCCAATTCAATTCGTCTATTGTGAATACCCAAAGAGGCTTTGTTTATGAGCGTGTATCGCTCCAAGTCTCGTTCAAAATTCTGATTAACTGTTTGAATGGAATTGGAAAAGTTTTGCTTGATAACTGAAATGAAAATCGGAGCCATAAGGGCGCGGAAATCAGCTCCAACTCGACTGAATGACAGGCCAAAATACATGCACTGTCCAAGAACTGTATCCAAAGAGTTAACTCCTTTGAGTAAATCGGCTTCAAGTGTCTCCAGGAAGTTTGCGATCTGTGAAATGAGACTTGTAAAAATTGGAAAAAAAAATGTTAATTTAAAAAAATAATACCTTTCGATGAAGCCAGGACTGGAATAGGCGGCCGCCATCACTGGCCAAGCTATTGCCCTTCAAGCTCGAACTGGCATCTTCATCGGGAAAAATGGCTCGAAACTGAGTGATGATGTTGAATAGATTGATTCTGGTTACCTCGATTGTCTTGGTGAGATGTTGTTGAGCTGAAAAATAATTATTAAAAATGTTGTCTTTTATTTTTTGAGTAGTATGATGGTTGCGAAATGAACTAGTTATTGTAGTTTCGAGTACAACCATTTGAGTTTAGACACAAACCATTTCATGCAGCAACAGCAATTATTATTCAACTCACCATCATCCTTTGGAATAGAATTCAATGAATTGGTGAGCCAGGCATCCCTTGCTTGGAGGAACTTCAATTTAAGTTCGTTATTTCCGAACGCCTGCATTCGCCTTAAGAAGCCAACAATTTGAAGGCATTTGGGAAGCTGCAGATCCGTCTTTAGCTGGGCAACAAGCTGTGCTAGCATGGTGTGCCATAATGACTCAACCGCCACGACAATGCTCTAAAAAAGGAGAAATTAAAAAAAAATTACCTATACAATTTATCAACTTAATCTGGCTTACATTTATTACGGCAATGTCTCCTTGGTTCTGTCCCAACTTCTGAACATAGCTTGCCAATTCCAAAGCATCTTCGTAGCGCCCTTCACGAATACATCGCTCCATTAACTGCGGCAGTTCCAGAATCTCTAAGAGCTGTGCGTTCTTTTTCAAGGTAATACTATTTAGCCTTCGATTTTCATTGATTTTACGCGCTTCACTGAGAAAATGTTCACATTTGTCACTGAAGTCGGGGAGTTTTCCAATTAGTTTGTCAACTTGCATCTCGGCATTTTGGAATTCGGAAAAAATCGAACGGGAGCACTCGGAAGTGTGGATGAAAGTCTTGTAGTTGGAAATAGCTAAGTCTTGTGTTTGCTCAACTATACTTTTGTTTTCATCTTGCAGACGGGATTGTTCTTTCTTGAGCTGATCAACTTTATATGTCCCTAATTTGTTAAGATATACAACAAGTTCGGAGTTGTCTTGAAGATTCTCTGCAAAAACAAAAACAATATTCTTTGCAAATTGAATGTTATGTATATGTGTTTATTGGTATTTACCTTGAACTCCATTGGGGAATATTAATTTCAGAACTCGTTCATTGTCCATATCCATGATTGGACTTAAGTTTTTCGTTTTCGTGGCTTTTAGGATCTTATTTATGTTTTTTGTTCAAATTACTTCGGAAAAGAAAACGTCATCGGTTTTTTTTTCGACTGACGTTTTAATAAGTCAACTGTTTGGAATTGTAAACGTCAAATTTTTTTAATTTCCATCACAGAACCTCAAACTGTGGTAGGTTTTACAAAGGCATGCTTACACTTGATAATAGAAAGTGGTGCAATCATATTCCATTGGCTTAATGAGGCCTTTATTGCATCTACATCTTAATCTGCATTGACATCTGCAAAAAAAAAGAGGAAACAAAATAAAAAATTCATACTTCTGCGATAGAGAGCGAAAACCAAAATGGAGATCATCTTCATGTATGAAGATTATAGGAAGTACGAACTTGAAGATTGCAGATTATAGTGAAGATGAACATGTTCATCTTTATTATAGCATTTTTATCTGCACCATAATTTGTTCCGTTCAGATAACGAATTTTCAAGCTTTTTTTTACCTTTTCACCTCAGTTTGCTTAAAAACAACGAAAATAGCGAACATTTTCTCTCAAAACTACATACCTGAACGCTAAGAACATGTGATTGTGAGATGTGTCAAGAAAGTTATAGCAGAGTTCGAGTAAGTTATTAGTGTGTACCCTGTCTTACTTTTATGTTTGTTTTATATTATTGGCCCGCTCTACTTTTCTTCAAGTCTGCAGACGCAGATCCATGTAAAGCCGCCTTTACTGAAAAATTCGCTAGTCTTATATCCAAGGACTGATTTTACATTTATGTGTATATTTTGGTTATGCTCCGATTTTTACTAAATTAATGTTTTTTATACTTCTGTTGTTTTTAGGGGATTTTCCGAATATTCGCTCCTTTTTGATGCCAGTCGTATATGAAAATAATGTAAATACAAGAAAACATGTAAAGTAAGGAATGGCAACAGATTTCAATAAATACAGTAAAACATGTCAAATTGGACCACCCATGGGACCGAAGTAAAGTGTTCCAATTAGGAAGTGGTCCGATTGTAGAGGTTTCTTTTTAATCCGGCCGGTCCACTTCTGGTGTTTTCATTTGGTAAATTTATATTTTGATCTAGTTATAAATTGATTTTTTTCGTAACGATTCGAATACTGTCTTGTCAAACTGATAGCTGCCAATTATAATGCATAGTGGTATTAGTAAAAGAGGGGTAGATCTGCCCAAAAATCCAGATCTGCAAAATTGATTTAAAATCAAAAAAGAAATCAATTTATTTGGCCAATCGAAGGCAAATATTGTCAAAATCAGTTTTTTGACAGATCTAAATCAAAAATAAATTGATTTGTGTTACCAAACGATAACCACATTAGAAAGGGTTTTTCCCTCATCCATACATGTATGTTAAGAGTATATATACACAAATGTTTTTTGGTGGTTTTGCTTGGAGAATTGTACTTACCTCAAATTGGCACATTCTTTTTTTTTCGCTAAGCAAAACCATTTGGATGTCAAGACATCAATTTCTGTAAAGATGCAAATGATTTCATACGTTTTGTTGTCAAGCCAACGAATTTTTCAAATGACAGTGTGATTTCCTTCTTCATGCTCAAAATTCTTTGGATTTGAGATTTGCTGCAATCATATTTATTTGCAAGATCTCTCTGAGACAAATTTGTATGAAAAGTAGAAGGGAATGCATAAGGTACGGTCCGAATATGAGGTGTTCCGATTATAGAGTGTCCTGATTATCAGATTTTGCTGTATATATTTTTTCAAATATATGTATTTACAAATGGCTAATCAATAGCCGAAATAAATTTAGCAAAACTAAATATACAAGTATTTTAATAAATTAATTTGAGATTGTAAAATAATGAAAATAGGTATTTGACTAATCTCTTTGCACAGAACATCAAGCTGGGAAGACCCATTTCTAATTATTTTTCCTTTGGATCTTCAGGTCGTTGCATACCTTATTGCATCCATATTTTTTTAATCTATGTTTACTATTAAAACATAAAGGCCCAAAATTTTACTCGATTTAGTCATATGTTAAATCATTTTTAGTATGATACGAGGCTAAAAAGAGGATTTTCCTAATTTTAAACCAGTTTAGAATCATACTATTTCCTTAACATTTTACTAAAGTTAAAATCACAAAAGTCTGCTTTATTTTTTTATTAACGTACTAAATCCATATGCCACTTTGACATTTACAAAAGTCAAAAAGTTATGTTCGCTTAGTTTTTTGCACTACTTTAGGCGTGTTTAGTTGTAATTTATTAAGAAAATATATTTAGTATGGTTCTAGTTAAAAAGTGTTTAAAATTGGGAAAGTAAAGTGCTTTAGTATTAGCATACTGTTAAGTAGTATCATGCTAAGCTCTTAACATCAGACTGTTTAAAATTTTGCGCCAAAGTCTTTTATGAACAATCATTTCTCACAGAAAAAAAACTCGTCTGAAACTTGCTGTCTTAATTTTTGAAATTTTTGGAATTTCAATCGGAAAATTGGAAATGAAAATGGAAACAACTTCGGAATAGCAGACATTTAAATGGAAAATTGGAATGATCGTTTTACGATAATGTTCGCTTTTGAGAAAAGCCCAAACCGATAGGGGTCGATTTTTAAGGTATCCGCGTGGGGCGGACCGCTTTTTTGTGGAGCGTTTGTATTTTCCTATTACTAAAAGCTATTCGATTTGCTTTCCCCATTTCATTGAAAGCGAAAGGACTTTCCAAATATTCTAAAAGCGGTTGGTGTTTGAGTGATTTAAATAAAATGTAGGTTAATATATTGAATAAAAGTCCACACTTCACTCATAACCTTCGATACTGTGGGTTTAGCCATGGCAATATGATAGACCGTCGCTTCGGACAGCTCTTTTGGTATGATCGTTTTGCTAAAAATTGAAGAATGGCAGCAAACTTCAATTAAAAAGTCACAGTTTTCATTTTTTTATTTCTTCAAATAATTTATCGACACCCGAAATAAATTTACCAAATCCAAATATGTACATAACTAGTTTAATAAATTAATTTGAAAGTCTAAATGAAGACAACACGCTTCTTATTCATTTATTTGAATTTTTAGGTCGTTGGTACCTTTTTCGCTTTTCTTCTTACTTTTCGGTACGCAGAAAAACATAAATGGAATTTGTATTTTTATATTATTTAATATTAGATCACAACCTTTTATTAGGGTTTATCACAAAAAAAAACAATTCGTCTGTAATTTGTTGTCATAATTGAAAATAAAAATGGAAGCAAATTCGAAAAGCCGACGTGTCAATGGAAAATTATAATGATTGTTTTCCCCATATTGGCTATTAAGAATAACCAAAAGCGAAAGTGGTCCAAATTCAGGTATATAGCCTATAATGCAATCCGCTGCGCTTTTTGGAATCGGCCTACTGACCTTAATTCAAGTTCCTTAACCATTTGAAATTGATTTCTTCCAATTTTTTTATTTTAAGGAATAAACCAAAATTTTTTTTTGAATGTGTTATTTAACAGCTGAAATTTTAATAAAACAACAGCAAATATTATTAATGCGATAAAATGGTAAATTTCAATTTGACGTTAGAGAAATGTCAGATCTTGATAGTGTCATTATGAATTCGATGAAATCTTTCATATTCAAGAAAAGATTGGCTCTTTCTACCAAAAGATTGGATCTTTCTGAATTTTGAGAGTTTCATTCCAATAATAAGAACAAATCTAGATCAGATCTCAACACGAAAGATCTGATCTCTGATGGGTTGGTAGATTTGATCTGAATGCACACATACATGTAAAATGTCTTTTCTGTCAAACATCAAACAATCGTTCCAGTCTGTGCTAAGAAATTAAACAAATAATGGACGAAGAAGTAAGTAATTCAAGTTTTAGTGGAGTTTTTGATTGCTTCGTCTTCATTTTCTTCATCATCTGATGATGAAAATATGTTATTTTTTTTAAGAAAAGTGTGTATCAGTCATTCACCAATACTACAAATAAATTTATACATAAAGTTTGATTGAAAAGATCAAACCTCAATTTTGAAAGATCTTTGAAATTTGAATGAAACTCGCTATTACTAAATTTGCAAGATTTGTTTTGACGTCAAATTCCAAACAGCCAAACATATGTGATTTTTTCTGAACACAATCGAATTATTGCTAAACAAAATCGATTGTATGCTGTCAAAACAGATCTTGCTTTTCAGCAGGATTTCATAAACTTTACACTATTTTCTGCAAGTTCCTTACAACACACAAACAAATCGATTTGAAATGTTTTTTTTTTTGGAATTCGATATTAGATAATTCGATTTTGCTCAGAAAAAAACCGAATGGTTGAAAGAAATTTCATAGCCGTTTTGTTAGGCTGATATAACCGGAAGCCTTAATATAATATTTATCATAATTAATGTCGAATTCTAAACAACCAATCATTCGATTTTTTTCTGAACACAATCGAATTATTTCAAAACAAAATCTGTCCAAAACAGATCTTGCGATCTTAGTAAGATTTCATAGACTTTGCATGCACACTATTTCTTATATCAAGGATTTCTATTGTCAAGGATTAATGTCGTTTTTATTTGGTAATCCGGAAGCCTTTCTAGACTTTTCTGAAATTGTTCACTTGGGAAAAAATTACTATAATTTTGCTTCTGGATTTGAAATCAAAATCGAAGCCAAAAGCACTCACACATTCATATAATTGAACGTCAAACTCGACTGTTGTAATTTTTTGTACCATCATTTGTGCAACAAAGGTTATTTTTGATTTTGATTATTTTCACATTTACAATCACTATAAATTTCAGAATTGTCAGATTTAAAAAAAGTGTTCCGTTGGCATCCTGAATTGGAGAACCATTCCAGATTCCACATTACAAAATAAAAACGCCATAATTGTATCCCTTTAAATTCTAAATATCATAGAGAAACTTTTGTTTATAAATAAAATAATTTAAATTGTAGAAAAAACAAGCTGTACTATAGAAATACAATTTCAGGTTCTGAACTTTTGACTGCCATCATATAATTTAATTTATTCTTCAAACTAAAAAAAAATCGTCACTCCAAAGACGCATAGACCTGGAGTTAAGAATAAAATTACCCTGAAAACCATTCATACAATTTGCCAATATTCTTCTTTCTTCTTACTTCGCCAATAGTCTTATCTTTTCTGTTGCAGTTTTTCCCAAGTCCAACAAAATAAAACAGGTACAAAAAATGAAGCCCAAGACCAAGACCAACCTGAAAAAAGATACTTACTTAAAATTAATTTTCCCATATTAATAGTCTCATTGGTCTTCGCCAAACCTCTATCGCTCAAACATAACACCTTAAGCCCATGTCGCTGCCATTCATAACATCTTTGCAAATTGCCATAGACTTCGTCGTGCGCCGACGCCGCCGCCGCTATCAGGAAGTTATCTCTTGGCATATTCGTGGTCGTTGTCCTAGTCGACTTCATCGTAGTGTTAGTTATCGTCATCACCATAGACCCCCCACTCAGTCTAGTAATATAGCATCTCAACTAATTCATTTGAATAGAACATTGAATGAAGCATTTTGACAACTTCGGCTTACACCATACGCATGTAGGTATATATATATAAATATCTGGTAGACCCCCCAGCCTGACCAACCTTCACCACCAAAAGAGTTTTTCTTTTGGTACTGTTGTTCCCAGCTCCCAGGTGCACATGACATGCACATACTCGATCAGATGGCAACATCTTGGCGAAAATGTAAATAAAATATACACTAGCGCACCTCCATGACCGATACTCTCTTTGATAGCCTTCTTCATAGTTATCACAGACATAGAAAGCGACAGACCCCCACCGTGTCCATACTCATGGAAGAAGTTTGCCTAATGTAATGCCTGGTAAATATTGTGATTGCTAGTGGTGCTTCAGCTCCGCATGTTGCATCTTCTATCGACAAAAGTGTAAGAAATCCTTCTTTTTAGTTTTTGTTGTTGTTTTTGCTTCACGACTTTGAGCTGAGCCGATCGTTGATCATTGTCGTCATCATTACCACCACGATATGGATGTTGGTATTGGCCTCTCGTAGAAATGATATGGTCATCCATGGGAACTGTGCAAAAGAAAGTCTTTCACCATTTAGCTCTCATATATGAGATTGGCTTACAACTCAGCTTATAACCGACATCAAGCATATAGCTGTTGGAACTTTTGAAAGAGACACACAGAGCTTAAGTGCGATTGCAGTACGAGTTTAGGATCATCTTGCAGGTTAATAGATATACAATCCATCGGCTGTTCAGTCTGCTAAAAGGTGAATCTGGATAAGGGTAAGTCGCACTGCTGTGGCTCTGTGGTTTCAACTACTGTTTGTATACTTGCATTTCTACAAACATTTCCCGACAAACGACATACAGTTGTTAAAGTAGGTAAATCATCTTCTTTAAGTTGTTTGCTCTTCACGTAAATTGTCGTTTAGTGGCTTGGAGTTTTGATTTTTTTTTCTTCTCGAAAAAGTGGACTTGGTGCCGTAGAAATAAGTAGCTCATTAAGTTCTTTGCGCGTTGTATATCTAACAGTGTAATACACCTTAATTGGGTACAAGAAAGTTTCATTTGCGTTTTATTCGTTTTTCTATTTTTGTTTACTCTTTAATAAAACTTGTTCAATGAATGAGAGTAGTAGTAGATAATGTACACAAATTGAAAAGAGTATTGGAAATGTTAAGAGATATAATTACATTTAATTATTTATATTTCAACCAAGTCTTACTGATCATTTGGTAGAAAATCTAAATTTAATTTAATAGTATTTTAAGTTTTAATTATTAGAGAGCATAACTTGGTTTTCAACAACATAAGCTGTAGTGTTCCCTTGGGTTGTCAAGAAAACCTGGGCCAATCCTGAGTAAAGATCAACAAACCATCCTAATGTGTGTGATCCCAGAGGACTCACAAGAAATAAGCAAAGCACCATCAGAATACCAATTGTCAAACAAAATCCAGTAAGTCTTAAAACTCATCTCGCTTTAATTATAAAAAAGAGGGAGATAGATCTCACAAACGTCAAAATAAATCAGTTGAGTAAGGCCTTTGTGAATACCGCCTATAATGTTCATACCAATCTCATAACTTAACGTAATCTGTCAAATGGGAATAATATACCGAACAATTATTTCGTAAGCTAACTTTTGACGTTTATACGTAGTAAATTTCTTCTAGCGACACTGAATTTTTGCACAGTCTGCCAACTTTCTGCACACAACTTATTCTCTAAAATCCTTCATTTCAGCATTTCAATTTTGATAGTCAGCGTCTCGATCTTTTTTGTACTGACTTCATTTTCGCCAGCAGTCATTTTGTTACTGTTTGTCGATGGAAATCCAACTGTAATACTCGAGCTTCTAGGAAGTATATTTTGTTTAATGTTTTATGTAGGTACGTATAAATCTCTCTAATTTCGTTTTCTATTTGCTAGTCAATAGGGATTTTGATCAGAAATTGCGGATTTTTCTTGGCAAATAGAACACAAAATGTTTTTTTTCTAATTGTATGCGTGTATATTTATTTTTTATTATAAAGAGTAAACAAAACGCTTTGACGTTTCAGCAAATTTAGGTTATTTTGTGTGCAAATCCTCTATGTGGTGCAGATCTGCGATTTTGATCCCGGATCAAAAAAAATCTGCAATTTTGGTAGAATAGAACGCGAAAACTGGTCCGGGATCAAAAAATCAGTGATGGTTCGATTATTTTGGTTAAATAGAAAATGACATACAAATCCGCATCTGTACATACTTTTGATCCCAGATCCAAAAAAAAAAATTGATAATTTTAGTTGAAAATAACTAGAAAAATTCATGAAGTATCAATTTTTTTTTTTTTTTTTTTTTTTAATGTTTCGCGCACTAAAGGGGTTTTGCCTACCCTTAATATGTTTAACATCATTGCGAGCATTAGGAAAATAGGAAGGGATTTAAAAGGAGATACCGATGTACATTGGTTTCGAAGTTCAAAATATCAAAACGGGAGGGGAAAATAGAGCCGGGCAGAGCATTCCACATTCGTGTTGTTCGACTTAAGAAAGAACCTCTGTACTTGACAGTACATCCGGTTGGCCTCAAGGGTTAACTCATGAGCATTCCTAGAAGCGCGAGTATTACGGTTGCATAGTTTAAGGGGTGGAATGCAAATGGCTACTTCGCTAGAACAATATTTATAAAAATAACGATAAAATAACGAAATACATGAAACATTTCGACGATGTTCGAGAAATGTGTTTGCTTCCGTTATAGCTCTATAGCCCATCATTTTTAGAGCTCTTTTTTGAATTCTATCCAGAAGATTCAAGTGAGTTTTGGGAGCTCCTGCCCAAATGTGTGAATTATACTCCAGCTTTGGACGAATGAAAGCCTTATAGATTACAGCCATCTGCGAAGGAAGCCCAAACACTTTGCACCGTTTTTGGCAACATCAAATATGTGTTCGGTCCACAAGAGGTGGTCTGTGATGTGTTGGAAAGAAAACGACATTAATGACATTTGTGTAAATGTTGTGCTGTTTGTTAAATTAATTCTACAAATCACAAACGTTTGGTAAATCTTACGAAATCATTTTCTAGAGCAAATTTGTTTGAGGTATTTTTACCAATTTGTATAAATGAAATTCCAAACAGTTTTTGACATTTCATTAATCAAATGGTTAACTTACTTACTTTTTGGATTTATAACATTATTCTTCGAGTATGTTCAATTTGTATTAAGTGAATAATATTAAGTAAAAGATCTAAATCAATAGATAGCTTTCAAGCTGTGGGCAATCAACTCACTTAGATCCAGCTAAACCAATCAGCCCGCATGTAATGGAAACTATTACCTGATTCCCACATATTGTTGAGTGTCATACTAAATTTGCATAAAGCAGATAGATATACACTTATCATAAACTTCATTAATAAAAAAACGTATCATTTTAACACATACGATTATCATGTAAGACCCTAATCGAAAATGCTGCACCACGTCCAAGCAAGCAATCCTTAAAAAAACACATCCATACCGCCAACCCCATACTATATACCAACAACACTGCAGCCGTAATGAATGAAAAGTCCAAGCCGAACGTGATTTCTTCTTGACGGTTTGCTACTCCAAAGATTTTCAAGTATTTTATTTTTGTTTTTAGGTTTCGCTAACATTAACACCAGCCTATTGCCGCCCGGTGTCGGTCGTCTAGGTGAAAGTAGAACGTTAGTTTCTGGTTCTGGAGGAGGTTTCATTGCCCATAAGTGGGTATGCTATAGGCCATGTAAAGTCACACGCACCTGCTGCCCGGAGGGACCGACCGACGACCGATACTCATCAGACTCCTAGCCGCTCGCTGGCTGTCATTATAATGATCGTCTGGAATCCTAGACTCATACGCACGCAGATCGACTGCGAAGATTAAATGGAGGCGATGCAACTCTCTCGCGCGGGCCGATATTAAGTAATTAAATTTACTTTAGTGCCTAATTATCTCTACATGAGTCAAGTCAAAGGAAAAAAGTTATGGTCTACTGGCCGTACTGTAATTTGGAGCACTCATTCATTGAATGCTGCATTAACGATGACATGGTGTTGACAATTTGTCATCTTTTATACGTTACATCATGTGCGTGTGTCTCAGATATGTCTTCTCTATGGCCATTTGCTCTACTTCGAAAATTGTATTAAAGATGCAAATTTGCATGTTTACGAGATTGTTTGTTTGAATTTGTAACTTATAGGCGTGCAGCCTGTTCTGAATCTGTTTCTGCTGCTGGTGATGTGGGGATTTCAATTGGAAATCTTCTGTATTTTTTTCTGACTCATCCCATATTCTGATCAGACACAGAGTCGTCTACTGCTTCCCTTTTTTTGTCCGCCAGATAGATTTATAGTTTGTTGTGGGTTTCAAAGGAGTTATGATCATTTTTATGTGTGCCAAAAGCAGCTTTCTTTATAAATAAGTTATTACATTGTATATTTTATATTTTGTCATGAAGTTAGTTAATTCCTGTTGGGGAGTTTTTTATACAACGCATTACTGTTTTTCTTTCTTGTTATTCCTCTGGGGTGAAAAAACTACTCATCATTATTTACTGATCTTCCTTAGATTTTGACACTAGCTTATAAGGATCAATTATTAATTTATTGTTAATAAAATATCAAATAAGCCCTAATTAATGATGATATGACAGTTTAATAATGTGTGCCCTGATTGAGTTAAAAACAAACAAACCTCATAAATGAAGTTTAAGCTAGTGTCAAAATCTAACGAAAAGTTGCCAACAGCATCTTTGAAATGGGAAATACCCACAATAATTTGACTGACTACTGTCAAATTTTCGTAAATACGCAATGAGCCATTTTAGTCGTCTTAGCAAAAGTCTGCGAAAGTGTACAAAAAAACGGCATATAGGCATGTTCAAATAACAGTTTGCAATCCCTTTATTGCTTAAACAGACTTAAACGATCTTATAGGGATCATTACGGTATGGGACTTGTAGCTGAAATTTCTCAGATAAATATTTCTTGGTTTCATATCTCAATTATTATCTATTTCAGCCTAAGCAACTTTGCCGTTCAAATTATGATTAGAGCTCTCGGATTTAATTATGAAATACACTTGGGACTAAAGTGACACATGACTAGCTCAGCTTAGTTTTGCTTCAGGGCATTGAACAGAGTTCGAGCGCATAGAGTATATTCTAAATCTGTTCCGAACAGATCGAACTCCCATAACTTTATAATTTGTTTTTAATGTCGAATTAAAAACAGCCATTTCAAATCGATTTCAGATCGATTTTTTTTTTGAGTTATAAGGAATTTCCGAAAAATAGTGAGTAAAGTCTATGAAATCTTGCTTTTTTGACAGTATAAGATTGATTTTGTTTAGAAATAATTCGATTGTATTCAGAAAATAATCGAATGTTTGGTTGTTTAGAATTTGACATTAAACATACTTGAACTCTTAGCTTGCATTAATTGACATTTTGGTTATTAACTTTCAACTTACTTATCATTCCTAAAAAAATAAATTCTGCATTTTTGTTCCTCCATTTTAATTATGTTGAGTATTTTTTCCTTCATATTTCGCTCTTGAAACACAATATGACACATTTAGTCTGTTCAATAACTATATCAGAATATTCAGTCCATCTCGTCTGCACTTATCGAGCGTTCTCTGAACAAGTTCAGACCAAAAAAAAATCATGCTTTGATTTGAAATAGCAAAGAAAAACGATCACTGAGATCTTATTTTTGTCGTTTTCGATTGGCTTTTCGGAGTTTACTCTTATTTCACTCTTACTGTAAAAACTGTCAATCAAAAACGACATTTTTGAATCTTAAAAGAGTTTTTATTTTCTATAAAAATGTCGTACTCTTAAAAGACCACATATCTACGCACTTAAACGTCATGATTTCAAAACTTTTGACAATTATTAGTCCGAAGAAAATCTTTAATTCCTTTTTAAGATCGAGAACAAGAAAATATGCGTTACTCGGAACAGCCAATTGAACAAATTAGGACTAACAGGAGTGGAAAAACTGTGGCTCTGTAAACGACATTATTAAAAACAATTATAATAGATGACGTATATCCTTTTCGATTGGTAATTGGGAAGGACTCTCCGATCCGAGATTCCAATCAAACAAGTTAACACTCGATTCTTGATTCTGAACTGTACGCGCAGCCTAAGACAAGAAAAAAGAAAACAATGAAATGAAAATATAGGAATGGGCGGTGTTCATTAAGCTTGACGAAACATGATTTTGAAAAAAATATCGATGTGTCAACAAAAACAAAAAATTCGATGTTACAACATCGATGTTGCAATGTTACGATAAGAACATTGTTACAATTTTCAAAACAATGAAGGTATTTTAAATTTATAATATATTGGATTTTTAATCGACAAAACATGCATTAATAAAACATCGAATTTAAGAAACATCGATATTTCTGATTCGATAATTTCTGACGTCAATGTTGTTTTTTCGATCTTAACATCGATTTTTTTTTATATCACTCATCCCTACACAACATTGTTGCTGACATTTGATCGAGTGGGTGTGAGTGTGTGCGTGCTTCTGATTTTGATTCTGACTTTAAATCTAGAAGGAATTTTCTCTTCTATTGGGGAGAGAACAACTTAAGTAAAACACTGTATTATTTTTTGGAGTATTAAGACGGTTTAAAACGGACGTCGCTTTATCCTAACGTTATTTAGTTGCATGGCAATTAAGATTTTCTGTTTCCAGATCAGACAACAAGTCGATCCCACATTTTGTGTACCCTTTGCTTCTTAGATGCATATTGTGTAAGACCGTATATTAGATGTTTAAGCGGTTGGAAATATGACTTATCCGATATTAAATAATAGCTTTACAAACAATCGGGAGATGAAGTCAAAAGTATAAGTAAACCAAAACTATCGCATTATATTTTTTTAAGTAAATAATTGTTATTACAATAATTTTGACCTAATTCTATTTATGAGTGTTTTTACGATGGGTGTTAAATGCATAAATTTCCACTTTTTGATTTATGAAATTACTCATTATCTCTCAATATTTATGCAAATTCAAGACTTTAAGGTTTTCCTCATTTTTTGGTTATTATTACCAAAACTATATACAACTATCATATCAGCCGCAATCTTGATATTTACTTTCGATAAACGGAAATTGCCTCACATGTCACTCAACTGAAAGTGAAAAACCCCTTCTTGTCAGTCATCATACATATGAATGTGTGTATATTATTATTTCCAACAAAATTTCAACACCATAAATTCCTAAACGCTCGCATATTACACTTTCACTTTACCATAATATGGATAACAATAATTCCAACACAAATTTTGCGGGGCACAAAAACACGAAAAAAGAAGCGAACCGCACACACCAATCTTGTATCTATTATACTCATCGTAATTTAGCCACAACAATGTATGTGGCCTGTCAGAGAGTTTAGTTGGATCACATATTTATATAAAAAATTAATATTTGTTTTTATAGTGATGGTTTTGTTGGTGTTTTTTCTTTCATTTTGTTTGCTTTGTGAATGATTTCGCAACACTACGCGCTGCGCTGCTTGAAAATCAAATTATAAACTATCCGCATTTGTTCCATCCATCCATCCATCTACCGTCGCGTCGCGTCGTGACATACGCCACATGTGGTCGCTTCGCCATGTCGGAATATCATATGTTCTCCAACTTGGTTCCCATATTGCCAAGGAAGGCTTAAAAGGTAATTATTCGTGATTTCGCTTGTATATACGGCTGGATACCATATCTTACCATCATCGTGCGCACCTTTCTTTGAAAGACGAATCCACACCGACCAACGACGATGGTAATGGTAATGGTTATGGTGATGGTGAATTGGTGATGGTGATGGGGACGGAGATGGCAATGGTGGCAACAACGACTACGCTGCGGTGTGTCTATGGGCAAAAGAAAAAAAATTAAATATTGCTTTCTTCTTCAAGACTGGTGGTGCTTTCTTCAACACCATATGAATCTGGGCACAAGGAAGCCCATTTTTTTCCTCGATGAGGGGCTCTCAAGTCCCGCGTCCCAAAGTACTGATACTGCGGTACTAAGTTAAACCGGCAGACAGTGATAATCAGTCTCTCTCTCATTTCTCATGGTTCAGCGAAGACCACCACCATTACCACTACCATATACCTACCAATATCAAACTATAGTGGCAGTTGCATTACCGCTGTGCGCCATCGTCGTCGTCGTCTTAAGAAATTCGAATTTCAAGTTTTCAGTTGCGAGATGGTTGTGCGCCTTACCGTCGTCTTTATATCAAACACTCTTCGCGCTCACGTCTTTCGTGCGTCGTCACGCCGCCGAGTAATAGCAGCAAAATCTGCAGCAGCAAAGCAATAAAATCAAAGTAACAGCAACAAAACAGCTGGTGATCGAGAAGACGGCCACTACTGACCTACTAAGATTTGTCTTAACCACATACTATTCAGGGGCTCACTTTTTCTTGTTTGTCACAGTCACAGCACAGTCAAATGTGCGACGTTCGTTGGTGATGACGGGACGAATAATAATAAGAAAAAGTTTTTCTTACACTTTTTATGGTCACAGTTTTGCTACAACTTCTTCGCGTTGACTTATTGACTTTATCGAGGTGTTGAATTATTTAGATAGATTTACATCTTTTGCTTTTTTTCGGTAAAAAAAAAAATAAAAAACAAATCGTACCTAGCTACTCATATATTGATTTCGAAAGTAAAAATCGCAAAACAAAAATGTAAAATGTGTTCAGTGATGGATGTTCTCGGTGCATTTCATAAAGAAATTCACATGTGAAAGTTACGTGTAGATATCTATGAAAAAAAATTGTTGAAATTCAAAAAGCAAATAGATTTGAATGGAAAAAGTGTTTGTAATCACTGTTCGTGAATGGTTTAATAAAATATTAGCTCAACGCAAGGAATACATACAAATGCGGCATGTAAATATGGACAGAGGATTTAAATTTGCAAACAAACTTACGGTAAGTTAATAGTGAGAGACTTTTTTGAGGCAGTAAAATGGAAATGAACAATGTATTCGTTTAAAATGGCTTATGCTTAACACAATAAAATAGAAAAGCTGAGATGCAATTTTTTTTGGAATATATACTCGAATTTAATTTGGCTTTTTTGTTTGACTTATTTAAAACCGAAAATAAAAGCAAATAATAGTACTATTAAAAAAAATTAAACAAAAGAGTTGACTTCCAAACTTTTTTATTTTTCCTTTCTAATCCTGTTGTTTTTTTAAATATTTTTCTACCAAAGTTAAATGCATGTAAGTGGAATGTAAATTAAGCTGAAATATATAACTAAAACACAGCAGTACTGGCAGTTACAAGGGTTTGGTAGAGCGTGAATTTCGTCAAAGAGTGAAGAGTTGCAAACTCATTTTTGTTTCGTCAAAATAAATTATGATAGAGTTTCTAGGTTAATTTTTCATCTGATCTGTACTATTAGTTATAAATGTCCTTAACTACTTCAAGTTTGTGTTCAATATAAATAGACATATATTTTCTGATAATACGCACATCATCTTTGCCTCGTTAACATCACCTGTCTGATCTTCAATCGTTATAAACGACTGATAATATACCCTACAGAAATCTGTTATATAGTACGTATCTATGACATAAATATGGATGTAAAGTCTTTGTGATTATTGTGATTTAGAACAAAATGTGTAAATTTAAAGCATTTTGTGTCTGAATAAGTATCAATTGGTTTAAAGACTACATTTTTTACGGCCAGTTTGTTCACACTTGATCATATTTAACCAAGGATTATTCCAGTTGATAATCATGGAATGAGTTCATGCTCTAAAATTGTATTCAAGGAATCCATGATTTGAGCAGTTAATTGAAGATAACACTAATCATGCGAAGTTGCTTGATTATCACCACTTAATTAAAGATTTACCGGGATTCAGTTTTTCGTGCTTGATTTACACACTCGACTCGCATGATGAACAGAAATACGTCTCTTCTGCGGTCTTATAGAAATTCGATGTCCGTTTAGGCTTCGGCTGCTTTGACATGTTTCTAAAAATATAAAACATATATATATATATTAATAAATAAAATAATAAGGGTATTCATGCAATGGCGGAAGCCCGTTTAAACCTCAGAAACCAGATAATTTAAAAAGATAAAGCTTAATGATTGCAAATTTGCTAATTTGGTAACGCTGTTTTTAAATAATAATCCAGAAACAAAATGGTACAAACGTCAACAAATATGAAAACAAAATTAATTCTTGATTAAGTTTTGACAACCGAACTGAGAGAAAGTCTGGAAAATGGAACGATTTATAGAAAAACCATATGATTTGTTACCCAAGCTGAAAAAAAACCGAGCTCCTATATAAAAATTTTGATCGAAATCCGCAGAGCCGTTTATGAAAAACTTCAAAATCAAAAAAATGTGCACAAAATATTTATAAAAAAATTGTTGACCAAAATGTAGCGTAATCTAGAGTAGTGCACATACTTTTTTTTATAAAAATCGTTGGTGACGTTTTCGAAGTGATTAAGATGGTATAAGGATGATGGAAGATGGTACAATGTAGAGCATTGTATAGACAGAGAGATGGATAGTCAGACAGACCGAATTGCGAGACCTACTTTTTGGTGATGTCGTAATATCAAGTTTGAATAAAATCTCGAGTTCGATTTTTTTCCAAATGCAAAACTTGCCCTATAGTACCTATGTATACGAAAGAAAATTTCATGGCTTAAGTTGTTGCGTAATTTAGCCCAGTGCTGAGGATTTTCAGTCTCTCTTTATAAGAGTGGATAGACACGTGGAAAAGACAATAAGTTAATCAGCCTGGTAGATGAAAAAAATGTGAAGAAAGCCAGAAGCTGGTTAAATACAAGCTTTTATGTGCAGCTCGACTACAACTTCACAAGTACTTGTTATATTTCGAGGCAGATTTTTCAACTGACGTCATGTCACTTGTTTTAAAAATAGGAGAAGAATTATTATCCCTCAAGTATATACATCACAAGATTGGCTTACAAGAAACTTGCGACTTATGCAACTCAAGAAAAGATAGAACGAGTCTTATTTTCTGGGTAGATATCATATATACTTATGGAAACTAGGAGGAGTGTACCTGTAAAAAAACCATGCATGTGAATGATGATGAAATTGTCGGCACCTTTAATGGGAAAGCTAACTGGTAGAAATTGTATAAATTCGGAAAAAAGCCTTCTTACCGGAAACTAATCTTCAAAGGTTAAATTTACATTTATTCAAATATTATTTTTAAACTGGCAGACAGCGTAGGCCATATATAATATAATGATAGTTAAATAAACAAATTTAACTTATATTAGGAAAAGCTTTCTGCAACCCATTTTGGGAATATGTTGCAACAGTTCCAACGCACATTTTTCTTTTCGTGTTGATTTCTGTGATAAGCAATCTGAAAACGATAAGTTCCTACCTTCCTATAAATAACTTGAATACTTTAGCAGAATTGTCTCAATTTTTGCAGATCTTCATTGGAAATGGCAACATTAAGGAAGGCTAAATTTTCATTTATATAAAATCTTTGCGCTTTCTGCCCTAATCTCAGCTTGTGCTAATTTTTTTTAAATATTAAATTTATATTTTTGAAAACAGCTGAGTCAGGTTGCATTCATGATTTTTGCTCTCAAATTTTGTCAGGTTATGTTTTTTTTTCTGGAAATCAATTTGCTTGTGAGGACTTTTTGCATGACCTTTATAAGACATATGATACGCGTCAATTGAACACCGCCCTGGACATATGCCCCGGTTTTGCTGAACAGAAATGCAGTAATCCTTTTCTTCCAAGGCCGATCAATAGCTCATGAAAATGACTCCATGTCGTTAGAAAAGAATTATTAATTTATTTTGGGTTATCTTCCAACTGATAGTTAAATGTCTATTTTATAATTTTTCTGTATTATATTGCGGGCATCTTTTTTATCTTTTGTAGTCATATTCCACTTTTAATGCGGTCTTCACAAAATATCCTCTCAAATGGGGAAAATCAGCATCACAAATTGCCTAACGATTCTATGGTCAGGCGAGTCTTTTGTTAGTCTCGTCTCGGGCTCGTCAAAATCGAAAAATTTCAGTCTCGTCTCGGTCTCGGTCTCGCCTAACCAAGCCTCGTCTCGATCTTGGTCTCGCCTTTTCTCGTAAAAATTTTAATTTGCAGACTCGTTTCGGTCTCGGTCTTGGACTTCTGAGGTAAAATTTTAATTTTGTAGAGTTTTCGTAATCCATGGTAGGCAACAAACTATATTTTGACGTTTCCACAATATGTTTTTCCAAGTGTCACCTAAAGGTCTTAAAGTCTTTAAGGTGGGAACAAAGTCTGAAAAATGAGCGATTTCTATTCCAACGAAATGCATACATAAATCGTACATATTCTTATCTGGCTTTTCGCAGTGCGCCCATTCGAGTAGTACTATGTACGTATGTGGTTTGATATTTTAATGCACATAGAATACTTCGCACAAAAACGTTCACATATTATAAAAATTAAACATGAGTATGTACTAAAAAATAATTATATAAAAAAATATTTCTTGTAGCGAAAACCGAAAACTAGCGAGATTCTCGGTGAATTTCTGTACCAAATATATGGTCTCGTCTCGGGTGCCTTTAAAGTAGTATCATCTAGTTGACATCCCTAAAGGATTCTCTAAATTAGAATATTAAAAAAAAAAACGTTAACTCAGTAATATCAAAAATTTCGTAAGCTTCATGACTTACTCAATATATTGTGCTTATAAATATTTATTTTCCTTAATATCATTCATCTATTCTGGATAATGTTCTATCATGCGTTCTATCGATCTTTATCAAGGTTTTCTTTACCATAATTACTGCAACCATTCTAGTAACGGAATGCTTTAAATCATTAATTTTTTAAGTCGTCATCAGCGAGTCATTCCAAGAAATTTTTCAATTTCATTAAGCGACCTCTTTTTACATTTAAGTTCAACAAATCAATTTTATTAGGAAAACTTTCTAACTTTATCGACCGTAATTCAAAAATCGTTTAAGAAACCAAACAAAAACAAATAATATGGTCTGTCTATCAATTTAGGCAACAATTAGTGCAAGGAAAAGTTTAAATTTCACTTTTTGTTTATAGCGCCATCATCGCCAACGAAGCCAAAAGAAAAGACCTCAAGAAAAACAAACAAATATCACGAGGTATGGTGCGATAGTAATTCACATAAAAAAATTATCAGCAAAGTATACTTACATAAATATGCATACTCGTAGCGAATCCAATTTTATTTAAATTCTTGTCGCCAAATAATTCTGATGTTGACTTTTTAATTTGGTGTTATTACTATAATGTTAAATTGATCGTTTCAATATAGTATAATAACGCGAAAGACGTAAACACTTGTCGGTTTATAATTCTGAAACAAAAGAGCTGAGCACCGAACCTATTTTTTTTAAAGTTATTAGTGATTTTGTAATTTTATGTAATTTATCAAAGAGAAAGTACTAAAATTAAATGACAAATATTATTAAGTTTTTCAATTCCAAAACAACAAAAAAAAAACATTAAAACCGTTTTATCACACCCATTTTTCGTAATAGTGAAGTATAAATAATATGTCTTCTGAAACTCTTAAGGTAAAAGTCTTACCAGACCATAATACACTAATGCATGTATTTCTTTTCCTATTTAAAGCATTAATGTGAGAAGAAGATTTAAACAAAACAATGAAATGAACAAATCTATTGGTTAGGATCAAGTAGTCTACACAGAGTATATAAATAAAACGTGTTTAACCGTGTTTATCCCAAAGAGTTGGGAGCCAACAAGTACAAACATTATAAAGGAAGAAAGTTGCTATAATTGGCTTGGAAAAAAATTTTACTCCAAGTTGACTTACATGAGATGATGTTCATGTGATATGTCTGAAGAAGTAACAGGAAAAAAATAGTAGGTAAACATGAGTTGGAAATGACAAATGTTTTATAAGAGACAAATACAGGTATTCAGTGCATGAGGTTAGTAAATGCGCTGGTTGATATGATTTGATTTAATGGTGTCTGCTTATGTCTCAAAGTGTGATGAAGTGCTGGCTAAATTATTCTGACATAATAATCTTTGAGAGCGAAGCGCACGAACGTGTTCCTTTTAAATGTGATCGAAGTTTGCTATTTGGAATTAAGATTTTATTTACTTATACGAAATTAATATAAACTAAGCAAGTAGAAACTTTATCCGTGAATGATGCGTACATAATGTATATAGACCACTTACGTGAAACAAAATAATTTAATACGAATAAGGATAGTTATGCATTTTTTTAATTTTTTACAATTGCGCCAAAAATTGCGGAAACAAAGAACAATCGCGCAGAATTTTCAATGCAAGTCTAAATCATTTTTAAAATATGAAACATCTCATGTTGAAAACAATATCAGTTAATTTTTCGATAATATTTACTTTTTCCAATTCGTTAAATAATAAAGTTAGCAATATTTTTAATAAATAACAAACTAAGAGCGGATTCTTCAATCTCCTGATAAACATGCAGTTAGTTGCAAGAGGAATAAACTTACTTGACTTTTAAACAACGGGATAAAAACATCGAATTTTTCAATCAAGAAAAATAAATATAAAGAATTATTTAATTTGAACTTCACTTTTATTTCGAGTATCGAACTTCTAATAGAAATTAATTTTTGTTTAACATTTATTTCAAAGCAATAATTTTTCAAAATGTTTTTTACATTCAAAATAGCTATTTATTTTATTTCTCAGAATAACTCCTTATTTCGTTCCAAAATGAGCAGATAAATTTATTCCATAGATAATAAATTATTTCTAGGATTAAACTGTATCTGACTGTTGAAAAACTGATTTGTATTAACTGGCTGCTTAACTGTCTATTGAAAAATTGGCCCTAAATAAATTATACTAAGCTATTATAGGACGGACATAGTTTTAAATTTTATTTATTTTAGATTATCTTTTAAAGACTGTAACTAATAGTAAAATCTATTAAATACTGAAACCATTTAATTAAGGGGCTATTTGAACCATAGTTTGATCGATCTACTATATATTTATGACACAACGGTTGTTGTAATCTTATACTTGTACAATAAAACTTTAATTTAACCGACTTAGACCCGATGGAGATAATATTGATTCCTTATAATAATTCCAACTGAAAAACAAAACAAGTGAAGGAATGTTTAATAAAGTGAGCCTTTGAGAATAAGGGTGAAGTTTATTTTAATCTGATCATGGAAGAAAACGCCGGTAGACACGCGAAAACCTTATTCAAGTCTTGTTTTGTCAAGTGACTAAACTATACAACTATATTCAACTATTGGTCTTACAAATAAAACAATAGTCGTGTTCGCGTGAAAATTATGTACAGCAAAGTTAAACATTTGCACGAAAACGATCCACACTACATTTTGATTTTATTTATTTTAATATGGAGGGATTTTCACACCTGTGTTCTTTTCTTTCGAAAAGCATAAGAAATACAAGTAGAAAATACAAACATACATTAATAAGAAAATCACTTCAATGCCCTCTAATTATCGGAACTCAATTTTACTTCGGATGAAAAGGAAAAGTAATTGCCAGTATTTCCTTATTGTTGTTTTCCTTGTAAAATTTTTACTTTGCTGTACTTGCTAGTCACGAGAACACGACTAACGAGAAGTTCAAGTACATAAAGCGTCACGGAAATAGCGGCCGGGGTATCTTTATGAATTCTAATAACTATTAGCTTTTTTTAACTATGATCATTTTTATATGATGATTGAAACTTAACTTAGATTAACTTGAATCAAAGGTGTAATTAAAAACTGGGGGTACAACTCATGGTATTACACTTGTCAAGACGATTTTTATTGATCCATTCCCTAAATATTAATAAGTCTTCCTGCAAAAGTAAACAGTCAGATTTATATTTAATACTTTTATGTACTTGCGATTGTATGTAGGTACCATGGGGTAAGTATACAATTTTGTCGACCATCTTAATTATCTCGATAACGGCTCCAACGATTTCGATAACAAAAATATGTGCATTATTATAGACTATGTCAACAATTTGGTTTACAATTTTTTGAAGTAACACTTCTTTTGTGGCGTTGGGGGTAAAAAATTGCAAGCCGACGACACGACACGACACGCTCTCGAAAAAAATGTATATCCAAAATATTGTTCTTTCTTTCTATGACTTCCTCTGTTGTATTAATGTGTGTAATGCTTAAGTCGATGGTCTCGTGCTTCAGTGTATCTACTTCGTAGATTTATATATACGGTACGGAGTAGTATAATGTGTAAGGTAATGGGTTGTTGCTGAACCATCATGAATTAAACTTCGAACGATGGTAACGTTTATACAACGTTTATGCAAGTACAGGGTCGGTATCAAAAAATGTCAAAAATCTCTGACCGGTTTCCATGAAATTGAAATATGAAATAGCTGCCTTATAATTACGAAATAAAAAATTGTTTCAAATTAGTGAAGTTGTACTTCTGGCGCGTTTACATAAGTACATACAATCTTTTTTTTTATACATATTTTGTTAGTAACGGTACCTGACATACAACCATTTGATTATTTTGCAATTTTTCATAAATAGCGCAATGGATTTCGATGAAAAAATTTTTGATTTTTTAGGTCCTTCCAATTATAAATAATACTGCATACCAACATTTTCAAAAAATGTTTTTTTTTTAATTTTTGACAAAAAAAAATCATATTTTTTTTTGAAAATTTAATATTTGGAAAACATGTAACAATTTTTTTATAGATTAAATTTTACATACAATTGCCACATCTAATTTTTTGTATATATTAAAAAATGTTGTAAAAAAGTACTTTCAAAATATATTTAGCCGTTTCTACTAAGAATCTTGTGCATGTTATGTGATCGAATATAAAGGCAAATATCCAGTCGTGCATTTTATTTTTGAGTATTCAAGAATATGTCAATAAAAAAAAACTAATAAATCAAAAATTTTCGAAGAAATCGATTAAATCGTTTTCGAAATATTGAGTTTTCAAAAAAAAAAAACAGTTTTATTTTAATTTCAAAAAAAATGTTTGTTTAAGCTTTTTATTAACATGCATAACAAAATTAGAAAAAAAGCTTCTATAATAGAGGTACCAAAAAAACAATTTTTTCGATTTGTTAATGAACTGATTTAAAAAAAATCGCTGGAAAGGTTTTTGAGAAAAATAAGATTTACCCTTTTGGCTAAGTTGGTAAATGTTATTTTGGTCATAAAGAAATGAAACATACGTGTGGGCATATTGCCTTAAAAACAATATACCAAGTTTTAAGAAAATCCATCCACCCGTTTATTATGTAGGCTCGCGGATACACAGAAATACGGAATTGTGAGGTCCACTTTGTTTTCTTTTCGCGTTATCATTGAAATGTCAAATTTGATCAAAATCTCGAGTTCCACTTTTTTACGGATCCAAAATTTGCTATATTTATCACAAGTAAGATTATTTAATCTTCAGAAATTTGCCCATTTTTAATTGTGATATCTGTAGGTTGTATTGGGCAAGTTTTGCATTAATAACAAACTTCACATTACCATTATGTGTTGTTTTTAATACTTCAAAATTTTGAAAGTCGTTGGACGATTTTTCTAAATATTATATTCGTAAGTTTATATTTTTCTTACCTAAAATTACCATACCAATATAAACGACATAGTACGATGTTAAAGAAGTTTTAGTATCACTAAGTTAAAAATTGGATTGTGCTAACTTTAAACAAGTTAATCTTTGAACTATCTTAAACATGTTACTAAAATTAAAATCAAGTTGTTGTTAGTCAATCAAAATCATTAAAATTATACAAAAAGTGCTTTAAAAGCAAGTATGTGATCATACAAAAATTGAATATAAAGTTAAAATCATTAAAATGCTATTTTATCTTACTTTGACACTTTGACATTTACAAATGCCAAATGTATATACACATCAAAATCATCTATTAAGTTTTTAGTCCGTTAACGAGTTTTTACAATAACTAAACTTAAGGATTGCAAAAAAATATTTGTAAGACTTTACCTAGAGTTTGCTAAAATTCTGACAATATATTACTTAAAACTATTTATAGCACCACATATGCAATAACTACACCAGCTTCAAGAACCAATTAACTAGAAAGATCTACACATAGTAGGACCTTATATTCGACAATGTATATACCTAACATTTCTGAAAAACAAAAACAAAATAAATAAGTATTAGTGCATCACCACCCACATCGTGCGCACGCCACCTCAACGTCGCGCCAGCCGATCGGACCGTTAGAAAAAATAATTTTCCGATTTCCCACATTATTAAAATTCTCTGCTGCACTTTGCTCAATTTTATTGCCATTAGTGATTTCCTGAGTAAACGAAAAGCCAAATAACATCCATCATTGTCAGTTGGTTATTTACCAACTATCTTATATTTCAGTGCGCTAAATGATCATTGCCCATTGAAAGAAATGTGTGCTGTTCGTCTGTCTCACAAGCTTAAGAGAATTATAAAACAACCAAATGCTTTCCGGCTTTCACTCAAACTCAAGACGGTCAGTTCAGACCAAACCATTATAATGGTGCGCATGTGTTCGACCGGCATAACGGTCCGGTTTCGTGGTCAATAAAATCGACAAAATTTACAAAAAAAGATTCGGAAAACTTTCCATTTCAAGTGATTTTTTTTTTCATTTCTTGATCGAATAAACCAGTATTGCCAGGGCATCATCAGGGGGCTGTACGAAAGAACAGGCGTCTATTTGCCGGTAACAGCTAAGCTACCAACAAATGTTAGTGCATGTAGTTTTTGAATGTTCCTTTACATACATATATATAATGTATTTATGTATGTATATATGTACACCTGTTAGGTAACAATTTTGGGAAAGACTGAGAAAAACAAAAAATATGTAAAATTTGTGTTAATTAATGTTATGTAAGCAAAAGCAAACGACGAAATATACAAAAAAATCACTTTTATTGTTTATTCAGATTTTTAAATTATAACAAAAAACACAAATCCAGGTAGCTAATTTATTAGTGAAGGTACCTTCATGCAGGTGATGAGACCTTTCGATTCGATAATGATGATTGAAAGAGAAATTGGAACATAGTTGCTGCTTTTTTTTAACATTTATTCCTCTCAAGATTTTGAAGTAAAATCGATAAAAATGAAAGTCATTAAAAGTAACAGTGCGGTTAATTGGTTTCGGAAAAAAATATTTAATTTAAATATGTCAAAATGTATGTAAAGCTCTTTTAATAATTTACATTTTTGACTAATAATTTTCAGATGTATATACTTCATTCATTACACTCAGTATGGGGTTTTCGTTTGGTTAATTTATATTTTGATCTATAAATTCATTTTTTTCATAACGAATCGAATAATAATTGCAGATTTATTTTTATTTGCTATATCAGCCGTCTTATCAAACTAATGGCTGTCAATTATGATGCATAGTGGTGTTATTAAAGAGGGATAGATCTGCAAAATTGATTTAAAATTAAAAAAATGTTTGACCAATCGAAGGCGAAAATTGTCAAAATCAGTTTTTTGACAGTCTAAATATCAAAAATAAATTGATTTTTGTTACCAAACGAAAACTCCATTATAAACCTAAATAATGAATTGGATGATCGTGGCGCAATATACTATCGTAGTTCTACTTCTTACAATTCTTTACTATTCTTGTTTCAGCAAATTTGTGTTATCATATTGAATTTTCGAAGAGGATTCAATTTCGACCTGAAACGAAAAATAATTATTAGAAAATAAAATTCTCTACTGCGGTTTTCTTTCAAAACATACATTTAAGTCACAAGCTTGTGAAATATGACATATCATATATTTATTTTTGTTACATTTTTGAGCACTTCTGAGAGCGGCTTAGCAGAAAATAAAGCATGCGAATGTTGATTTTTTTAATAGGTATGCTTATTTAAACTAAGGTTTAATATCACACAAATTTGTAAGAAAGTACAACTTTGCATTTTATTATAGGTATACTCAGATTATTGAAGACACACGAGTTTTACGCATAAACACACCATTCTTTCAGTATTTGAGATCAAAACATAACAACTTACCGTAATGTCGAATTCCAAGCAACCACTTCAAATCTATTTTAGATCGATAGTTTGCGGGTAATTTTATATATAAAAAATTTCTTTGATATTTTTCTAAAAAAAATTGGTATGACAGTTTTAAATATTTAATAATATAAACTTAAAAGCAAGAGATTAAATCCGCTTAATCAAAGAAAAAAAAATTCAAAATTCTGATTTTATTTCTAGGATAAATTTGAATTTATGAGGAAAAAAATTTAAAAATCTGTGGAAAGGTTTTTGAGAAAAAAAGTTTTTTTTTTAAACTTTAAAAAAAAACATTTTTCAAAAAAAAATTAAAAAATGTCAATTCATAGGTATTCAGCAATTACATATAACTATAGTTTAAAAAAAAATCAATGAGCAGTTTTCAAAATATGAATTTTTTAATTTTTTTTTAAATGCTTTTAAAAATACAGAAAAATATTATTTAAAAATATTGGTATGCAGTATAAATTGGACTACCTACACCTATATGTGTGTGAAATTTCGAACGAATCGGTTAAGCCATTTATGAGTTAGTCGAAAGCAAAAAAAAAAAACGGTTCTATGGAAAGTACCGTTTTTAGTAGAGTTGTACCGGATCGGATAGTTATTTTGGCCGGTTACCGAATACCGGATATTCGGCCCGCAGCTAGGCCGGATAGCCGAATATTCGGCGGCCGGATGTGTGCCCAAATAAAAAGTTTAATAGTTTGGTGGTCTGGTACTCAAATCAAACCGGTACAAGTAAAACCAACTTAAACATGCTTTTTTTCCTTCTCCTCCACTTCCACAAGATATTCTTATTTTTTACACTGCAAATATATAGCGCATTTGCTGTCTTCAATGTTCTGTTATTTCATATACTGGATGAAGATTTATTATTATTGAGAAGAAAAGTTTAATACTTTCTGGATTTTTAACAAATATTGCTAATAAATACTAGTTTTTATTTAATTGTTTGTTTTTATTGTTTTTATTGTTGGCAGAAGTGTTGTTGACATGGTATACGAAAACAAACGTAATCGTTTATTATTTACTTAAAAAGATTTTGGAGTTATTTTTGACTCCAAACTAAACTTTATCAACCAAATCGAGTTTCTCGATAATAAAGCAAACTCGATGTTATATTTCATATATCGAAGCCATTTTGATTTAATTGATCCCTATACATTAAAATCCCATTACGTTGCTTATGAGAGGTCGGTTCTTGCATATTGCTGCTTAGTTTGAAATCCATATTACAATATTCTATACTATAAGAATCGTATATTCAAAAAAAAAATCACTAGTTTAGTAATAAACAAAATGTCTTCTTATAAAGTAAGATGCCATCTTATTGGCATCCAGACATCTTCGCAAAATGTTCGCTTTTATATTTGTTCATGATATTAATTGAAGAAAACGCAAACAATATGTTTATATTATTTTTGTTTTTGTTTTAGTGGACTGTGTGGACTTAGAACCAATTGGATGTTTTTGTGACCTTTAGTCCAAAATGCGTTTCGCCCAGGTACTACATTTTGGTTCATCAGTTAGATGCTATAGTACCTTTCTATAACGCTTTATTTTTTGATCGATATCTACCGACCTTAATAAAATTTACAGCGATTACACACTGTAAATTATATTTTTCTAGGTTAGATTCATGTACCTAGAAGTATGTTTTGCCCGTGGTCTAGCCAGTGAATAAATTGAAGAAAACGCAAGCAATATGTTTATTATTTATTCAATTGGCTTTAAATCCACACAGTCCATTTAAACGAAAACAAAAATAATATAAACATATTGTTTTGTTCATGCCATTTTATGTATCATATGGATTGTCCTGATCTGTTAGCTCCAATCGATTCATACGTCCATTCTCTTGCTCTTAGAACTCGAACCTTGTTTCATGAGATTGCTAATAGATTATAGTTATGCCTCCAATGAGCCTATAACTCGTAGTGCCAGGGAAATCAATCACGCTTCGAGTTACATAGGTTTTTACTTTTATTTTAGTAGAAGACCGTTTAAAAATATGCTACGCTTGTGGACTATTTAACAAACAATTAGTTATGAACGTCTGTTAATTATTGTATATTAAGTTTTTTATTTTCTGTTTTAAATGTATTATTAATTAGTCTAATGTGAGTATTATTATAAACTCTAATTGATGAAAGTACATCAAATAGAAAAAAATAAATAAAAGTACACATGAATGCAGAAAAACTAATTTTCATTCACCATAATTCGGATTTAGTAAACGTACAATATTAAATTGCTGATTGCCCATCTTTATTATATGAAATAAAATCAATCAGATCATAAAACTTAATATTTTATTATTTTTTTACTGAAAAAACGATTATCCGGTATTCGGCCGGATATAGAAAGATTATTCGGCTCCGGCCGAATATTATAAAAGAATCCGGATAGGCCGGATACCGAACACCTTCCGGATATTCGTCACATCTATAGTTTTTAGACATTTAAAATTTTTTTTTTAACCATATGATCGGTCGTACCTAAAAAGCTGCACTGATTTTTTTAAATCAAAATCGTACAGACGGACAGAATTTATAGACCATCTTTTTTCGTCTTCGCTATCATTGTAATGTCATGTTTGATTGTTATCTCAATTTTTTTTTCGACGAATGCATAACTTGCCTATAGTACCTATAATCCCAAGTAAAAATCGAATGTTTGGTTGTTTGGAATTCAACATAAGGAATCCTGTTGAATGTTGAGACTTCTGTATGAGATCTCATCTTTCTGATCTATGTAGTGTAATGTTTTAAAAATTGAAAAGATCTATACATATACATATGTGCGTACATATGTAATTCTCGTATTAATTACTATGCACTGTGCAAAAATACATAGGGTCTTCCCAAAAGAGGTTTCATTGTTATTTTTATTTTCAACATTATAAACTAAACTATCATAGAGATCTTTTTATTACGTAAAACTAGGTGGGATCAATATTAATGGTATGATATCTATAAATTGCGGAAGTGTTTAAAAAATACAATACGTTCGTTCGTTGAACCTTACCCAGGTCAGGGTTGACCCAGGTTTCTTGACAACGTTGAGAATTGATTAAAAAGAAAAAAGAGTTTTCGGTTATCAAAGAAAGTCCAAGGGCGAATAATTTGTATGCTGTTGAAAATCAAGTTAAATTCTAATTATTAAAACTTTAAATATGACAAAAAAACCGAAGATTGATTAGCAGGTCCGAAACGCGTGGTTAGTAAAATTAATTATATATGTTGCAATATAAATTAAATTAATTTTAATATAAATTTAAATTAATTTTAATTAAATAAAACAAAGTATATAGTTTTTCTTTTATTTTCATGTTATATTATTTTATATATTAACGAATTTTATCATCCCGCAACATGGAGACTACAACACAACATCGATGTTGGAAGAAGGAATTTATGAAATTCTTTAAAACCATGATGTTGAATATTCTATGCTATTAAAAAAAAAACGCTTTAGGGCGACCCTAGGGTGACTTCAGGGATCAATGAATAATTCTTAATTAATCTACATTTTGGCTGATTGTTTTTTCGTTGGGCTTTATGTGTTATGTGGAATCGTTAAGTTTCAACATTTTTTACCTATTGCTTGTTTCTGTAATCTGAGATATTATTTTAATTAAAAGTTTTGTCGAATTCCTATAACAACCATTTTAAATCTATTTCAGATAAATCTTTTAGCATAAAATCGGTTTTGCTTAGAAAATGCGATTGTGTTAAAAAAAAAATCGAATGTTTGATTGCAAGGAAGTCGACATTATGGTCCCGGTTGCAATATTTGAATAGCCAACAAATTCACTTCCAAACAAAAAAGCCGTACAATAATAGCTACGTTAGACCAGATACCAAATCATACGTAAGACTTATGTCGTTTTTATTTGGCAATCCGGAAGCCTTCCGGACTCTTCTGAAAGCGTTCACTTGGGAACAAATGACAGTTCTTATTATGAAAAGAAGGGAATTTTGCTTCTGGATTTGAAATCAGAATCAGAACCAGAAGCACTCACACATTCATATACTTGAGCGTCAAACTCGACTGTTGTCATTTTTTTGCATCATAATTGTGCAACAAACATTTTTTTTTTTTGAATTTAAATATTCTCACGTACATAATTATTTTCACACATACAATCTCATTAAAATTCAGAATCCTCAGAATCACACAAAAGTGTTCAGTTGGGATCCCGGATCGGAGAAGAATTCCGGATTGCCAAATAAAAACGCCATAACACGATTATATATCATCTCTATATTTATTAATATGAAAAAAAGGGCAATCGTCGAAACGATGATCGTTTCATCGCACAATCTTTTAAGTTTCACGTGATCTGCCCAGAAAAAAACTTGCTCTGCTGCTGAGGCAACTCCAGACATATTATGGTGCCTGCAAGAAAAAACCTCAGCAATTTGGTTTAGATGCCACAAATAAATAAATAATAAATGCAAATAAAAGCTTCTTCAAATTGTTCGATATTTATTTCAATTGTTTATTTTACAGTTCAAAATTTGAATAATATTTTTTTTCAGAAAACAGCTGCTTTTGACATATTCTCCATAGAACCCTTGTGTCAAATTTTAAATTCTACATACAACTCGACCACGTTAAATTTTAGCTATAGGACTTAAACGATGTTTGGAGAGAAAAGTGCAAGCGAAATTTTAGTGCGAGTTTTGTATTAGGCTTAACTTCATTGCTCAACGCACACTAATAGAGCTTTTATTGTCGGACAAATTACATGGCTGATCCGCATATCGTGTGGTTTTTTGTTTGAGGTTCCAAAAATAAATTCTACGCCAATAATGCTCCGATAATAATTTATACGTAACACTCTTGTAGAAGCAAGCGATAAAACGATTTGGATAAGTTTTTCTTAAGAAACAATTTCTAGTTAAATTCCCGAATATATACTTACGGATGTTACATACATGCAACCAATATACATAGATGATAGCGACTACGTGAAGTTACGATGCTTCTAAGCGCGGAAATATTATTCATAAAAGTGATTTAACGTTGAATACAGGCATACTCGTATTAAGCTATTAATTTAACATAAGGGCATTGCAACTTAAATTGGTCGGAAAATGTTTTATGTAGGTATCGTATAGGATTGAATAGAGCCTTAATATAATCAGCCGTTAATATATATTTTAGTGAATTCTATTGAATACGACGTATACATCGCCACATTCAGGTCGTTTATATAAATATAATCACGGCCGTTTCCTAAATTTTCAAAACGATCCCTAATTCAGCTCCGTTCATTAGTATTTGTATTATGGAAAATAAGATCAGTGTATGAGGGGAATCTTCTGATCAGGATTTTTTTAGAAACACTATACTTTACAACGTAATGTATGTTACATTGCAACTTTGTTCCAAAAAAGTTTCTTAGATGTCATATCTGAAAAACGTTGAAGTAGAAACCCTGCACGATTTTGAAATAGTTAAACAGTCTGTAATAAAATTAAAAATTTGCTCACATTTGGTTGATAAGAATCTTCAGTTACTGATTTTACATTTTCACTATTTTGTGGGCCAAAATAAAAAAAAAAAAATAAATACTCAATGTTTTTCCTCTTTTAATGTTAACCTGTACTTACAAAAAGAGAAATAAACTTTAAAATATTCTTCTCGTTAAATTGCTATTTGCATTAAATGAACAGCAGTTGCAACTTTCTCCTATACATTCACTTGTGCGATCGTTTTCATTTAAATTGTAGGCACTGATGATGCTCTCATGTAGCGGTAATTGAATCTTTATAATTCACAACTTGTTTTCTTCTTCTTTTTTTTCGCAGGGGCATTTCCTGTTCCTTTTACTTTTCGCCATTACAGTCCATCGATGTGTGGCGTTCGGTTTCGATTCAGCAAACTCATGCAGTCCAAATAAAATGTCACGACGTGGGAGAGCTCAACTGGTTGCTACAATACCATGTGATCTTTCGCGTCAAGCATATTGCCATTTGCCAGGAGCGGCATATCCATGGCATGCTGTGAGGCGATTCGTTCATGAGAATCAGGGTCTTATGAAGAGAATGTATGGTGATGTGAAACACATCTCCATACTGAGAACTGAAATTCAAAATAATGATATCGATGTGGAAGATCTCGAACAGGCGGCAGCCAGGTATTCCAGAGATGGATTTCGAAGAACAAAAGTTATGCACAATCAATTTGAAAGTAATCGAAATAATGACGTTGTGAAAGAGCCTCATTTTAGACCAGTTTCTTCGACTACAACACAGCCGATCAGTACTAGTAGTAGCACCACAACGACCACTCAAACCCCGATTACAACTGACGAAGCAACGACTATGCCTACAGAACCAGGAACTACTCTCCATGATCTAGATCCGCCCAGCATAACACAAAAGCTCATAGTTACAAAACTCAACACTTCAACTGAAGGAACGAAGAGGTCAACATCTAAGTTAGATGATGTCGAATTCGATGAATCAGATGAAGAAGAAGCTGATGACGCTATCGATCATGAGGAAAGTCTAGAGTCCAACAGCGTCTATGAGCCAACTTCGCCCAGCTCAGCTACCCTAGGTGACAATATAAAAATTGTTGATTCACCAAATTTGGTCATGAGCAATGTAACTGCTACAATTTCCACAACACTTAAAGTAGTTCCATCGACAATTATTAAAAATGATCCAACTTCACCAACAACAACAACAACAACACTCTTGCGATCAACCCAAGCAGATCGAATCTCCGAAACGATAAGTATCATTGCGAACTTGACCAAACTAAGGGTTAATGGATTTGCAGCTACAACGCCCCTTAAGGCTACCGCCACCGGGGCCGTCAGCAGTAGCACAAATAGCAGCATTAACGGTCTTCATAATCCTTACAACAATGCACCAACAGAGCCAACAACTTTAAAAGCTGTTGAAACAAAGAAGCCAACTATTATACTGCCTGTTGCAAAACCAGTGGTTCGCGATGGACAGCTCTTTCAGGATACATTTCAAAAGGAGCCTTTGCAAGTTGGCAATTTAAAAGGAATGTGAGTATAGCCCAGAAAAGTTACCGTTTCTACTTTACATTTTGTTTTCTTTTTTTTTACATAATAATTCCAGAAATGCTTGTCCTGTAAAAGAAGAAGTAGTTGCTCCATTCTGGGCAAATAACACCCGAGGAGAAGTTTTGGCTCTCTTGAATCTATATCCTTTCGAGCAATATGTTCACTGGGAGAAATGCACTCACGAACTTAAGCAAATGTACTGCCGCGATGGATGCCGTTGTGAGCAGCAATATCGACTTCATCGGCTACTAGCCTACGATCCGCATAATGAATGTCGTGGCATCTTTTCCGATTGGTTTCGATTTCCGTCGTGTTGTATCTGCAAATGTTATGATATTCCATCAGAGTTTAGAGCTACATCGAGAAGTCCCCGATCTGATGCAGACCATCGACATCCAGCTGAAATTGCCGAAGCTGAAGTTCGAAAGGCCGTTTACGAACATGCATCCGAAGATTGGTATAGACCTAAAGATGAGCTAGATTTGTACGATTAGGCAATACTACATTTATTTATTTTGTGATTGCGTTTAGTTTTGTTTTACTTTTATTAGTTTTTTTGTATCCTAGTCGAATGGGTGAAGAACACAATTCGTGTGTGTCTTTGTAAATATAAAATCAATCGAAATGAGCGAATGTACCTTGAAAAAAAAAATACTGAATTTCCAACCAAATTGACATCAGATCATTTAGTTGGAATGATAGTTTTATAAATATTAAGTAGCTAGCACATTAATTTAATCGTTGTGTACATTGATTAAGGAACAAGACAGATTCTATCTGGCCATATGTATTTTACTCAATTATATTATGAACCCAGAATTATTTATAAATAAGTTAAATAAATTATGTTTTTTTTAATTTAGGGTAATCATTCCATACTTTTTGCTATCTTTTATGATTAAATAGCGGTAAGGCATGGTGTTTCTTACGCTAAAACCGCATGTTGAATCAATATTTCCAAGATCATCTCGTCGTGCGTCGCCTACAAGAATGTCCTTTCTGAAAGCAAGCACTCTAGGAATGGATCATTTGAAAATTCAGTTTCAATAGATTGGACAATTTATCAATATTCCATAATGACACGATGACTACAGAAAGGTCTGCATTTTTATCATTTAGGCCATATTGTTTTTAACTCGACTCGGTATCTCTATTACGGTTGTCAAAGATCAACTAGTTGACGATTGACAAGATTTTTCAATCAATGGATAATTCGGTATTATGAACAATTGATACATTTTTGATCAACTGTGAACAACTATCAAAATACTATTGTGAATACTGCTCATTTTGTTTAACATTTCAAAGCTCAAAAGAATTTATCATTTGCGGTAAGAATTGGTAACTTTTTGGGATCTTTCCCGATTTGCGTTAAATTTTTTTTTTATATTACAATTGTTTTTGATTGTTTGGAGTAAAATTGTAAGCATCAAAAACAGCCCATTTGTCAAGTTAATGGAAGCTAGTCCAGACGTTCCAAAGGAAATTTGCTCAAGGCGACTTCTGAGTAGGAAATGAGCAAAAATTGTGAGGGAATGAAATAGTTTAGTACCACCAGAATTCCATGCTAATGTTGATATCATTACCAACACTCCTGGTAGCTTCCTTGCACAAGAAATCTTATGACTGCTACAGAATATTCGGAATGGATAAGAAAGCAGTTATATTGCTGACATTTTTATTAAATTAAAAGCTTATTCGATTATGCGTAAAATACTCGTAGTTTAATCAACACCGAATTTCAAATTGGCTTAAAACTTGGAACCCAAAAATAAGTTTGATATTTATAATACCAAAATTCCCAAGGGACCCATTCACAATATAAAAATCATCTGAAGATCATTCATTGCATATCAAAAATTTTGATTTTTTAACTACGGTAATACCAATTTAATAATTTTATGTATAAATGGCCTCATTCAGAACCAGAACTATTAGCTATCCGGATAGGTTGGTGTTGTTGTATTCCCATGTAAGATTTTTTTGGCAGCAGTTGCTTTGTCATCAACTGTGTTCTTACATGGGAATACAACAACACCAACCTATCCGGATAGCTTTAGTTTGGTTATTGAATAAGACCCATGTCAACTATCGTAGTGATAATGGACAACGGTAATAAGTGAGAATGTGGGATTCACCTTACACCAGCGAGTTTCATTCAAATTTCAAAGATCTCCCCTCAAAATCAAGATTTGATTTTTTCAATTAAACTTTTTTCCAAATTTAGTTGTAGTGTTGGTGAATGACTGTAACACATTTCTGAAAAAAACACACCTTCATCATCAGATGACGAGGAAGACGATGCATTCAAAAACCACACTAAATTTATAAAATCTAAATTATTAACATCTTGGTCCATTATTTGTTCATTTTTTTAGCACTAGTTTCCAACAAATTAATAACAAAATATTTACCATTTGACCGATGACAGAAAAGACTTTACATATACATAATGTGTGCATTCAGAACAAATCTGCCAACCCATCAGAGATAAGATCTTTCGTGCTAAGATTTGATCTACATCTGCTGTTTTTGTTGGAATGAAACTCTGAAAATTCAAAAAGATCCAATCTTTTCTTGAATGAAACTCGATATAATTATGAATAATGTAGATTTGCTCTGCAAACTCCGGAGACTTGCGGATGACTTTTCCGTTTGTGGGTCAATGTGTTTTTTTTTTTTTTTTTAATTATTATGGAAGGTTCCAGTAAAATGAAAAGGTGTTAACATGAAATCTAAGGAAAGCCCAGGGAGTCGGTAATTCCTACCGCTCAACTATCAGTAAGTCTTCAGCCTACAAAACAATTGTTTTATGAACATTGTTTAGTAATTGTCTGCAAATAAATGTAGCTAATAAACATTAATGTTGAATTCCAAATAACCATTTCAATTACTGTAAGGTACTTGCAAAAATAGTGTGCGTGTTAAGTCTATGAAATCTTGCTAAAAACGCAAAATCGATTTTGTTTAAAAAAATAATTCAATGGTGTTTAGAAAAAAGTCGAACGTTTGGTTGTTTGAAATTCGACATAAGAAAAATGTTTCGTTCTAGCATCCGTAATTAGGACTGTAAGCATTCGCCAAATATTGTTTGATTGCTTCGCCACCCAACCATATTTGGCCCTATCGGGAATCTCCCAGGGAATTTCGTTTCCCACGGAATATTTTATTCCCTCGAAAAAAATCGTGAATCTTCCACGGAATAAATTCCCCTCGAACAAAAAATCCTATGAAATGACAGCAAAATTCCCTGAGAAACCATATTTCCGATACCAATAAATTCCGAGGGAACTTCCAGGGAAATTTTTATTCACGATAACCCCAAATAGGTATGTTTAATATCTTGTGAATTCGTAACAATTTCTACAAATTTTCTCAAAAATTGCTGTTTGTTAACTCGAAAAGATTACTACAAGGACTGTCAAACTGGAGGAAAAAAAGTTGTGAATTCTTACTACACGAACTGGTGTAAAAACTCTAAAAACACCAATGTGTGATGTTTTTTCTGTTGGTTCCTTGGATTAGTGATGGGCATATTCAAAAGAAATGAGAACTCGGCCGAAGTTCATTATTTGTGTACGAGAAGGAAATCATCTACTGCAAACTATAGACAAACAGGAATACAGAAAGAAAGGCAGTAAGAAAATTACAAATAATCGAGAAGTGGAAAATTTTAATTTTTTTCACTGGAGTTCTCGAGTGTTTTCTATTTTATTCTATAGAATATTTTTGTTTTGGGCATTATTTTTTGTGTTGCGTGTTGATTTTCTCTTTTTCTTTAGTTTTTTTAGTTTATTTTTAATATGTCTGCAGTCTTCATTCAATTATTTCCATCAGTACTTTCTGTCTTTGTGTCCACTGACGGTTTACACACAAATGCGGTCAATTTGCGTTTCTTTACTTTATTGCAAGATTTAAAAAATTTCCCCCACTCTTGAAGTAGACAGTTGTTACACTTCTTACTAAAGAAAAGATACCAAACAGAGCTAATAAGGCCTTAAAAGCCTGTTTATATTTACTAATGGCGATTTCGTTTCAATAAAAACATCGATCTGCAGTCGATCCGCCTTCAATTTTTTTTCTACCGCTCCCCACCCGATTTTATCCGTATTCGTCGTTCGTTACGAAGCAAAAAGTATTGGTTTTAGTAGCGAATATTATTTTTTGAAATAAAATCGCCATATTGTTTTTTATATTCATCAGTTCTTGCAACCATTGCTTGTGGATTAAATATTTTTCAACAATTAATCCAGTTGCTTAACTTTAAAGGTGATGCCATGAAATGTTCTAATTCATAGCATACATATTTTTTTTAAGTAAGTAAAATATTTATTTTTTTTTTTTTAGTTTTTATAAAATGATATAAATTTATTTAATTTAACAAGTGAATATAATATCCTATATATTTTTTGTATTGCATTAATATCTATTGTGTTTTTTATTGTATTCTCTTTATGCATATATGTATGTAGTTAATAATGTAATTGTATATTTATAAAAAAGGAAAACATTGCAATATCTAATAATAGACAAACAGAAGCGAACATATAATGAAAAAAACATGCATGTATTTCTATAAAAAAAATATATATAAAATAAAAAATATCTAATATAAGGCTAGTGATAGACAATGTATAAAATTGAAATTGTTTCTAAGGCAAATATATTTTTCGTTATATTTTTTTTTTTTTATAAATTATTATATTCGTTTTTATGCTAACAAAAAGTTGTTAACATTTTTTTTTTACTCTTTACCTTTATAAAAAATTCAAGGCAATAAATATATATATATTTTTTAAACTGATGTTTTCTTTCTTCGAAAAAAACTGGAAGATTTTTTGTTGTTTTTGTTATGTCGAAATGCTTTTAGCATAAGAAAAGTGTTTGATTGTATTTTATACCAGTCAATTTGTGTATTAGTTAAAGGCACATTTATATTGCAGAAAAATAGAGAACAATAATATTATATAAAACGAACAAAACATAAAATATATAAAAAGAAATACATTAGTTAGTTTTTTTAAATACTTAATTGTATAGATACTAAAGTGTACCTAATACCTAATATAAATACATAATATTAAATTGTGTGCAATATCTAAAAAGTTAAAATAAAATAAAAATTTAAATAGGCAAGGCAGGGAGTGTGTTTTTATATGATTAAATAGCATGCACTCTGAAAATTAAAAACTAGCAGCAACTCTAGGCATTGGAGACTGGAACCCACAACAGTTTATCTTGTTCCTTGTCAACTGAGTCTTTGATCTGTGTGCACATGTGTTTAATGCTCACTCCGGGTATAACAGCTAGAATAGCAAAAATTAAAATTATTTGTTTTTTTTTATAAGGTTTTGTTTAATATAAAACATCATACCAGAAATATACTGTTTGTAATCGGATTCTAGCTTAAGAGCCCTTTCGTACATTTCCTTTGCAGCTTTAGCGGATATTTTGTCGGTACCATAACGTGGATCTTTTATTTCGCGGATTTGTTTAGCCGATTTGAATCGTAATAGCAGTACTATTGGATAGATTTGTAAACGCTGTAAGCGTTCAACTGCAGAAATCGATATGTCCAAAATACAATGACGACGATCCTATCAAGAAAAAAAAAATTAACGTTATGAGATAAGAAACACCTGTACAAGGTGGTTGCATTTAAGAGACGGTATAGTCAACATGAAAATAGATAAAATTCTGTAAGATCGGGAATTTAGGACTTTTTTAATGTAATAAAAAATAGTGCACAATATCCCCTCCATGACTTGGCGGAGGGGCTTTCGGTGCCACCAATGCGATAGCGGAACTTGTATCTGCAGAAAGGCCTCCCTCGGTCGACATGTAGTAGGATATCACTACTAAGTACCCAGAAACGAACCCACTAAGGCACTCTCATCGAAAAGGAAGGCAGCGGATGAATTCCCCTGATGGAATCAACAGTGAGTGACGTTTTCAGTTCTAGTTTGGTTGAACTACTTGGTGAACACCTTATATGGGAGTTGTGAGGGCCCCACCGCGGTAAAATCACGATTTTTACGAAACAAGTAAAAGCCTCGGAAAAGGACAAATTAACTTTTGACGACCCTGGAAAACAAAGAGGGACAAGGGAATTTGCGCATGGAAAGTTCGGATCCTCAACAAGCCATGTGCAGTCAAACAATTAGCGAATGCCCCAGACCGCTAGATAGGCCAAAAAAACACCTATTTGGATGTGGATTTGTTATCGGTAGAAAACTTAGGCAAAGAGTTTTGAGTTATAGGCAAGAGCATCAGCCTAATACGCGTTCACGCACCGATTGAGGAAACAGACGGTGCTACCAAAGAGTATTTTTATTTCTAAGAGCTCTTCGACGAAGCATACGAGTAATGTTGGGCGAATTTAACGCCAAATAGGAATTGAGGACATCTTTGGTAAGACATAGCCTACATGACACCACCTCGGACAACGGACTTAGTCTAATTCACTTTGCCTCACTGCGAAACATTAATATAAACAGCACCAGGTTTTCACATCTTTATATTAATAAGGGTACATCTCTCAGTCCTCAGATCAACCAGTATTCTGCATGTCCGATCATTCCGATAGGCCACCAGAATATTGTCTTATTGTAGCCGAGGTACGGATGCGCATATCCAAAAAAACCTAAAAACCTACATAAAGAAGTACAGTGAGAAAATATGACGTCGAAAAGCTACATTCAAAACAGACAACCAAAATCTGTGATTTACACGATCGCGTGTAGCGAAATCTCTCAAAAATTCAAACCACCACCTTCCAGGAATCTCTAGTTTAACGAGTCGACAAGAACACGCTGTTTTCATAGATGCATATAAAGCGGTGCTGCAGAAAAGAACAAGAACTCCTCGCCAGATCTAAAAAGAAAGAACGCGAAATCGCGAAAGAATATTCGGGGTTTTACAAAAAAGAAAGTACGAACGGAATCCTGTAGATATGAAGAAGGAAATATTATTGTAGTCACAGTCACTGCTGAATATATGGAAGAATTATTTCTGTAGACTGTTTAACGGCCAGGAAGATCAACATACGAGTACTGCCATCAGGCGGAATGTTCCATTCAATCCAGACGACACGATAGAAGAAATTTCCGTGCAATTAGCAATATCCAAACCAAATCCCAACAAAGCAGACGGCGCTGATGGCCTACTGAGGGAAATGTACAATGTACTCCTTAAAAATCAATGCTTCAATTTCATTTGAATTCAATGTTATTGTTTAAATAATTGGGTCGTACGCAAGCTTAAACTTCGAAAATAAAAACCAAAAAGAAGTCAGACTTTGAACTAAATTATTGCCAACATTTTAAAATAATTTGACGGCCAGAAAGAAGTAAGGTTTAAAAATTCTTAATCAGTTCGAACGGTATATAGTGCACTGGACGAGCAGCAGAAATTAGTGAAAGTAAGGTTTAAAAATTCTTAATCAGTTCGAACGGTATATAGTGCACTGGACGAGCAGCAGAAATTAATGGATCGATTTATACACTATTATAAAAACGTCGTAAAGAAAACTTTTGCAGAAAAACCTCCTGCAATTTAATACGATAAATGGCGTCTATACCAATAAGCTAACCCCTTTTGCATCCTCAAAACTGCGAGAAAATAGCTGCTTTTTCATCCATAGTACACCTGACTGAGACGCCAAATATGTGCAACTCAACAAATTGCAACAATATTTCAGCAAATGGTACTTAAAGGTAACACTATAAAATTAACATTTATGGAGATTCGCTAGGGACGAGAATAATCGAAGAACTAGAAAAGGTGTATCTGGAGTAATACTGTTTAACAAAATTTCTCTTGAAATGTATTTCAGATCCAAACTACATGATGCTAAATAATGGCCATCTACTGTAACTGGAGAGAAATTCTTGGCAAAAATATGGTCGAAATAAGTGTAAAATACAAATTGTTTGATGCGGTAGTAAGATCCATAATGTGTTATGCTTCTCAAGTCTGGGGATGTTTTCAACATGATGGCGTAGAAAAAATCTTTCCATCGTATGTACTTCATTTGGAAACTAGACTTCCTCGCTCTACGTGTATACTTTGAAACTAAGTTTTAACTACACCAGAAAGATCATAGATTATCCCCTACAAAGACTGCCTAAAATACAGCATCCCATATAGTACAACATAAAACTCAATTCTTTGCTGAGTGAACAAGGATGCTCTTACAACATGGGAAAATCCACTAGAAACCCTAAAAATCCGAGGAATCAAAATTTGAATTTTCAAATTTCAAGAATCCAGGAACATATATTCAACCCTGGAACTCAATCTAACAAACAACTATTTTCATTACAGCAACAGTATTCATACTATCTCAACGATTTTCAAAATGAGAGGAGAGCTCTTGTACTTAAATTATATGCCTCATCAAAGTGACCGAAATACTGAATGTACACTATTTACGCGGCATACAGCAGAGAACATAATCCATTACATCGGAGCCTGTTCCTTCATTAACGCTATTAGGTACGCCCACTGGGGCAAACGCAGTCTAACGTTGGACGAACTAAAAACTATTCTAAACGGTGACAGCTGCTTAATTCTAGTTAGTTACGTTAAAACTGCCCGGAAATATCGCAATCAGATAATAAACGAAAGATTCTGATAAACTTAGATTTATCTGTGATATATGATTATGATTTTTTTGCATCAACTATTTCTTTTCTATTAGATTTTTATAATATTATATTTTCTTTTTTCGGCTGACAGCTTATGCCATGTTCTAATTTTGAACTATGAAAATGAAATGAATATTAAATGAAGATCACATCTAAACTAAACTAAAAACTAAGCTATCCCAGCAATTTTCACAAATGATTCTTTGATGGTTTAGATCTTAATAAAAAAGCACTCACGTTTTTACAAGAATTATTGATTGACTCAACTGTGGTACATTCAAATTTGTTGCCTCTCCTTCGATAGTCTACAAATATGTTCTCCTGTAAACCTTCTTCCATGGCTTCTAATGAGCAATCCATGGTCGTTACTTCACATGATTTAAAGAGATTAACGAAATCAATTGTTAAACGATCCATTACACATTCGGAAAGCGGGCCAATTATTAACACCGGACGACGTACTGGAGCTGAAAAAAAATGTATTTATCAAAAACAGAATAACAACTGTAGTAAAATAAACTAACAATCCAATCGTTCAACTCGTTGATAGCTTAAAATTCCGCCATCATCATTCAACATACCAGAATCGGGAAAGAAACTTAATTGAGTGTTGCTAAAACTTGCGATTTCTGTGGAATCTCTCGATGAGCTACGTTGGTGCTTTTTTCGACGAAAGAAAGATCGGCGCGCAGATGTGCTGCCACGCCGTGCTGTCCCACCATCACAATCTACAGTTTCACCTGAACGAAGTTCTTCCTCAACTCTGGATCGAAGCAACAAATTTAAATAAAACGAAAAAAATGTTGCAATATAAAATTACTTTGATTGACTTGGAATAATTCCGCATTCCTTGCGATGTCCTTTTGCATCTAGTTTCCATGCTCTCCAGAGGCCAAAGGTCCCACCGAATACTGTATTGTCTACATATAGAACTTCGTCTTTCACAAATTTTATCTCGCCTTCATTTAAATCTCCGGTTCTGTCAAACCCCACCCGTATATAAAAAGAATCCCCCGATCTGTCCTTGATCTGCTTTAAAACTGAAAGAAAAATAAAACTTTTCTTAACCCCCAAGTCCATCATGAGACAAATAATTCAAAATTTACTTTGCAACTTATTCTGTACCAACATTGTTACAGTCTCAGTTAGCTTTGATATTTCATTGGCGGCCTGCTCGGCAGTCACACATCTCAAGTCTACTCCATTGTATTCCAAAATCTGATCGCCTTTTCGAATGCCGGCTCTGTCGGAAGGTGATCCCACAGTTACATCATGCACGAATATCCCTACTTTATTGCCGCCAAACAGCTTAATTCCGAGGTTTTTTGACTTGTCCATGTGCAGTGTCACGTATCTGGCTTCTTCTTCATAAATGGTCGTCGGAATATCTTGACTACTAACATCAGATTGATTCTCTAAGCTATCGGCAAAACTTTGATCCTTAATAGGAGTCGAGATCAGAGAATTAGATGGAGGCATTATGCTGCTGTTAGTCAAAGCACTCGATGTGGTTATTGGTGAGGATGCTATTAACGATCGAACTGGTGGTCGTGGAGAGTTACGTGGCGTTGGTGATCCAGAATGATTAACACTCTCCGGTTCGAGATTATTTCCGCCGTCATATTCTGCAGAGAGAAATTCTAAAGAAATTAAAGTTACTCTAAATCGCTCTGTCGAGGATTTTCGGGGAAAGAGGCTGAAACATTCATAGTACTTACTCTCTGGATTGTACTGCACCAGCATTGTAATGGAATTACCACACTGGCGCAATACATTAGCTGCAATGTCATTCGTGGCCGAGCGCATGTTAAGTCCGCAAACTTCTAAGAGTTGATCGCCCACCTGAAGACCGGCACGAGTAGCAATGCTTTTCTCGGCTACTGTCGAAACGAAAATACCACCACCATTATTGTTACACTGAATGGTGATTCCCAGGGATTTGTCGCTCTTTTCAATCGTGACTCTTCTCAGGTCTCCAGGGCAAAGAAAATCCGACGGGACGTTGGAATTTCTTTTGCTGCCGCCGTGGCTAAGAACCTCGACATGTACTTGAGGCATAGGCGATCCTCTTTCACTGCCACCGTGATGATCAATTGAACCAGTGCTGTTCTTCACACCGCTTCCTTTACTAGCAACGCTATGGTTCGAAGGTATACGCAGTCGCTGGTGTTCCTTTTTGCGGGGGAAAGTGCCACCTTCGTATACTTGTGAATACCCGGACGGCATATCGTCATGATCTCGCGTTGGGTGGATGCTTCTTCCACCTCGATTGTAAGGATAATCTACAGAAGAATTGTAAGCGTGATGGGGCAATGGCGGTGGACTACCGTAGTCCATGTCAAATTTATCAGCAGAGGAGTGAGCTGCATGTTGTGGGTCAATAGAATGCGGCAAAGTGAGAGGACTAGAGTGACGGATCTTGTGTGGATGATGAGAATGGGGTATGTGAATGGGGTGCATCTGAGAGCTGTTTGAAGTAAACGTGGGAAATAGCTGAGTGTGGCGATGCTGAGGCGCAATACTGCCTCCATTAGCATTATTCATTTGATCGCGGTGAAAGAGTATTGCCCCACCTGTATGCATTCCAGGATGGTTAGCAACTCCAGAAGCTATGCTTTCGCTATCACTGGGATATTTGGAGACGTTTTTTGATTGCATCCCAATCGCTGGAGCAGCCGGCCGCTTTGGAAAATTAGCGTACTCGCTAATCGGCGGGCTCTTTTGCGAGAGAATCGAGTCAATTGAGTTCTGCGATTTGAGCGATATCATATCGAGGGAGTTTTGCTGTGCGCTATTCCTAGCAAAGGATGTACTATTCGACTGCGGCTGACAGAATAATGGAGGTTGTGGAGGTGGACTCTTGATCATTTCAAAGAGCTGCTGCTGCTTTGTGCCAACAGTAATTGCTGCAGGAATCACTTGTTGCTGTGCTGTTTGACCTGTGGTCTTGTATAACAAGCTATTCTCCATTGGAGTTAAATTCAGACTATATCTATTCTGGTAATGATTTGCGTGATGCTGCCTTTGATTAGTGTGAGTACTGTACTTTCCCATTAAGTCAGATGTCTTATTGCGCATGTTCGGCGCCAACAACGGTGGACTCCGTATACCGACAGGCTTGGATTGTTCTAGGATTATAGGTTCCGATTCTAGAGCCGTACCGTAAACTGAATGACGATAGGGATAGCCGTTGGTGGTTGAATTCCCTGTGGACTGAAAAAGGCTCGACGCAGGTATTGGATTTGAATTACGATTCGGATTGTTTTTTGATGAAATCAGAGTACTAGAACTTCCAGCACCACCAATTTTCTCGGGTTCTTCTTTATCCACATTAATGGGAGCTGCTGTAAACAATGATAATGGTGCACGTTCCTTCTTTCGGTGCTGAACAATAGTTCCTGTGGGGTTCTCTTGTGATGTATTGAGAATATTAGTACGGGGCCAGGTGCCCATGCTTTTCGAGGTTTCCTTATCCTTTTTACTACTGCGTTTGCTGCGCTTGAAGAGATTCTCCTTGCTTTTTTCGGAACTCTCACTAAGAACAGAGTCTAAAGCAGCCAAAGCATCATTTTCTTGACTAAAATCAGCACCTGGTTTAGATATGTGTATTTTTTCTCGAAACTTACTAAGCATTTCGGCGATTTTCGATGGGTGCTTTGCGCTAGGTACTTTGTGCATTGAATCATTAGAGTCCGTTTGAGCTGATGTTGTGGTCATGCGGCGGTGAGCCTCAGGGTAGCTGATATCTTGGACATTTTTTAAGGCAAATATGGTGATTGAGTCATTTCGCAGATCATTTAACATGTTCATTACTTCCTTGACATTTTGAACTCCCTCCATAGACTTGTTATTTATGCTAAGAACACGATCTCCCACATCCAACTCTGGCTCAAATGCAGCCAGCGAATTTTGTTCGATTTTTGATATGAATACCCCTGTGTCGAGACTCAATCCGTGATTATGATTCTCCTGAAGGTTCAGATGAACAGTGTAAAAATGACGCTTACTCTGACGAGTTCGAGACACCAGAAGACTACATCTAGGTGCACTGGAACGCACCTCATCCAACACCATCCGCTTGGTCATTGATTGGCAATCCAAGTTGTTCACTTTTACAATTACATCATTGATTTTGAGATGCCCAAATGCCGGTGAAGTGTTTGTTACCCCACAAACCAACTGCCTGTTGTTGGTGTCGTCTAAAATGATTCCAACATCTCCGTCTTGATGGTAATTACACAGCTCAATTTCAATCATATCATCGGCATCGTAGGTGCTTAATCGGAAACTGCGACGCAAATCATGCGATTGGGAGTTTTCAATTTGCTCTTTGAGGCTTTCGATTTCTCTTTGTGCTTCGTCTTTCTGCTTTTTGATCTTTTCGCTGTCTCGTATCGCCGATAGCAAATCACTGATTGCCTTATCGCGCTCCTTTCTTAAGTTATCACAGAGAGTTTTAACCGAATCACGCTCTTGAACGATTTTTTCTCGTTCAGATATAGCCCAGTCGCGGTGTCTTTTGGCAACATCGGTTTCTTGAATTGCTTTTTCCACCTCGGAGTGAGCTTTCTCGAGGCATTTGCGTAGCTTTTCGATTTCCTTAAAGTCGTCTTTGCTATCAGAAAATTCTTTGCTCCACGAAGACTCCCTCGACTTCAAGAGCTCTCGTTTTTTTAATTTCAGATTGAGATCTTCTATGTTATGCATAAGCTCCGAATTTGCTTGTTGAAGAGATTTTATGTCACTTTTATCCTTCTTCCTTTGTATTTCAACTTGGTCTAATTCTTTTTTAACTGCTGCTAGATCATCACTCACTTTCTGTGTCTCTTGCAGAACATTATCTTTTTCGGATAGAATTTGATTCAATTCATCTTCGACACGATTTCTGTGCATTGTTGCCATTAGCAATTCATTTGCCTTTGAGGCCAGCAAGGCTTTAAGTTTTTCTACTTCTTTCTCAAGTTGATCTCGTTGAATACTGAACGTTTCACGCGCTTCTCGATAGTAATTGCGTTCCTTCTTAACATTGTCCAATTCATTTATCACCGATGAAAGATGCTTTTTGAATTTTTCTCTTTCAGCTGAAATTATATTGCGATCCTTGGACAGGTCAGCATATCTCTCTTTGCACAGTTGCAATTCTTCGAGAAGTTTCTCGGTTTCTACACATCCGCCTTCACATTTTTTTCCACCCATTTCGCTGTAATGCTCGCAGTAGAACGAGCCCGATTGAGTATTTCCATTTTCACTCTCCTTTTGTTTAACTGATTCGATAAACTGCAGCAATTTGCGCTCCAACATCATATTTTGTTGTGTGAGCCGGGCGTTTTCTGCAGCTATGTCAGTGAATTTATTACGATCCTTTGACGAAGACTCTAATTGTTTCATTGCGGCCATGTATTGCTCTTGATAGAATGCCAATTGAGAACCCATTTCTTCACAACGACGCACCGTATCTTTATGCTGATGTCGAAGATTATTAAGTTCTATGTCATATTGCTGCTTCATTAATTCAAAGGACTTTTTAGCATTCGGATTGTTGTTGGCAAGATTGGCAGCCGTTGTGCTGCCACTGCTATTGGAGGAGGGCCGAAGTGTGCGATCGTAGCCGACGACATATTCAGCACTCTCTATAATAAATCGAAAATTTTTATTGAGATTCTTTTTAATAGAATGTGTCTTACCTTCTTGGCTACTATTACTGGTTAAAGAAAGATCTCCAGAAGCCATTTTCAAATCATTTTCCACGATAAGAATGAATTAAATGATAATTGTATGTCTGAAAAGAATTAAAATTTATAGTTGAATGTAGTGCAAGTCCACTTGGGTCTAATTTATGCAGTTTCAAGCAAATTTAAAATCATTATTAAAAATAGGAATTTTACATTAATATGAAATTTTAAGAGTTTTAATAAGATTTTTTTTTAAATATAATGCAATCGGGTTATGTGTTATATCGGATTGGATTTATGTGACGTATTTATAGCTTTCATTTTTTTTTGAAAATTCCCACATCGATATGAGGCGACTATAGAAATAAGATCATTAGGAAGTGGTTAACTTAACTAACCGCCTTCCACAAAAGACTTACGCCTAATTTCTTGAGAAAGATCTAAAGTCAATTTAAAACTCGATTTATTAGGACCCGCTCGGTTTATCGTTAGAACTTAGTTTTAAAAATATTTCGAACTCGGGTATTTCTTCACTTCAAAAAGTCGAATTCAAATTATGTTTGAGTTTTAAGAACTTTAGTTCTCAGTTTTTAAAACGAAGTTCTAAGGAATATTTTCAACTTTTCAGCCGTATTCTGCTATCCTATCCGATCGAACCTTTCGATTCACGTAAATATTTCACTATTTTTTTTTTTTTTTATTTGGTGCCCAGGGTTCGTCTTGCTGAGTACCATCAGTTGAGAATGAACTTCTTTAGTAAAGCATATGTGAAATTCATCAAATGCGGGAGTTAAGAAATTCCTTAAATTCAAAACAGATGTAGTTTTGGCAAGCGTTGCCTAAACATGCTAGAGTTGGCACTGGTGCGAAGGGAAGAGTAGATTCTAAGTATATAGTTTTGCAAATTGGGGAAGTTGGTACAGCTTCTGATAATATAACCAAGAGTAGATATATGTATATGTATGTCTGAAAACGTAATGCGACGCCTTTTTATCATACAATCTTACAAGAAGCAATGCGAACTGAGGACAAGTGTGAGAATGGGAACAGTGCCAGAATAGTATTCAGATTGCCCTAGTAACCTTCAAGAAGTGAAATAATTTAATTTGTGTTGTCCCTCTTCTTTTTATTGTTATGTGCAAATCAAACAAATTTTATTTTTTATTTTATTCGAAATATCTTAATATTTTTATTTTCAATAGACCATATTTAATTAAAAAACAGAACACATTTTGAAGAGTTTGAATGCCATTTTTAGGAGTACAGTATTGACAAAATTCCGACGATTACGATTACAATGGTCTGGTTATGATGCAATTAGATCTGTTGTAATATCATCTTCAGGCAGATACTGTCTCAATAGCTCATCATCAGGAGCTTTATCTGCGAGATTTCCTTCTCCGCTATCAATGCAAATACTGTGCAGCACATGATTCAATCATTTTCTGTGCCGTTTCGATCTTGACGCGCATGCCATAGGCTACTACGAAGAAGCGTCCTTTAAGAACTCCGTACTGACGTTCAATTACATTTCTTGTGCTGATTCGAGATTGGTAAATTTGCATCTGTCAGTTATTAGAAATTTCGGGATTGCTTGTGTAGTGTTTGCAGATCCTAAATCACCGACCAAAATGTACATTCTGGATTATTCCGAAAGTGTTCACTTGGAAAAAATTACTTTTCTTTTTTTTTTTTTGATAAGATGAGAAATTTGCTCCTGAATTTGAAATCAGAATCGAAAAAAAAATTGTGCAACAAATGCCCGCGTTTATGTACTTAGCGGCTGGGGTAGCCAAGCTACCTTAGTAGCGGCTTTGTTTTCGAATGATCCAGGTAGCTTTCCTGTGAAGTCAGTTGTATTGCATATACGGGTTTTCCTCAAATTTCCAAACAATAATTTTTGAGTAGCTTGAGATTTGTGTTTGACACAGCCTTTTTTCCTATAGGCTAGGTAGGTATCTAATTACATATCGCTAATTTGTTACAAGATATGTACGTAATAATCTAAAATTTCAAGTTTAGGATTAATTTTTAATTTTTTTTTCGTATTCTAGAAAAACCTATTATGCAAGAACGCCGAAAACTTTTTTTCCACAATTTTGTACTTAGCTCAGAATTTGACATTTTTGAGTTATTTCGCTCTAACAGCATGGTTTGATTTTACCTAGGTTTTCCTGACCACACAAAACAAACAAAAAGAAAAAAGTTTAAAAAAAAAACATGGGTTTTTCAATTCTCAAAAAAAACCCAAAGGTTTATGCTGTTGGCATAGCAAGTAACAACAGGTATTATGTTCTTTGATATTATCTGTTTTATTTTCGTCAGTAACCCATATGGTTCACCCCGTGAAAATAAAACCACCTGGGTTATGTGCCTACTTAAATGCACCCTCTGTTCGCCGAATTTAATACTTATATTTGCAAACCCAGATAGAAACCTGGATCTCGCGTATTGTTTTTGTAATACGTTTAAAAAATAACTCAGATCCAGACCCGTAGATAATAAAACGCAACTATTATAAGAGTAGTCAAAAGTCACAACCCCTTAAGTGCGCGTATAATATAAAAATAAAATGCACGGCTGAATCGCACGTACTTAATCTTATGTTCGAGCACATCGTATCTTAGTAGAAACGGCGAAATATATTATTGAAGTTGTTTTTTACTTATTTTTTATAAACAAAAATTCTTATTTTTTTTGTAAAAAAAATATTGGTATGACAATTTTAAGTATTAAACAAAACAGAATTTCACAAGAAATCGTCCACCCGTTTTCTAAATATTAAATTTTCAAAAATCGAAAAAAAAACTATTTTCTGAAAATTTTGGTATGCAGTATTATTTAAAATTCGAAAAACCTGCTCCCGTTTTCGAGATAATTCAGACGGTACCGTTAGTTTTGGGGCTAAAAAATACCAAGTTTGAATAATTGCTTCAGCGGTTTAGGCTCTAGCTAGATAGTTGTAAAGACAAACAGAAAGACGGAATTGCGGGACCCACTTCTTTGTATTTTCTATCATCGTAATGTTAAGTTTGATTTAAATCTCGAGTTTGATTTTTTTTTTCAAATGCAAAACTTGCCCTTAAGTACCTATATCGCAAGTAAAAAACAGCAGATGAACTAAGCTTCTGTTGTCAACCACAAGGGAGCCTTAAAATTATTGGATTAATTTGGAAATTTAAGCAAACACTTAATCAAAACTGCATCTGTTTATGCAATACAACGGACTAGAAAATGTAGTTTGAAAATAAAGCCACTTCTAAGGGGCCAGTTATAGAAATCAGGAAAACGCATCAGGAAAAGTTGAGAGCAATTGCAACCCAAATCATTGGAATGATTTGTACCACTTTGTGTCAAATGGCAAGCAGCTGGTACGAAAAATTAATTTTCATCAGGTAAATAAATACATTTTTAACAAAAAATAATTGTTCTATTGCAAAAATGTTTTACCAAGAAAATTCTCCGAGTTATTTCTGTCATTTAACACCAATTTTATGCGAGATATACACTGTTCAAATGCATGTCATGCATATGAGAGTGTATTCGTGAAAATAACTCACGCCTACATTGTGTGTGCTTGAATCAAAATCAAAACGTTTTGGTTTTTGTTCAATCAACGAATACACTCTCATATGCATAACATGCATTTGAACAAAACAAAAACAAAATTTCCTATTAATAAAAATCGAACAAAATCTACTAAAATAAGTTTCAACTCTATCTCTTTTTATTCAATGTCCCTGTAAATTTTGTTCTTAAGTGCCAATTCTTAGTCCTTCATAAGACCACCGTCTTATGACCTTTTCGATTGGTCGTCCGGAAGGCTTCCGAAGTCTTCTGAATGCTTCTGAAACTGTTTGATTGGTATCAAATGACAGTTATTCTCCTGGATAGAAGAGAAATTTCCTTCTGGATTTGAAGTCAGAATCAAAAGCAGAAGCACGCACACACTCACTACCACTAAATGTCAAATTCAAATTAATTTATTCATGTCATTGTTTTGTTTTGGTTTGTCTGAAATTTTGTTGTTTCAATTTAACTCTTTAGAGAATTAAAATTATGGTTATTTATTCCGAAGACAAATTTTCCCTCAAAATCTGTAATTTCGCATTTTCATTAGAAATAACTTTGAAATCTTCTACATTTGTGTCAGCCATGTTTACAAAATAAAATATTTACAAATGTGCGTTTGATATTTCCCGTCTTACACATACACTCACATATATTTTTAGAATCTAGAACCTATAGTGTTTACATGTTCGATTGGAATTCCGGATCGGAGAGTTCTTCCGGATTACCAATCGAAAAGGACATTAGATGGTCTAGCGAAGGACTAAGTTGGTAAACGTATAATAGTAGAAATTCTGTTTTATTAATAGGTTTTCGCACTTTGTTAAGTCCTAAACCTTCCCTAGTCCATGTTTATTAATTTGGGTGCAAGTGTGTTCCCATACTTTGTGCACACAAATTTGAAGACTGTCATTTTTGCAGGAGTGGGGTTAAAAATCTCTGAGAGAGCGACAAATCCCAAAGGGTCCGTCAGAAAATCCACGAAGAAAATCTAAAACATTAAGTGTAAACTCTATCATTTTTTCTGTGTGGGTTCCAAATATCAATTTGTATTCCTTCATTAAGGCCTGTTTTCTGATACACAACTTAGGACCAGTTTCAGAGTCCACACTTAAGTTCGCCCTAAGTTTGAAAAAACGTCAAACGATAAATGGTACAATTGGCAGCCGTCATTTTGACAAAAATTTGTTTTCAGTAATTATGTGAATAGTGAAATAAAGTACTGAAAACATACATACATAAATTTAAAATAATTTCCGCATTAATTTTTTAAGGCGCTTCCATATTATGTCGAATGATGCCGATCGACCTGTACCACGCCACTAATTCTGGTCGGCACGTTCGGTTCGGCATGACGTCCACATTTATTTTGTAGTGTGGACGGGTGCTGAACCAAATTATTTAACCAACGCTACTACAGAAAAACAGGTAAAATCACTCAATGTCTACCAGACAGAAAAATAAAAACCGTAAATTCAAATTTTAAAACACGACCTGTCAATGAGAAAGTGAAACGGTCAATTCGGCACGTCCATACTTTATCGGCTTGGCTGATCGGCATCGTTCGGCATAATATGGACGCGCCTTTAAACATTGAAATCTCTTCGTGTAACAAAAAAAAAAAAAAAAAAAAAAAACTTGAATGAAGAAATAATTTTCGATTCATTTGCCATCCGATACCGTTGCTGGTTCCACAGACACGAATATACACCAATCCCATGATAAAAAAAAATCAATCTGAAATCCAAACTAAATCTGAATATACCAAAGGAAAGCCCAATTAGTTTGAACAGAAATAATTTCTATTTTAAGCAAACAAAAATATAAAAAACAAAACGTATTGACGTTTAAAAACTTGCAGAAAATTTTACTCTAGCTGTTCGGACTTTATTTCTTTATGAGAGAATTTTTTTTTTTTTCTAATTGTTTTTATTAGTTTTGAAAACTCTTAATTCTATTTGTACAATTGCTTACAAGATATTAGTTTTCAATAAGAAGTTGATTTTTAATTTAAATAAATTTAAGTTAACCAAATTGTTCACATCAGTCGGAAGACGGTTGAATAACTGAAGCCCTCTATAAAGAAGGTGGTTTTGTGTTTGCGATCTCCTATATAAAGGTAACCGAAAGTCTCCAGCATTTCTTAGTGCATATCTCTCATTAGTTATGCACTCTACGTTGTTCTGTAAGTAAACAGGATATAGATTATGTTTTATTTTAAAAATCATAATTAGTGCATTATATTTTAAACGTTGGATCAAACTTAACCACCCTAGTGAGCGTAACATATCAGCTACTGGAGTAAACCGGTTGCATTTTAATATAATTCTCATCGCTCTATTTTGTAAGACTTGCAGTTTAGTTTGGTTTTCAAGGGTACACATATAAATAATAGAAGAGCAATAATTAAAATGAGGAAATACAGTTGTATTATTAATTGTCAGAGCACAACTCATGGAATTGCAATTTCGGATCCTTCTTAGAAACCCCAACTTTTTTGATATTTTATCACAGAGTTTGTTTAAATGGAAGTTAAATTTTAATCTATTGTCAATGTAAACACCTAAATATTTTATTTCCGATACACACTCAATGAAATCACCATTTATTGCTATATTTACATTTGAATCGTTACTATTTACGCACATACATTTTGTTTTTGACGTATTTAGTTTCAATTTGTTTTTGCACAACCACAGATATATTGAATCCAAATCTCTTTGAAGAAGTGTTTCCAGAATACGAACATCCTTGCCACTAATATATATAAGCGTATCATCCGCAAAGAGACAGATCTTGCAAACAGATAAAGCCTCACCGCAATCGTTAATATAAAGTAGGAAAAGCAAAACTCATAGTACTGATCCTTGGGGAAAGCCAATATCAATGTCTAAGGAGCTTGAGAATGTTTCATTTATTTTAACTCTTTGGGTCCTGTTTGAAAGATAGCTTGTAAGCCATTCAAGTTCTTTTTCCCTAATTCCATATCTGTATAGTTTTTCTACTAAAATTGTTCTGTCTATCGTCTCGAATGCCCGTTGAAGATCCAAAAAAATTGCCAAAATAATGTTTCCTCTGTCCACATCTTTTTTCCATTCGTTTATGACCCAACTCATTGAAGTTTCACAAGAGTGACCGTGCCTAAATCCAGATTGTTCAACGCAAAGCTGTTTTTCATCCTCAACAAAACAAGAAAGTTGATTGCAAACTACCACTTCCAATATTTTTTCATATGTAGGGAGCATGTTTATTGGCCTCCATTGTTCTGGGTTCTTTGCATTCTTTACTTTTTCTACAGGTATAACATCTGAATTTTTCCAGCTTTCAGGGAATACACCTGTAGTTAAAGATAAGTTTATAATTTTTAGCAAAGGGGGTAGAACCTCCTCTCTACAGTCAAGCAGTATTTTACAATTCAACACATAGCAGTCGTTCTTTTTATTCATCGATTTGATTGTTTCTTCTAAAAATGATAAATCGATCAACTGAAATTTAAACTCTCTTTCATTCATCCGTAAGCTATTAGAGTATGGAACCACTGGAATTTTACTATTTATTTCCTACACTTTCACTAAAAAATTTATTAAATGCATTTGCGATTTCTAAGTCTGAATTAACTTCAATGCCATTTATTATTTGAACGTTACTAAAATAACTTTTTTCTACTTTTAATATCTGATTTTTTAAAGTTTTCCAAAGACCACTTTGGTCACGAGCCTTTTCATTTATATTTGCTTCAATGTAACTATTTTTAGCTTTAGTGCACTGAATTTTGTATAAATTTCTACATGTTTTGTACTTATTCCAATCATCTATTGTATTCGTATAAGTAGCTTTATTGTAAGAATTGGTTTTTTCACGTTTTAATATTTCCAAATTTTGGTTGTACCACTCTGCACAATTTTTATTTATTACAATTGTTTTTCTTAAATTATTTAATGAGTTCTTAATGGCAGTTTCATAAAATATTGCACAATTTATTCCCCACTCTTAGAAATTTCTTGGACAAAAATTCGCAGCCTGTAGGAAAATTTTACTCTCTTATGAGCTTTCCAGGGAGTACTGGAACACTCCTATTAGCATTTCGCCAGTCCGGTAAATGTGATATTATTTTTGTGTATACCTACGGCAAACTAAAAAGCACAAAACTAGAGACATGCCTATTTATAATATGTAGTTATAGCTCTATGTTTTTAGCGTTCTAACTACAAAATTATGAAATATTCGATTACGAAGGTACCACTGTTTCAAATGTTTACGGACTGACTGAAATTGTACAAAAATTAATAGCTGAAGAAATATAAAAGATAAGAAACCCAGTAATAATAATTTATGTATTCAAACTTAAATGTAAACAATACCATAGTACATACATAAAAATTATTAATTCAAATTTTTAAAACTTTTTTCGAGATACGTATATATGTACACTTGTTTTCAAAATAATAGTAGTGTGTACAACAACATTAAATCTTTGGTATATAAAGTAGGTATGCATTTGATTTTCCTCATGTTACAAATTTTACGGGTCATTCTAAACAAATTTACTGTAATGTTTATAAGAAATCGTTTTTATTACAACAGGTGTCAGTCAACTTTGAGATTTCTGTTTAATTAGAGCTGTTCAAAATAAGAGTAGTGTAAGTTAATTTTCAGGAATTCAAAAGCTATTGCCAGTAGAACATTAATTTTATAAAAGTAACAAAAAAAAAAACGAGTCTTTTCATCTTATGGCGTTTTTATTTGGCAATCCGGAATTCTTCTCCGATCCGGGATCCCAATTGAACACTTTTGTGTGATTCTGACGATTCTGAATTTTAATGAGATTGTATGTTTGAAAATAATTGTATACGTGAGAATATTCAAATTCAAAAAAAATGTTTGTTGCACAATTGTGATACAAAAAATGACAACAGTCGAGATTGACGTTCAAGTAAACGGTGATTTTTTAAGAGCTTGGTTTTTGAAAATTCAAAAAAACACAGAAACTTGTAAAAAGTGAATGAAATTTTTATTTGGATCGATAAATCAATTTCTGCCATTTACTTTTTAAAAATAATTTCACTTAAATGTTGCCCGCGGCTACGCTTCAGGTGGTCCATTCTGAAGGTCCAATTTTGGCAAACTTTTTCACACATTTCGGCCGGAGTCTCACCAATGACGCGTTCAATGTTGGCTTCCAAGGCAGCAATCGTGTTTGGCTTGTCCCCATAGACAATAGACTTAACATAGCCCCACAAAAAATAGTCTAACGGGGTCAAATCACATGATCTTGGTGGCCAATTGACTGCGCCAAAACGTGAGCTCAACTGCTCACCAAATTCGCCTCTCAATTGATGCATGGTTTCGCGTGCAGTGTGGCATGTGGCACCGTCCTGTTGGAACCACATGTCGACCGAGTTCAATTCTTGCATTTTCGGCAAAAAAAATCTGTTATCATCGAACGGTACCTTTCTCCATTGACCGTAACCCTGCGGCTTTCATCGTCCTTGAAGAAGTACGGCCCAATGATGCCGCCTGCCCATAAACCGCACCAAACAGTGCATTTTTCGGGATGCATTGGTAGCTGCTGAATTGCCTCTGGCTGCTCTTCACTCCAAATACGGCAATTCTGCTTATTCACGTATCCATTTAGCCAAAAATGGTGGGTCGATTATGACGACCATAAAACGGACGTAGCTTGCGAAACACATTTTTCACAGAGCACGAATTTTGATAATAAATTTCAATAATTTGCAAGCGTTGTTCAGGCGTTAGTCTATTCATGATGAAATGGCAAACAATACTGAATCGAAATGTCAAATGTTCGTGGAATTTGTCATGTGTGATCTGTCAAAAATATAAACGTCAAAAACCAAGTAGCAAAAAAATCACCCGTTATATGAATGTGTAAATGCTTCTGGTTCTGATTCTGATTTCAAATCCAGAAGCAAAATTCTCTTCTTTTCATAATAAGAACTGTCATTTGTTCCCAAGTGAATGCTTTCGGAAGAGTGCAGAAGGCTTCCGGATTGCCAAATAAAAACGATATTAATAGGTCCGTTCCCATACTCCCTAAAACTGCGAAAATCTTCGAATTTCTACGAAAAACAAACAGTCAAGTCCTGTTGCCGTACTCCAAATTTTCGTAGTTTTTCAGAGAAGAGAGCGCTCATGAGAGAGTAAAATATTTCCCCAGGCTGCGAATTTTAGTCCAAGAAATATAAATTTTAGTCATATAAATATAAATTTTTGGGCAGAAATTGGCAGATTGTCAAAGCTTGAAGAGTGGGGATAGAATTATTTCATTGAGAAATAAAGTCCGAAAAAGTCTGGAACAGCTTGAGCACAATTTTCTGCCAATTTTTAAACGTCAACACATTTGTTTTTTTTTTATTTCTTTATTTGCTGTAAATTAACATTTTTTTCTCTTCAAACTTATTATTTTGTATTTAAGTGTTACTAAATTAAGTTATTTGTTCAACAAATATTTTTCCACACCAACTACGAAACGTTTTTTTTTTTGTTTATTTATGACAAACGTCAGTCTGACAATTGTAAATTTGCTGCCCACAAATTGCTGCCTACAAGAATTTAGGTCTGATCCACACTCTGCCAATTGGCACAAATTGGCACCAATTTCTGCCAAAACCTGTTCCAGACTTACAAATTTGGTAGTTTTTGGCAGAAGAGAGCGCTCTTGAGAGAGTAAAATATTTCCCCTTCCTGACAATTTCTTGCCAATTCCTGCCCAATAAATTTTTGTGGGCAGCAATTTGTGGGCAGAAAATTTACAATTGTCAGACTGACGTTTGTCATAAACGAAAAAAAAACATTTCGTAGGTGTCGTGAAAAAATATTTTTTGAACAAATAAATTAATTTAGAAACACTAAAATACAAAATAATTAGTTTGAAGAGAAAAAAATGTGAATTTACAGCAAATAAAGAAATAAAAAAAAACAAATGTGTTGACGTTTAAAAATTGGCAGAAAATTGTCCTCAAGCTGTTCCAGACTTTTTCGGACTTTATTTCTCAATGAGAGAATTTTATCCCCACTCTCCAAGTTTTGACAATCTGCCAATTTCTGCCCAAAAAAAGTCTGGATCAGACCTTTTATTGGGCAGGAATTGGCAAGAAATTGTCAGGAAGGGGAAATATTTTACTCTCTCAAGAGCGCTCTCTTCTGCCGAAAACTACCAAATTTGTAAGTCTGGAACAGGCTTTGGCAGAAATTGGTGCCAATTTGTGCCAATTGGCAGAGTGTGGGTCAGACCTAATTTTTTTGGACAAAATTATTAAGACTGTCAAATGAATGAAAAAAGAAAAAAATAATACATAAGCTGTCAGTTGCCAAGTGTATCGTTACAAAAGTTGAAAATAATGGAATTTATGGTCTGATTGGGCTTATCCGTGCAATAAATTGAAATTTGTGATATCAAATTGGTTAGTTTAAGAAATAATTTCACGTAAATCATTTCTGTCAGACTGACAGACTGACCAGACTGGCATACTGACAGACTGCAAAAATACACTTTTACGTTGACGTTTAAAAACTGGCAAAAATTGTTGTTCAAAGCGTTCCCGTACTTTTATGAAACTTTGTTGCGCTCTGATAGATTTTTGTCCCCACTCTTCCAAAAATGACAGTCTTCACATTTTTGTGCACAAAGTACGGGAAGACACTTAATATTTGATAAAGTGGGCAGAGGAAAGCATTGTACAACTAAAAAGAGAATATATGCATGCAATAAGAATGAATGCCATAAAATTTAGCGAAAGAACCGAAACCCGCGGTAGAAACAGAAAAACGACCGCCATGGGCGATAGGCGATTGTCCGGTATAGCAAACTTCAGCAATCTGCTTTGTCGTTTGAGATCCAAAAGGACTTAAATTTAGATGTTAGTGGTAGTGCAGTGACAATTCGCAGAAGACTTGTAGATAAAGGTCTACACGCTTGAATATTCCGTAAAGTACCGCTATTGACGAAGAAACATGACAAAAAGCGCCTACAGTTTGCCAAAAATGAACTGGCCGGTGGAGAAATGGCGTAACATATTGTGGACAGATGAAAGTAAATTTGTTCTTTTTGGTGGTGCTGGATCCCGGCAGTACTTCTGTCGCCCCCCAACACCAAATATCAGCCAAAATATAGCTACCACAAAAACTATCAAAAATGGAGAGTCAAAAATATTAGTTTGGGCATATTTTTCTTACTATGGCATATGCCCTATAATATCTCATCGACTGTATCATGGATCAGCATGTCTATGTGGATATTTTAGATAGGACTATGCTGGCCTACGCTGAGTATTAAATGCCTTTGAAATGGATCTTGCAGCAGGACAATGATCCAAAGCATACGCTTCGAGCGGTTAAAGAGTGGTTTCGGGTCATTTGTATTGAGGTTATGGCTTGGCCTGCACAGTCACCTGGCCTTAACCCCATAATTAAGAGGGATGTTAAGAAGGTTAAACCATCGAATAACCGTGAATTTTGGAAGGTGGTAAATGATGCCTGGCAAAACATGCCAAGTGAGCGTTTCGAGTGTTTAGTGGGTTTCATGCACCCACCGTCGTGAGGTGTCAGGCCGTTATTGATAATAAGGGGTATACAACAAAATATTAACTTTAATTTAATTTTGTCATATATTTTTTCCAAACTTTTTTGACTGTTCTATCATAGTTGTTTTATTTTCTCTTTGAAATAAAAGCAAATATTATAATATCGTTAAAATATAAAAGGACGTCTGTAGTTTCTATTAAAATAAAATTTATTTAAAGTTAACTCAATATAACACTTTTATAAACCTTTTTAGCACTCATTCAGAAGTACTACTATTTTTTTGAACACAGCTGTACATAATGTATATGTAAGCTACGAGTCTGTAGAATTTCTAATTTATAACAGTTGTTCGCCCTTAAAAGTGTTAAACATTCCAAGCGTTTCGGCGGTCGCGATGTTGCTGAACCAAATAAGTTATTTCCGGAAGTCAAATGCCCTTTTAATCCTACGGTCCTCATAAACTCTACTTTTCGGTCACAGTGCTTTCATGTCTTGAGTCTTGACACACGTCCATACTGTAGACTTAAAAAAAAACAATTTCTAAGCAACAAACACTCCACTCTGCTGGATATGTTTTTTTTTCTAATTTCGAAAGCTTATTGGATTTGTTTGCCGCATTCATTTTAAAGTAAGTCTATAAGAAATCAAACGCAAATAATAGGTATACATATTCGAAAACATGGTCAACTCATTCGCGCGAAAAATAAATCTTATCTGATTACGTGCAATATACAAATGTACATAAGTGTTGTACTGAGCAGCACTCTATGACGATGACAAACAAATTCCATTTAACGTAAAACAATAACTAACAAAAGCACCAAGTCTTATCACAAAAGAACGATATTATAAATAGTTAACCAATAAACGATGGTTATCTAATTAAGATCGTTGTGGACGGTGCGGGGAAGCGCGAATCTTAAATATCAATAAACATCGAGACCAGACAAAACATAGCGGCACAAAGGCCTCTTAATTACGTCAGATAATAATTTTAACCCGACAAAAAAAAAACAAATATTAAAAACAATGTTTCAACAATTGAATAATTATTGCTTTTGTCTGTGCTCCGTCTATCACAGTTTCACAGTCGCTGGCTATCCCAGTCAGTCGCAAAATAGAAAACGTACCGAATTAATGGAGAAGAGAAGGTAAAGCATCGACTTCTTCACACAAAATAGAGACACAATCGCGCTGCTGCTACTGCTGCTGTTGCTGCTGGAGTTGTACTTTCTTTTGCAAACAAAATATTGTAAAAACCCCAAACAACTAAGAGCGCAAAATAAGGAAAAAAATAAATAAAGTTTCTTCATGTGTTCATGCACCAATTAGCAAATTCAAGTTAATTGAAAGGTGCAGGCAACAATAGTCGTGGCACTGGCAGCAACAGCACCACAGTAGAAGCAAAATGGAGTGACAATGGCAAACGAGAGGAGGAGGAGAATCAGCAACAGCAGCAGTAGCAAATGGACGGATTGGCCAACTATATTGAGTTACCGTAGAACTGGTTTTTTTCGGTGGCTGGTGGCAATAGACTTGTTTCTTTCGGCCAACCAACATACATATATTGTATTTAATTTTTTTTGTTGTTTTATTATAAATGTGAAAATATAACTTACCAAAGTAATGTCTCTGTTTGTATATATATAACAAAATTATATATAGAACACGAATTGCGACCCTTCTGTTCCTGCTCTTCCTTTGCCGTGCACTGACACGAAAATGTCCGATGCTTGGAGTTGACCTAAAACTTTTAGAGATAGTCCTCCCGGGACTTTGGTTTTTCTTTTTTTAATTTAATTCGATTTAATTTCAATTTTTTTTTTAAATATAAATCACAAAAATATATTATTTTGCCAAGCACACTTTATATACGCTTTATTAATAAAATTTTGCAAAATTTCTTACTTTTATCACGAAGAGAAATGAGAAGTAGACACACAAAAAAAAAGAAATGAAAACCAATGACGTTAACTGCTTTCGCTTTGTAGATGCAAAATTAAAAACTTTGTACAACGTATTCAGTTTAGAAATATTGTTAATTCAATAAAGCACATACTGGACTAGTGTTGGTGGTTGATATTTGCAAATAAAACAATGCAAACAAAGTTAAAAATGAAAATTTAAACAAAATTACGAAGGAGGAAACTAATTTTTCTCTGTCCACTTGGAAAATTTTCCTTTGACAGAGTGACAGATGACGGAATTCGGAATTTGATGTAGCAGCAACATCTTTTTATCGTAAGGTGCTGCCAGCTGTTGGTGGATGAGACAATCTAATAAGCTTTTGGCAAGCAGTTAAGGTGGAAATAGGATGGATTTATGGTAGGAATAAAAGCCTTCTTCTGCCAACCTCACTAAACCATCACAAGTCACAATAACCTCATAACTTGAGGTGAACTCATTTTTGTGACTCTTGGTATTCTGGTAAAAACCTCAAAACGTTGGAGCATCATAAAAACTTAAAAATAATGATCTGCTTCTTGGCACATCACAACTCACCTACTTGACATATCGGTGAAATAAACTATAAAAAAGACGAAATAACAAAAAACATGGAATTGAATTTTATTTTGATATTGGAAGAAGTTTCATCTATAAATGTAAGAAGTAAGAATTAATAAAACTGTATTAATTGATTTTTTAATAAATCACTCTTTGGTTGTAGCGCAGCAGAATTCTAAGATAGTTATGGCTAAAACATATGTGCAGCATGTCTACACGCATCGCTACATACAACGCTGCGCCCAAAACACATGTGCATACTCTTGACATTTATTATGCATACTTTTGCCAAAATTATATCCGCATTCAGAAATCGTTCCATATCTATCCGGATAGGTTGGTGTTGTTGTAATCCCGTCTAAAACCACAGTCAATATGAGTAATGCAAAGGTTAATTATTTCAGATTTGTTTCTTTGCTGTTGTGGCTGCAATGAAATTTGGCAGCCAATTTAGAAATAGAGACATCGTGCAGCGAGTGCTGCATGCAGCACTTGCAATGTGTCAACTCTCATAAGAACCTGTGTAATTTATTTTCGCTGCATGTGAAAAAGCTGCACATCTGTTTAGGGCATAAAACAGATGTGCAGCATGTCTGCGCGCATCGCTGCAATCAACGCTGCGTCCAAAACACATGTGCATACTCTCTGACATTTATGATGCATAGTTGTGCCAAAATTATGTCCATATTCAGAAATCGAACCATAGCCATCCGGATAGATTGGTGTTGTTGTAATTCCGTCTTAAAACAAAGCTGCTGAGAAAAAAGCAGCTAGCAAAAATTAAATCTCCAGCTATTCGAAAACTTTGGTATACTCTTGTATCCCATGAGAAATGTCATAACATATACACGAAAATATACACATTTAATCTTTGATGTTCAGGAACTTAAGGCGTGTTTTTTTCTAAGCCCCGGGGAAATTGGACGAAAAAAACGATTTGCATGTTAAATCCAACAACAACTAAACCCCCGGGCGTGCTTAGCTTAAACCCAGAGAATTCTCGGGGCTTAGCTATTGGAGAGGATAAAAACTGTGCTACCAAAACCTTTTTCACTAAGTTATCGATAAAATGTATAGAAACTTCAAAACTGACATTTTGACATGTCAGATAATTATCAATTTTATTTGGTTTGGTTGAGCATTTGGTCTAAGTGTGTCAGTTGTTTTCCTGACGGCCATGTCAACCTAACCTAACTTACGTTTTAATATACATTCCGCAAAAACAAATCTATTTTAACATTTTTCGCTTTTGTATTGCCTCTACGGGTTTTTCCACCTCGCCATGAGCACAACCTTCTACAGCGATTTTCATTTTTGCGTTTATTTTTATTATAGGTATATTAAAACTTGACTGAAAAATTATTATTAAATAAAAAAGCATTTCCTGAAGTTGATATTCGTTCAATTAACAAGAATTGAATGGACAACAAAACAAAGGTTTCTCTGAGAAGACATAGGAACTGAGCGTCCCGCCCGAATAAGCAACTCGTCCACTAATATCATGTCACCAGTGACCGACGAATGGGGTAGTTTTCAAGTAGTTGAATTCTATGTACCACTGTATTCGTGAAAATTAAATTAAAAGAAAATCACATCAGCTAAAAACAATTTCCAAAATACTTTATTTCAATTTTCAAATTACTTGATTCACATTTTTTTGTATAAAAAATAATTAACTTGGTTCTTTTTATGTTTTTTAATAGAAAAGTAGTTTAAATTCAATAAATATATCGAAATTACATAAAACAAATCAATCCGATGATTTTTAAAAGAATGAGGATGAGGCAAACAATGATGTTTATTTTTTTCTTGCCTTACAGCTCTTCTTCAAATGTCATCTTGCAAATTAATAAATATTGCTACCAAGTATTTCACTTAAGCGCCTTTGTCGTTTTTTTTCAACCAATTCCCCCGGGGATTGCAAAAAACGCACCTTTAGATAGGAACCTTTCTTAGAGGCTATCGTACCAACATCTGAAAGTGCCCTATGGGTTCAGTCATTGTGTCCCTCATGAATATTCTTATAACAAGAACTTTATCATATAAGAGTGTATTTTTCTAAACCAATTCATAGATTTTCTACCCGTTTTTAAATAATGGAACAAAAAATATTATTTTTTTAAGTCAATATGTGTAATGCCAAATAAGATTTATTTCAGATTTTTTTCCTTGCTGTTGTGGTTGCAATAAAACTTGGCAGCCAATATAGAAATAGAGATATCGTGAAGAGAGGGCTGCATGCAGCCTTTGGAATGTGTCAATCCTCATAAGAACCCGTGTAATTTATTTTCGCTGCATGTAAAAAAGCTGCACATCTGTTTAGGGCAATAGAGATATCGTGCAGCGAGTGCCTCATGCAGACTTTGGATTGTGTCAACCGTCATAGGAACCTGTGTAATTTATTTTCGCCGCATGTGAAAAAGCTGCACATCTGTTTAGGGCATTAAGGGATATGAATGATCCGTTTGTCATTCAATATGCAACTTTTATCTATCGTCCTATATTTGACTTTTAGTGAAGATCGACATTCGATTCATTTCGATTTCCAGAAGAAAACTTGCCACGTAAAGGAGGAAGAGGAGTTTTTTCTTCAAGTGCAAACATTTTTCGAGAAAATTTATATCTTTTAGTGTACGAGACAATCATGAAAAAGATCATGATTTAAATGAAACTAATGCCAAGCAGCAATGTGGAAAAAGGTACGATTAGAAATCTCTATAAATGTATTATTTCAGCTTTCCAAATGAACTGAAATTAAAATCTCATGATTTCAATGCACAGAGAATTGTCTAAGATCGAAGTGTCATCTTTGCGGCAAGACTTTTCTCCACAACACGGCGCTAGATCTACAGCAATGCCCGAGTACATAAATCTGAACGTACAATATGAAACATCTGCCTCAAAATCGGAAGATAAAACATCCCAAGGAATTTCAAGAAAGTCGAGGAAAACGCAACAAAATGTAATTAATTTGTGTTTTTCATAGTTAAATTTTATCTTTTTTTAATTTTATAATAACATGTATATTAATAAAATCTCAGAAACTGTATACCAAAATTTCGAAAAAAAATTGGCTTTGGCTCCGAAAGTTCTTCTTGAGAATCCCGGGCATCTCTTCAGTTCATCTACAAGCTATGACACAAATTTTAATTATTACTTGATTGAAACTGATTATATTCTTATCAAATAAATTATTATTGCAGATATTTTTAAACAGATTTTTTATGATTCATCACTTTTGTAGTTTGCAGATTATTTTGATATTATGTTTGTTTTGACAAATCAGCTGGTTGCCATCACTAAAAAAAAATCACCTGCCGGTGATAAGTTTTCTTTTGAGGTTTCTTATGAGGGTCTCAACAGAAACATTACAAAAACAACCTGAGGAAAAAATTGTGACCTGTGAGCATCACAACGGCAGAATAGGGTTGTAAGTTTTTTGTGAAAAATATATATATATAAATATGCAAACATGTACGTGAGTATAAGAATACACAGTTTTGTGTTTTGCTTCAGAGAAATATTCATAGACTTCAATATAATACGTAGTTATCTGATTCTTATACTTAGCCATGCATAAAGAGGGAAACACAGCCACCAAAGGCAGATTTTAAATACATTTTTTGTTTTAATTTAATTTTTGAACAATGTTTAGGTGATTTGACGTTTTTTATTTTGTTGGGAAAATTTTCTGGATGTAAATAAAATTAAAAGTATCATAAAAAATATACTTAGGGTATTCAAGAAAATTTCGAATATTGTTGCTTTTCCGAAATTTTGATTCTGCCTACTTGGGCACTTCATTCACCCTATGAGTTACTTGACAGATTAACTTCTAGTTAGACCTACTCAGTTATTGTGAAACACTAATGTGAATTTTATCTGCTGATTAGCTTCCAATTAGCTTAATGCTATGTTCCCACCGAAGCGAAATCTCGGATTTCGCAGATTTCAGTCCAAATCTTCGGAATTCGCTATATAGTTTTGGCATTTCGAAATCCGAGATGTCATTCATAGTGAACCAGTGATTTTTATTCCATTTTTCCGTTTTCGACTCATTTCGATTGCAGAAATGCTTTTAATATTTAATAGATTTTAACTTTCTTCAAACATGTATATCCTCACCCTTTTCTCCACTTATAATTTAAAAAAATTATAATTTAAAAGTGGATCCTACAGCCCATCAGTGGCACTTATGATTGAAAAAGACAACGCCTATAGGCTAGGCGCGCACATGCAACCTTCTGTTTTGCAACTGTTTGGTTGCTAACTGAATACCATGGACTTATATGTGAGTGCACGCATATGCAAAAACTATTCAGTCCACGATTCGGTAAACGTAAATTTTGTGTTTTTGCATAAATCGAACGATCGCCCCAAATAAGTTCTTCGGTTGTATCACACCGAACTATATGTAACTGCGCGCACATTAAATCAAAATATTGTCTGTTTGTTGGTTTATCTCATTGATTGATATTTAAGTAGCTTATGTGCGCAATCATAGTTCAACTAGTCATTAAATTATTTCGTTTCGGAAAAATTGCATGTGCGCGCCTAGCCTCAAAGTTTGTGCTTTGACACAAATCGAACGATCGCCCCAAATAAGTTGTTCAGTTTCTATCACACCGAACTATATGTAACTGCGCACACATTAAATCAAAAGGCTGAACTTTCCTTTAGTGGAGCACGAATTTTAACACGCGGATACTTTTATTCGGTAGATTTATGCTTAAAACCAATAAATATAACAATTTTAAAGTGAGGAAACTTTTTTTCTATTTTTAATTAATTTTAAATATTTTCATTTTTCATACAAAATGTATGCAAATGATGACTACGGCCGACATTTTTTGTGTGTTGACAGTTGTTTACCAATCCACAGATGCAACTTCGGTATGGTAAGTGTTGTGATATGTGCATTTTTCTTGAGATAATATAAATTGATTTCAAACTATGTACTATTAATGTTTTGTTTCATGTCAAATCTTAAAAAAACTTTACATACACTCAACTTTGACCCCACACAACCTTGACCCCAACCCTTGGCCCAGGCAGGAGGTTTGCAGGGGGCAGCATGCCCCCTTACCCGCCGAGCTCTTTGTACGCTGTGAACTTAATTACAGAAAAACTTCACACAAGTAGGTTTTTATCTATACATACGTTTTGTTTAATGTTCTTTTTTTTATTTGCAATTGGTTTTTACTGAGAGTAAATAGGTAGGTACATATGTATTTTAAAAGTGATGCCTAACTACTTTTCGAAAAATATGATATTTCATTTAGTAAAATGTTTTCACGTAAGTTTTATTATTGAAAAAAACTACACTTGTACTTTTAATCCAAAAACTGTTTCCATTAAAATTTCCCCAAAAAAGTACCTAGTTACAAGAAAAAACTTATCAGAACACTACCAGAAGGAAGTTTTAACAAGAACTGTCAAAACAGTTTTTCGTTCCCGGAATTTTTTATATTGTGTATTAATACTGCAAACTTTAAAAATATGTTTAAAATAGAAGAACTTATATTTTCATATTAAAACCGTTTTAATTATTATCCTTAATAATAATACTACCGAATATATAAGTATCCGTGTGTTGAAATACATTCTAATTTAAAGACAAATTGAACAAAAAGGTGTTGTACTAAAAAGGGGAAAATTGAAAATTAAAACATTTTTTAATCATATTTAACAGTGTTTCCTCACCGTAATATTTTAAAGCTGTTCTATAGAGACCCCTAGCTAACTTTAAAAAAAATCAAAGTTCTACGCGTGCTCCCCTAATGGAAAGTCGCCCCAATCAAATTATTTGCGGTGTGTTGATTTATCTCGTTGATTGAATATTAAGTTGTTTATGTGAGCAATCATCGTGCAGCTAGTTATTAAGATATTTCGTGTCGCAAAAATTGCATTAGTGCGCTCAACAATACTAATCGTTTATTCTGTAACCAGCCTTAAATTGAAAATTTAACATACCTGATGGAAAATTATTTTAAAAAAAGCTCAACAAAAGTCAAATTTTGACAGCTGTCAAAGTGGGTTAAAAGAAATCATGAAAAAAGCCATTCCTCCATCTCATCAGCAGCATTTTGATCAATTTTGCTAGTGACTAGTGTGTGACCAACCATTAAAATTTCATTACTTTATTATTCTTAATACATACTACACAAAATAAAAATAAACCCAACTTAAAATAAGTCCAAACCAATTAATTTTTAAACATCAAAGTATTTAATATATTAAAACAAAATTTCATAAGAAAAAATCCTTTGCAAGCAACCAGTTCCACTAAATAAATATAAAAAAGGCTGTGATATCTTTGGAAATCCGACGTTAAAATGGTGAGTAATAATTTTTTTCTTGTGTATATTCAATAACATATTAAGCTGGCTGTCCCGTGTGTGAAACTGAAAAAAAGTATGTCACACCCAAAAGGAGGCACAACAAAAACATTGTAATGAGAGGAGAAAAAATATACTTTAATTAGCGACGTATTGGAGATAAATTTTGGAGAACCTTATTGTTTATCTTATCAGTCCTCACTAAATATTATATAGAAAGACTGTTTGCAGATACTTGATTCTGTGGCACAAAGCACAACTGAACTTCAACTTCAGAATTTGGAACGATAATTGAATTCCGGAATCTGAATAATGACGAACGACAGGTTTTGCCTTCTCACCTGTATGGTGCTTCAGCATACATACGTACCTACTTTCTATTAGAACCTTTTTTCGGTTTGTTTTTGAAGACCATCAAATTGAATATATGCTTATGCTGCCATAGATAGTGACATATGACCACTTTTATATGAGCAATTAAGTTTTTCAGTACGAGGTCATTTTAGTTAACCTGAAGCTAACTCCCAAAACATATTTTTAGTCAATATAAATCTCCGTACTTGGTACAGATAAGATTTCAACGGGTATGGTGTACATTAACCATTTCTATTGTTCCACTCAAAAAAGTACTTAAACGTTTTTTGTTTACTTCTATTTTTGTTTTTGTTAAGAGCTTTTATAAGAAATGTTTTTTTTTTCTGAAAAAAAAATAGAATTTTTCTGCCATTCTACTGTATTTCTTATTCCCGTTAACAAAAATATTTAAGTTTTCAATTCATCAAACAACAAAATTGAAAATAGTCTAGGAATACAATAGCTTATCTAAATCTTCTAGTCTATTTACTTGATAGCACTATTGTCTAGGGTGTACTTGGGGGCCTCAACCAACAAGCTTCTCCAGCCGTCGTCGGTTCTTAGCTAGCTGCCTCCAGTTTGGCACGCGAAGTTGGTTTGTCTTCCTCTACTGCGTCGTTCCTCCAGATTGGATTCTAAGATTTCTCCTCAGCATTGCAATCGAAAATCGAAAACGTTAGTTTTTTCTATTAACAAAAATTTGTTTTTAATGGTTTTCAGGGACCAACAAAAACTTGAGAGTGCTACCACCAAGTTTTTCTCATATTATTTTTGGCTGGAATTATATCTATTTCACGACTTGCCAAGGTTGTTTTTTTGTGCATATCTAGTATATTAAAATCTGTTTTAATTAGGAATCTTTAAGCAAAAAGTTAACAAGAGCCATTTATGTAAGCTAGTCACCTCTTTCTTAGTCCAACTTCCGTTGTGAAAAAATTGTTAACACAAATCCAACCATCATTCAAATTACCATCAAATGAATTTGAAGCAGTTAGCAGTTTTACTTGGAGGAAGAGTATAAGGCTGTTCAAACCAACACTGCAAGGCAATTTTAAACTGCCCTTTTGCATTTACAGCTATTTATTATTAATTTTTTCCTTGAAAGCCTTATATGCAATAAAATAAGCTTACAAACACTAGCAGTAAATGAACCCTCTGCGTTCTCCAAAGATCTTAAACTCGAATTGTTTAATGAAGAACACTTTTAGAATGACATTCTTATTTTAACAGACTTCATAAGCCTTTGGCTTTGTGTATAACAAAGTTCGGATATGATAAATCTTTAATTCACGAGGTTTATCACATATGTACTTAGAGAACTATAAAATTCTATGGCAAATTTACTTGAAAATTAAAGATTATATTTTTTTAGTGAATCGGAGAAAAACAGGCTGTTAGGCAAATTTAAAGAGAGAATGTGATTCATTGAATGGCCTATATACTTTGCCGCTATTCTTCCTGATCCCTCAAATCAAGGTTGTTTTCTAAGCGAACCAGAATGGAATTCATTTATGAAATTTCACAACATGAGTCTCGGTGTTATATCGGAAGTCGAACTTTATCGATCAAAGGATGGATTTTGGTTAAGTGCCTCCTCAATGCAAATGATGGTCTGGTGGAAGGGCATTATTTGTGCAAACAAAAGCCTAATTAAAGTTGTATCTTGTCAGCACCTGTAACGTCAACACCTACTAAACGCACTTTAAGTACTTTTATTTGGATACACAACAAAAAAAGAAATCCAATGACTTCCAAAAATCCACCTTGATCTCGCAAAATTGTTCTTTTCAACAAACGGATGAAAATATTTCCAGAGATACGACATTTTACGAAGATGGTTTATCAAGTTATGATATGCCTAGCACTTCAAAAAATTTAACACTTTCATCCGACTCAGATTAAATTTTTCTTTAAAGCGTCATATGAAATAAAATTATTTTTTAATAAATAAAAAATAAAGTTTTTCATTAAAATATTATTATTACCCTTATTTTCCCACATTTTGATAATACCGGGTATATTACGAGGGTATATTCTTTAAACGGTAAATACCGGGTAAATGCCCTTCTCCATCGGCGTATACAAGTAGTTAACCGAGCTTTTGAAAGATAATGCCTCTTGTGGTGAATTCTGCATTATTCTTTTAAGTTCATTGTTTAAAAAATAGCATGACAGCGCGTCGCATCAGATATATTAGGTTTTTGACAACCTTGATGGAACAGCATGAATCATCGATATGATATGGACTTATCAGCTTCTTGATGAACGGCTTTACATTTCGAATTACTTAATTTAATGCAAACTTAATGGGCCATTACAAAAGGAAATAGCACCATTACAGCAAGAACTTTTAGTGAGAATTCTATTTCTGTAAACCGTTGCTCGTTTGTTAATTTGTAGAGCTTCTCTTATCCTTTCGATTGAGTTTTGGTGTTTGAATTACTTCTTTAGATTCAAATCGGGACTTTCTAAATTTCCTAGAGAATTGAACATAGCTCTAGAACCTAGAGAGGGAGCATTAGTTCCTCTTTCGTCGACATTGCGGATTTAACATTCAAGGTCTAGGTCAGCTATATGAGAGGTATGAAGTTATGGGGAAGTATTTCCCCTCTGGCTCGCAGAATTGATGATGGCATAATAATACTAATAATAATTTTAACATATGTCATGTCCGTGGAATTCATGTCGTTGAATTAGTTCGATTCTCTCAAGTTAAACTCCAGCCTCCTATAGTAATTTCTATATTGCTATGATCTAGCCTGGTTGACAAAATTGTGCCAGTATTTTTCGTTCAGTTTGGAGACAAGTGTGAATATACATTTGTTTTAGGATCTGTTAAGTAGTTCAGAGCAATTTCTAGTGTTTCATTCCACGAGCCGGCCCGACAGGTTTCGGCCCTTTGGAGCTCACTTGCGGAAAGCATCTCCATAACACTTGCTGTTATGAAGTCAAAATGCTATCAATTTTTCTTTCAGAATACAACAGAAGGTCAATTAAATACCTCGGTGTTGTGTTAGATAGCAAACTATCATTTAATGAACATTAGGATCTCATCTGCAGAAAAGCTTAAAAAAAACTAGGTGTTCTTAGAAGAACACGCAAAAACATATCTAAAAATAGTGCAATAAAAGTGTTTAATGTGACTGTAAACCCCATTTTGAATACTGTTCAAGTCTTCTTTATTTGTTTAACAATACTCAAAAAGCAAGACTTCAAAAACTCCAAAACAAAGCTATGCGTGCAATATTAAAGTGTGATCGATAAACCTCTATATCTTCTATGCTTGAATCACTAAATTGGTTGGATATAAATCAAAGAATATATATGATGACAATGATATTTGTCTTTAAATTTAAACATAATATGTGTCCTGAATACCTTCAATCAAGTATACCTGCAAGAAGAGAAGTTCAATACAACCTGTGAAATGTGGACGAGTTTAACATCATCAGAACCAGAACAACTAGGGCACAAGCCAGTATATTATACATGGAACTACAGGCCTACAACAATATTCCACTAAAAAACATCAACAACTTAAATCAATTTAAAAATCAAATTTTTGTATATGCAAAATCTTTTATTATTTGAAATTCCAAGAATAGTTTTTGAATGTAATTAAAACATAAAATATTACTAATTTTCAATGGCCATTGGACAAAATAAAATTCAAAATTCAAAAAAAAAAAAAAAAAGGTAGAACAATTGTATCATATTTAGAACGATACAACTACCCACAATAAATCCCTCACAAACGATTTCATTTGTACAAAAATCAAGACCCTAATCTTTTTCCCCAACTGTACAAAAGGCTCTATCGACGCTCTCCGCTTGAGTTATTTCCTTCTCGTTTTCCCGCTAAAAGTCCTCTTTTTATTCAGTGCCGTACGAGTTTTGGTATCAAAACGGCGCTTTCCTCAGATACTTGGGTCTAAGATACGAGTTTGCATTGACCGCCATTTTACCTACCTAACTACCTTTTAGAAAAGACAGTTTCTGTTCACTGTATTGAAACCTGCTCTAAAGTCGATAAAAAAGCTTACAGTTTTTTCCTTGGTTTAGTTACATTGTAGCGATACAAGCTAAATTGAAAATTTGCACTACTGCTGATAAACGACTTATGCTAATTATTTATGGTCAAAGCGAAAGCACAGCACGGTATATTGAAGACGCTTAACTACGAATGGTATACCTTTCGCATGGTATATCTGCGGAATCCATGGAAACAGGCCATCTTGAATTTTCCGAGCAAATCGTCCTTTGAATGACATTTGATTTGAGATTCTTCACAATCAAACGCGTTCCGCTACCAACTTTCGATGCATTGAGGTTGTGTAACAAACCTTTAAAAAAACACAAGTGCTGGTTTGAAGCCCAAAACAAAATCAAACAATCCTTTCACGAGTTATGAGGTCACACACGGTCGGCAGTCTCTTTAATATATATAGATAAGGTATAAAGCAATACTATTCCATTTATATAAGCGCATTCCAAGCAAAAGTTTTCATTATGTTTTTGTTTTATTATTTTTAGACGGAATTACAAATGGATTGCGCCCTTGACCTAATGCGTCGATTGCCTCCTCAGCAAATCGAAAAGAACCTAATTGATCTGATCGATTTGGCTCCAGATCTATGTGAAGATCTTCTTTCGTCTGTGGATCAGCCATTGAAGATCGCCAAAGACAAGGAAGTTGGAAAAGACTATCTCTTGTGCGATTACAATCGAGATGGTGATTCTTATCGATCGCCATGGTCCAACACATATGATCCGCCACTCGAAGATGGACAAATGCCATCGGAAAGACTGCGAAAGCTCGAAATCGAAGCCAACTATGCCTTCGATCAGTACCGCGAAATGTACTACGAAGGTGGTGTGTCATCGGTGTATCTGTGGGATCTGGACCATGGCTTCGCAGCAGTAATCTTGATCAAAAAAGCTGGCGATGGAAGCAAGAAAATCCGTGGCTGCTGGGACTCAATTCATGTTGTTGAGGTGCAAGAAAAAACTACTGGCCGGACAGCGCATTACAAACTAACATCAACCGCTATGTTATGGTTGCAAACAAACAAACAAGGTTCGGGCACAATGAACTTGGGTGGCTCTCTAACCCGCCAACAGGAGCAGGATGCAAATGTTAGTGATTCGTCACCGCACATTGCAAACATTGGCCGCATGGTCGAAGAGATGGAGAACAAAATTCGTAATACCCTAAACGAAATTTACTTTGGCAAAACAAAAGATATTGTAAATGGACTGCGCAGTGTTCAGTCATTATCCGATCAGAGAGCGCAGGCCGCCATGAAACAAGACCTTGCTGCAGCAATTCTACGCCGTAGTGTTAAGCCTGAGACGAACTGAGAAGAGGGACAAGACGACGTATCCGAGGACACACAACAACAAGAAGAGAATTATGACAATTTCTAACAAATAAAAACAAACAAAGCCGCCGCCACCGCCTCCCTCAGTCGTCCTGAATCCAATAAAAACAAAATATAATCTACCAGTTCCAGTAAAGTCTCTAATTGAAATCAATCAAAAAAACACAACTTTGACATATACACAAATAAACCCTACTATAATAATAATTTAAAAAAAAACGAGTGAGGTCTATCCAACGATACAGAAAATACACCTCGCTTGTTGATTAAAAATAATTAAAAAGAATAATTATTTTTAGTTTTATTGAATAATTTACAAAACTATTTGCATTTATCGTATCGAACCGCGCTGTTCATGTTTGCTATTTTTTCTGTTTGTTATTGCTTCGTAAAACTCTTTTAATTTTGTTCTCTTATTTCTTTTTGTAGTAGTATTCTAGTATTCTTTTTTATATTATTTTTATTTGTATGAAAAAAAAAACGAAAAATATACATTTACACATACCGAAAGTCTAAACCACATTGGGTATTTATTATTATAATTGAGTTTCTACATTTTATTATTGAATTATTATTCAGATGAGAAAAAAATTATAGAAAAATTTCGAAATAAATTAAAAAAAAAAATAAAATAAAAATGATAGTGGAAAAGATTTTAAAATTATGAATAAAACAAAATAAAAAGAATTAAAAATTTTATAATATGTACCAATATTATTATTAACTTAAATAAACAATTTAAGATATTATCTGTATTTTTGATTGATTTATTTCTTTTCTTTTTTGATAGAATAGAATAAGAAATGAAAATTGAATAGAACATTAAACAGCAAAGAGATAGCATTTTCATTCGCATTAAGAAAAGAATTTAAAGAAATTCAGCACCAGGAAAAAAAAGTATTACATTAGAAAATAAACTTTTAAACACAGCTGGGCAAAAAATTAGGTGTGAGTACATTCAAATGTCGGTACGATTTCTGTGTTTTATAAATGCGACAAATAAAATCGTATCATCATATTCTTTGTTAGAAGGAATTAACATTTGAAAAGTTTTGTTTTTAGTGTTTTATAGTCTTCAAACTATTGCGATTATCGTGAATAAAAATTTCCCTGGATATTTTTTGTTCATCCGAGAGTAGGGAACGTGAATGATGCTTAAAAGTTTCCATTGGAATTTATTGGTATCGTAAATAAACTTTCCAGGAAGTTTCGCTGTCTTTTCATATGATTTTTTGTTCGAGGGAAATTTATTCCGTGAGAGATTCATATAGCAGGAAATAAAATATTCTGTAGGAAACGAAATTACACGGAAGATTCCCGATAGATACCAATTTGCTGTAAGTTATTAGTCTTATAATGAATCCCCCAAGTAATATTTTATACCCTCGAAAATTTTCCTGACGGAATAAAATATTCTGTGGGAAACGAAATTACCTTGGAGTTTTCCGATAGGACCCACTGCCAGCAGAACCAAACCCAAACAACAAACGTATTAAAAGGAAACAGTTATTAACATAAAAAATCATACGCCTTAGGTATTTAAACTATAAAGGAAAACCCCCAAAAATAATGATATAAAACGAGTATCTTTTCAAAAAAAAAAACAACGTTCACAAATAAACGATAACGAGAGCCATTACTAAACTATTTTACTGTAGCTCTGGTAGTTAACAGTTCCCATTCGTAAAAAGAGAGCCCACACTTCAGAGAACAGAATGTGAACTGTCGGTGAATGTCTAACCAAGAAAAGAAAGAGTATAAAAAAAGCTGTTGAGTTGAATAATTTCTCTCTCTAAGGCTTATGATGAACAAATTGTTTTATTTTTTTAATGGAGCCTAATAGACTAAGAGCTCACAGCAATTTTTGGGTGTGATACCAAAAAATAATTACTATAATTAGATAGTACTAAAGTAGTTATTTACAAATGTGGGCGTCTTGCATTCTCAAGTCGGAGCAATAGTGCATCATATATGTATTTTTTTTCTAAAGTCCAGATAATTATGATAACAAAATTAGCATAAGTTCAAAATGTAGAGGTGAGCTCCCTGATTGCAAATAGGGTTGTCCAAGACGTTTTGCTGGCGGCTTTCTGCATGTAAGGCGAGCTCAAAGTAAGCGCTTCTTGCAGGTGGAAAATCGCAAAAAAAAAAACGTCTTGGACCACCCTATTTGTATTCAGCTATGACAGAGTTGTTATCACAATTATCTAGACTTTGCAAAAAACTGCATATGTGATGCAGTATTACTCACTATTGCTCCTCCTTGAAAATGCAAGTCGACCACATTTGTAAATAACTACTTAAGTACTATCTTATTATAATAATTATTTTTTTGTTATCAATCACACCCAAAAATTTCTATGGGCTCTTGGTCTATAACTGTCGACAAAAGCAAATCAAAAGTTATGGTGCTTAAAAAAGGCGGAGATATATCTTGATTAAACGAAAAATATCATTAAGATATATAATTTATATCTATATCTATATATTTTTGCTAATGAAACTGGACTTTCATCACTTTTTATCAAAACATTATAATAATTAAGGTTACAAAAATGATTAACGAAATGAATGAAAGAAAATAGCATAGCAATAAAAAAAGGCTGGTTTAGGGAATGGGTCGATCTGGCTCAAGAAATTGACGTACTGCTTAACCTGAATGTGGATGATCTTAGAAGCTGGGAACCTACGATGTATGATGTCATAAGACGGTTGGATGATCGATATAGAACTAAGGTATTTAGGGGAACCATTGGCATCCTTACAGCAGACGTGATCACAATCTACGACACAACAATTATTTGAGAGACTCATGCGACATCGAAGAAATATCCACCATATTCCGCCCGAGAGGAGAACTTCTAAGCCTAAGCTTTATATCTTTATACCCCATTCAAAATTGAATAATTAGGTAATAAAAGAAAACTTGCCAAGTAACCAAACACAATTTAAGTCAGAGTAATCATAAAATTCCAGATTTCTATGATAATTTTGAGATTCTTTCATATTAATTTACTGAAAATATTTGATATTTAACATTAATACTCTTAGAACTTGGCGTACTTTTAGTTCTCACTATTTTTCACAGCTGACTTGTTATGCAAAGGTTTTTGTATATAGAAGAACTTGGCTAGTTTTTTAACATTTATGTTTTTGGTGTGATTTCACTACTTTTTGCAAAGATTCTTTTCATTAGGAAAAGTGTGGGTGGCAATGGCGCAGTGGATAAAGTGCTTGATTGCTAACTAGGACGTGCGGGTTCGATCCCCACGCTAGGCGCATTCTTTTCTATACCTCCAATTTTAATTTGATGGCGCCCTTTCCCTTTGTTTGCATGTCAAGTCGTATCGCTCTACCAAATTTCATCATTATACGACAATCAGAAATTCTCTACATAGTTGATATTAACACCCCTGAATACAAAATCTCAAATTTTATAATTTGGCCATTGCCTGTACTTAAGACCCTACCGCTGTACCAAATTTAATCATTCTACGACAATCAGATGTGATCCTTATAATTGGTATCAATTCTATTAAAATAGGTGGATACCACGCCCTCTGAATGAAAAATCTTTTTTTTTTGTTTTTATTTCATTTATTTGGCGGAAAACTGCCATTTAAAAATACATTACAATTTTATAAATTTTCTTAACTAAATAAATCTATTTTTTACATAAGATATTAATTTTTTAAGCCCTAACGCTGTACCAAATTTTATCATTCTACGACAATCATATGTGCTCCTTATAATTGGTATCAATTATAAGATAATGGGCGGTTGCCCCTAACGCCCCTGAATGTAAAATCCCAAATTTTAAAATGTTGCCTTTGCTTGCACTTTTATCCCTACCGCTGTACCGAATTTCATCATTCTACGACGGTCAGAAGTGCACCAAATAATGTATATCAAATCTATGAAAAAGGGTGGATGCGACGCCCCTTGAATGGAAAATTTTCAATTTTCGATTTTTTCCTTTGTATACAGCACAAGGCCTACCGTTGTGCGAAATTACAAGATTCTACGATGTCGGGAAGTGCTCCATAATTTTGATGATCTGTGATCAGTGAGTGAGTTACGGTTTTTGAGATGTTTGCAGTCTTATATCTCGGGTACCACTTAAGCTAAGCAATTGAAATTTGGTGAGTGGCCTAAGCCCTATAAGATTAGCAAATGCTGAGAGTTGAAGTTCCTGACTTTATTGGTACTGCAGTTAGAGGGGGGTCGAAAATCGCCTGAGTTTGTTCCTGTAAAATGGGTGTAGTTCCCTTTGATTTTCGTTTCGATTATTGGAGCCAACTTTCTGCTATTTCTGCTATTGTGAATATTCTTTTCACAAAAATTGGATGCAAAATTAGATATGTATTTTTAAAAATTAATTTTCAAACTAAAAATTTTGGAAACAAAATTACAAACTAATGTTTTTCAAAATTCAATGCTCTTATTAATTTTTAGTTAAAAATAAAAAAAAATAAAAAACTCAAATGTCTTTTAAATAGATAGATTTACTAATTCTTCTTTCATGTTTAACAAATGATATTTTTACATAAATCTTTAGAGCATGGCTTTGCCGTCAGCCTGAATGTCTTGTACTTTTTGAGAAAATTAAAAATAACCAAAAACTGTTTTTTCCAAGAAAAATCTTTTATTAGTTTGTGCTTCCGGTTTTCTGTTTTTTATTTAAAAATTAATAAGTGCGTTGAAATTTTAATTTTTAATACGACTGAATGCTTAAAGCAAGTTTCATTCAGGAAAAGACTTGCTCTTTCTGTCAAAAGATTTTACCTTTTTGAATTTTGAGAGTTTCATTGCAACAAAAACAGCAAATCTAGATCAAATCTCAACACGAAAGAATTGATATCTAATGGGTTGGCAGATTTGAGCTAAATGCACACATACATGTACAAAGTCTTCTAGCAAACGTCAAATGGAAAATATTTTCTTATTAATTTGTTGTGAACTTGTGCAAGTCCGTGCTAAAAACTAATTAAAAAAAATAAACAAATAATGTACGAAGAAGTTAATAATAGGTTTGTTCGTTGAAGTTCGCTGAAGTCGCCCTAGGTTCGACCTAAAGCCTAGTACGCTGCTGATGCGAAACGAAATTTTTCGGTGGTCTCCACTAGGAGAGCGAAATGCTAACGAAAACCACAGCGGAAAAATATTTGCGGAGAGTTCTGTAAGCTGTCAAAAACAATTGACAAGTTGTAAAAAAAAGTAATTTTGTCACCAAATTATTTTTAGATGGAAAATTTTTTGTCGCCAAATTACTTTTAGATGTAATTTTTTTGAAATAATTCTTGGATTTAAAAATTGTTCTTGTTACACATAGAGGATTTAAAATAAAACTCAGAACCGTTTAAATGATGGAAATTAAGCAAATACTTTGGGACTTATTAACTGGTTTATCTGCCGATTTGATGAAATTTCTATCAATTTTAAGAAAATCAATGAAATAGGGAGGTAAACCACTCTATAATTCGAAAACTACGTCCTTCATTGGGATGGTGTGAACGGTTATGAGTTCTAATTTATAGTTTCTTACTAATTCCGGATACCATTTTCAAGTCCAAGAATTATTTCAAAAAAAATATATGTAAAGGAAATTTGGTGACAAAAAATACATTTAAAAGTAATTTGGTGACAAAACTACTTTTTGTTTTGTTAATCCTTCCTTTGAAAGTATGAAGTTTTGATTCAAAAAAGATATCGCTCGCCTTTATTGGACAACCCGTTCCAAAGATATAGTTGCAAAGCTATTCACTCTTCACCTTGAAATACATAATCTGAAAATACTTTGAAGTGTATCTTTGGAACGGGTTACCCTAAAAACTTGGTTGATACCTTTTTGTAATCTACTCTTGATGCTCTCAAAATCAGCATCAAAAGTTTTTATGTAGAAGCCTTATTGCAAAAAATCACTCTTGAAATACGCATATTTAGAATGATGTATGCGTATTCCTGGAGCTATTTTTTTTAATACAACTTCTTTGCAAAAAATGTTGATGGTTCTTTTGAAAGTATCAAGTGCTGATTCTGAAATGATATCGCTCGCCTTTATTGGACAACCCGTTCCAAAGATATAGTTCCAAACCTATTCACTGTTCACCTTGAAATACATAATCTGAAAATACTTTGAAGTGTATCTTTGGAACGGGTTACCCTAAAAACTTGGTTGATACCTTTTTGTAATCTACTCTTGATGCTCTCAAAATCAGCATCAAAAGTTTTTATGTAGAAGCCTTATTGCAAAAAATCACTCTTGAAATACGCATATTTAGAATGATGTATGCGTATTCCTGGAGCTATTTTTTTTAATACAACTTCTTTGCAAAAAATGTTGATGGTTCTTTTGAAAGTATCAAGTGCTGATTCTGAAATGATATCGCTCGCCTTTATTGGACAACCCGTTCCAAAGATATAGTTCCAAACCTATTCACTGTTCACCTTGAAATACATAATCTGAAAATACTTTGAAGTGTATCTTTGGAACGGGTTACCCTAAAAACTTGGTTGATACCTTTTTGTAATCTACTCTTGATGCTCTCAAAATCAGCATCAAAAGTTTTTATGTAGAAGCCTTATTGCAAAAAATCACTCTTGAAATACGCATATTTAGAATGATGTATGCGTATTCCTGGAGCTATTTTTTTTAATACAACTTCTTTGCAAAAAATGTTGATGCTTCCTTTGAAAGTATCAAGTGCTGATTCTAAAATGATATCGCTCGCCTTTATTGAAAAATATAATCAGACTATAAATATAATGGACTATATCTTCGGAACGGGTTGTCCAATAAAGGCGAGCGATATCATTTTAGAATCAGCACTTGATACTTTCAAAGGAAGCATCAACATTTTTTGCAAAGAAGTTGTATTAAAAAAAATAGCTCCAGGAATACGCATACATCATTCTAAATATGCGTATTTCAAGAGTGATTTTTTGCAATAAGGCTTCTACATAAAAACTTTTGATGCTGATTTTGAGAGCATCAAGAGTAGATTACAAAAAGGTATCAACCAAGTTTTTAGGGTAACCCGTTCCAAAGATACACTTCAAAGTATTTTCAGATTATGTATTTCAAGGTGAACAGTGAATAGGTTTGGAACTATATCTTTGGAACGGGTTGTCCAATAAAGGCGAGCGATATCATTTCAGAATCAGCACTTGATACTTTCAAAAGAACCATCAACATTTTTTGCAAAGAAGTTGTATTAAAAAAAATAGCTCCAGGAATACGCATACATCATTCTAAATATGCGTATTTCAAGAGTGATTTTTTGCAATAAGGCTTCTACATAAAAACTTTTGATGCTGATTTTGAGAGCATCAAGAGTAGATTACAAAAAGGTATCAACCAAGTTTTTAGGGTAACCCGTTCCAAAGATACACTTCAAAGTATTTTCAGATTATGTATTTCAAGGTGAACAGTGAATAGGTTTGGAACTATATCTTTGGAACGGGTTGTCCAATAAAGGCGAGCGATATCATTTCAGAATCAGCACTTGATACTTTCAAAAGAACCATCAACATTTTTTGCAAAGAAGTTGTATTAAAAAAAATAGCTCCAGGAATACGCATACATCATTCTAAATATGCGTATTTCAAGAGTGATTTTTTGCAATAAGGCTTCTACATAAAAACTTTTGATGCTGATTTTGAGAGCATCAAGAGTAGATTACAAAAAGGTATCAACCAAGTTTTTAGGGTAACCCGTTCCAAAGATACACTTCAAAGTATTTTCAGATTATGTATTTCAAGGTGAACAGTGAATAGGTTTGGAACTATATCTTTGGAACGGGTTGTCCAATAAAGGCGAGCGATATCATTTCAGAATCAGCACTTGATACTTTCAAAAGAACCATCAACATTTTTTGCAAAGAAGTTGTATTAAAAAAAATAGCTCCAGGAATACGCATACATCATTCTAAATATGCGTATTTCAAGAGTGATTTTTTGCAATAAGGCTTCTACATAAAAACTTTTGATGCTGATTTTGAGAGCATCAAGAGTAGATTACAAAAAGGTATCAACCAAGTTTTTAGGGTAACCCGTTCCAAAGATACACTTCAAAGTATTTTCAGATTATGTATTTCAAGGTGAACAGTGAATAGGTTTGGAACTATATCTTTGGAACGGGGTGTCCAATAAAGGCGAGCGATATCATTTCAGAATCAGCACTTGATACTTTCAAAAGAACCATCAACATTTTTTGCAAAGAAGTTGTATTAAAAAAAATAGCTCCAGGAATACGCATACATCATTCTAAATATGCGTATTTCAAGAGTGATTTTTTGCAATAAGGCTTCTACATAAAAACTTTTGATGCTGATTTTGAGAGCATCAAGAGTAGATTACAAAAAGGTATCAACCAAGTTTTTAGGGTAATCCGTTCCAAAGATACACTTCAAAGTATTTTCAGATTATGTATTTCAAGGTGAACAGTGAATAGGTTTGGAACTATATCTTTGGAACGGGTTGTCCAATAAAGGCGAGCGATATCATTTCAGAATCAGCACTTGATACTTTCAAAAGAACCATCAACATTTTTTGCAAAGAAGTTGTATTAAAAAAAATAGCTCCAGGAATACGCATACATCATTCTAAATATGCGTATTTCAAGAGTGATTTTTTGCAATAAGGCTTCTACATAAAAACTTTTGATGCTGATTTTGAGAGCATCAAGAGTAGATTACAAAAAGGTATCAACCAAGTTTTTAGGGTAACCCGTTCCAAAGATACACTTCAAAGTATTTTCAGATTATGTATTTCAAGGTGAACAGTGAATAGGTTTGGAACTATATCTTTGGAACGGGTTGTCCAATAAAGGCGAGCGATATCATTTCAGAATCAGCACTTGATACTTTCAAAAGAACCATCAACATTTTTTGCAAAGAAGTTGTATTAAAAAAAATAGCTCCAGGAATACGCATACATCATTCTAAATATGCGTATTTCAAGAGTGATTTTTTGCAATAAGGCTTCTACATAAAAACTTTTGATGCTGATTTTGAGAGCATCAAGAGTAGATTACAAAAAGGTATCAACCAAGTTTTTAGGGTAACCCGTTCCAAAGATACACTTCAAAGTATTTTCAGATTATGTATTTCAAGGTGAACAGTGAATAGGTTTGGAACTATATCTTTGGAACGGGTTGTCCAATAAAGGCGAGCGATATCATTTCAGAATCAGCACTTGATACTTTCAAAAGAACCATCAACATTTTTTGCAAAGAAGTTGTATTAAAAAAAATAGCTCCAGGAATACGCATACATCATTCTAAATATGCGTATTTCAAGAGTGATTTTTTGCAATAAGGCTTCTACATAAAAACTTTTGATGCTGATTTTGAGAGCATCAAGAGTAGATTACAAAAAGGTATCAACCAAGTTTTTAGGGTAACCCGTTCCAAAGATACACTTCAAAGTATTTTCAGATTATGTATTTCAAGGTGAACAGTGAATAGGTTTGGAACTATATCTTTGGAACGGGTTGTCCAATAAAGGCGAGCGATATCATTTCAGAATCAGCACTTGATACTTTCAAAAGAACCATCAACATTTTTTGCAAAGAAGTTGTATTAAAAAAAATAGCTCCAGGAATACGCATACATCATTCTAAATATGCGTATTTCAAGAGTGATTTTTTGCAATAAGGCTTCTACATAAAAACTTTTGATGCTGATTTTGAGAGCATCAAGAGTAGATTACAAAAAGGTATCAACCAAGTTTTTAGGGTAATCCGTTCCAAAGATACACTTCAAAGTATTTTCAGATTATGTATTTCAAGGTGAACAGCGAATAGCTTTTAGAATATATTTTTGGAACGGGTTGCATTTTCACTTGTTCATCAGTGAGTTTTCTTAAAGGGTTTGTACTTGACCGCTCTGCTACGCTGCGAATGCTCTTTGATCGATTCCCATTTTAACTATAGGTCTTGCTTCCTCAATTAATACCAAAATCGAATGAATAGTAAAAATGCATGGCCTTATATATCAAATCCAATTGACAAGTGACCAGCTTGCAAGCAGCTTGATTTGCTATCAAATCCACGAGCAGGGCATCTGCCATACGATGGTTCAATAACATTAAAAAACTTCGTCCAGAAAAGAAAAAGAAGGTAGCGATGGCAATGCGAGGTAAGTGATTTGTCATCATCTTCTTTCTATCAACACAACAAAGGACTAGCGAGGTCATCACCTGAAATTGTAGACTAAATAACAATGTCCATCCCGTACCGATTTTCACGAAGTAAACATTAAACAGATTATCTTAACTTGAGAAATAAGTTCTGGGGTATGGTATAAAATCGCCAATCAATGAGATCGGAAACAGGCTTCCTAAATAGAGGTGGGTATCGTTTAAGATGGCCTTTTTGCAACCAAACATTATTGTGGTAACGATGATTTCCTTAATTGTCGTCGGTGCAGCGGAAGGCCGCTTACCTTTGGCTTCCGGCCTGGATACATCTTGTCCCGACCAGGTCGGAAATTCATATTCGTACTGCCAGTAGCGGGCGGTCGATTTGATTTTTTCTTTGTGGCAATTGAGTTAATTTATGTGTTGAAAGTATGTAGTTAGAAATGGTGTGTTTTTTTTTATATTTATATGGTGTCAAAGGTCGCATAGAATTTAAAAGTCGGAGTAACAAATGTATTTTAAAAATCATGACATGGACAGTTAATTGCAAAACAAACTACTGAATCTTGATTATAATATTTTTATTTAGTAGTCACTTAAAATAAATTAATTTTAAAAGGACATTGGTTATTTTTAATCTAAGCACTAGCACTAGGTATGAGAAAAGTCGATAGTTAGTTATAATCAGCACTCCAAATAAAGATCAGCTATATCTTGTTCGCCGATAATATATGTGAAGGGTGTGCTTCTTTACAACTTCCCATTTGCATTTTGCAGATTTAGTTTAGTCGATTTTAAAATTGGTTTTGATACAAAATTAGAATTGAATGTATTTTGATTAATTTAATTCAGGAAATGCACAGAAAAACCCGACACTAGAGAAAACACAAGACCCAAGAAAAATCAAATAAGCATTACAAGAGCTTGACTTTTTTTTTTATAAAAAAAAATGAAATGTCAAAATTTCGCAAGCAATTAATGTGCAGGTCAATTAAATTGAGAACGAAAAGAGTGGAGAATTGTACTAAGAAATCTACTACAGCTATCCACTAAAATTACACATTTCGTCGATCAGCAGCGTACTGGAAAACGAAAAGTAGAACGAAATTTTTCGTTCATGATTTCGTCGTGTCATTTTTGTATGGGATTTTTCGTTTCGCATCAGCAGCGTACTAGGCTTAAAGCGTTTTTTGAAACCCAGGGTCGCCCTCAACTCGCCCTGAAGTAGAACTAGGTTTTTAGCAGGGGCAACTTGAGGTAAATGAAAAAACGTCAAAGTCACATGAGATCTGAAGTATGAATGGGCGATATTGAGGAGAATATCGAGTACTCATCATCGATGTTGTTAGTCATCGAATCGAAAACATCGATGTGTTGAAGGGTTTTTCCTTAAAGAGGCTTTACATGTATCTTCATCTTCATCTGCATTGACATCTGCAAAAAAAGAGCAAACAAAATAAAAAATCATACCTGTGCGCTAGAGAGCGAAGATGAAAATGGAGATCATCTTCATGTATGAAGATTATACGAAGTATGAATCTGAAAATTGCAGATTATAGTAAAGATGAACATGTTCTTGTTCATCTTCATTATACCATTTTCATCTGCACCATAATTTGTTCCGTTCAGATAACGAATTTTCAAGTTTTTTTTTAAGATTTCACCCCAGTTTGCTTAAAAACAACGAAAATAGCGAAAATTATCTTCTCAAAACTACATACCTGAACGCTAAGAACATGTGATTGTGAGATGTGTCAAGAAAGTTATAGCAGAGTTCGAGTAAGTTATTAGTGTGTACCCTGTCTTACTTTTATGTTTGTTTTATATTATGGTCCCGCTCTACTTTTCTTCAAGTCTGCAAACGCAGATCCATGTAAAGCCTCCTTTAATCTTCTTTCAACATCGATATTGAATCATCGATTTTTTGTTTTAATATCGATATTTGAACAGCATAGATGGACTTATCCATCATCTAATCTGAAGCATTTGTTTTGTTGTGAATTCTCATTTTGTATGCAAATTGTTATTTTTAAAATGGAAATAAACATATTAATTTTCAGACATAGCCATGAAAAATGAAAAGCTTTGAAGTTGTGCATAGGGTCACAAAAAATGTACTAAAAACTTGAATTTAACATATTTTAAGTTTTAATTATTAAATGACATAACTTGCAGAAAACTGCAACATAAATTTAATGGCCCTAGGGTGTTTTTTGAGAACCGAAAATCCCAGGTTTTTTTGACAACTCTTGGGGTGTTTTATTATCGCCAATAACACATATGGTTCACCCCGTGAAAATAAAATGATCTGGGTTATGTACTTACATGTACACCCTGTTGCCGAATTTAATACTAATATTTACAAACCCAGATAGAAACCCCGATAGAAACCTGGATCTCGTGTTGTTTTTGTAAACGTGTTAAAACATAACCCAGACCCAGACTCGTAGATAATAAAACGCAGCTAATGTAGATTTTAATTATTTAGTGGAGTTTTTGATTACTTCGTCTCCGTCTTTCTAGTCATCTGATGATGAAGACTTTTTTTTTTCAAAAATGTGTGCCAACCAACGGTACAATTAAATATGGAAAAAAGTTTAATTGAAAAGATCAAATCCACGATCTATAATAGCGAAGCTCGCTATTATAGACCGTAAAATTTTGAAAAAACATGTACATACCTAGTTCGAAATTTTTATTTAAAATTTTATTATATTATTATAATTAAACTTTGTTTAATGACAAAATAAAAGATGTAATTTTGAGATTTACAGTTATATTTTTATTTTGTCAGCACCTCCTGGCTAAACGGGGGTAAATAGAACCCCGCATACGATTTTTGCTTGCATTTAGCCAACCTACACAACTTATGCGAATCACCTTGTATAATGTTCGTATCGTGCCTGTAAGACCTAATGTCTTTTAAATGCAATCTTTCCAAAATAAAAAAAGTAATTATAAGCAAAACAATTTAATAACAACCTTAATTTACGAAGAAGAAAAAAATTAAATATAATATACAGACATTTTAAATATAATAACAATACAAATTTAATAATATAAACAATAATTGTGCATTTATAAATTAGTTGTTTCAAATAAACTACCTGACGACAAAATGATACCAGAATCTTCTTGCGACCTTGCATCGGCATTACGTTTTCTTACTGAACGTTCAGTTGTCACTCCGTCATTAGGCGGTGATGATTTTATTGGAGTCCAATTTAATTCATGATGAACTTCTACTTCAACAGTAAGTTTTTCAACATTTTCACCTTCTGGACTACTCAAGGACGTAGAGAACAACGATGCTAAACTGAAATTTAAAAAAAGCAAATATTCGTTTGGTTAATGAATGTCAAGTTTATAAAAAACACGAAAGTGTATGCACTTATGGTGGCAATGGCCAAATGCTGAACTCTCCAAAACGTTGGTATTTTCGGATAAGCTAACAAAACCAAAATAAAATTTTAAAATAGGAATTTTGCCTTATAAATTAAGAAATAAATCATTATACCCAATCATCGTAGAGTTGCAGACGTTTGTCGACTTAAAATCACGCTCACTTTCCTTTGAGAAGAACATTATGAATCTTTTATTTCAAAATTTATATAAAATACTGAACTTACCCTTAATGCAAATTCCAAATCATTAAATGAAGTTTCAGTTATGGATTCATCAACTGCTCCCATAACCTGTCGCATTTGATCTAAATCCATTCCTTTTTCATAAAGCCCAAGTTCTATTTCAAAACACAGAGGTGGGAAATGTTACTTTCTTAGTAATTTATCATAAGCTTACCTGAAAGTTTTGATTGGAGCTCTTTGAACTCAAGACTATCATTTTTAGATCTTAATTCCATAATTTGTAATAATATTAAATTAAAAGTGTAATTAGGAAAATATCCATAAGCATGCGGGTGCGGGATACAAATGACACATAACGGTTGTTTTAAAAAAGTAGGCAATACAGTTTATGTTGGCAGAGTCGTTCAAATTCAAAACAAGTTGAATGGTACAGTCGGAGAGAAGTATTTTTTCCAGACTATGGGTACAGTACTTACCAACAATGAAAATAAGAAATTAAAACGAAAACCGTGCAAGGGCGATTACAGTATTTATGTAAATATATCTGTGTGCTGCAAGATGTTGGGATAACAATATTTTAAAGTTATTACTCATTTTTATTTATTGAAATTATTATTATTATTATTATAATTTTATTACAGTGTAAGTAAATTACAAAATAAAGGGGATTAGCATTAGCGAACGGGGCTATCAGCTAGATGAAAATAAAGGTAGTGTACAAAAAATTAGTGTATGATATAATAATGATATACAATTATGGACCGCCATATACTTAGCAAACGAATTTCACGAATTTCAAAATTTTTGGTTCTCATGGTTTGGAAAACATTTGGAAAAATTTGGAAAACCATTTTCAGAATTTGGAAAACTGTGGTTAATTAGTTATTAACAATTAAAGCTTTGGCGTATAGTTAGCAAACATGGAGACAAAAGTGGACTTTTTTGGTATTAATCGATTGGGAATGGCTTCGGGAAATTTGGAAAACCATTTTAAGAATTTGGAAAACCCTAGTTCAGTCAATAATTAACAAAATATAAACAATTTGACAGATCTGTAGACAATTAAAATTTAACATAAGGTAACGTAACGTGTTGAAAACTGACAGCAAAAACACAAAACTTACATATGTAAACCAAGTTATCTGTCCCAATTATGTTTCTGTCAAATTTATGTCAACTAAAAACAAATTTATTTTCAATTTTGTGAATTTATTTTCACATAAAGAAATGATAATTGTGAAATGTATACTAAGTGCAAGTGCATCAAAAATGGGTAAGACATTTTATGAAAGATTCTTCTATAGGAAAATATCGAATAAAAATAAATTGTCATTCCTTCGTAGTAATAGACGAACAATTCTACTGGGCTATTAACCATTTTTTTCAGATGGTCAACAAATATTATTTGAATAAGGCTGGATCATTACGTTTCGACTCTGGAGTGGAAAAGTGAGATATCGAGGCAAGATCTTCTCTGGTGCTGATCGGTACCTTGACCACCTTGATCTGAAGTCATCTTGGATATTCTCCGATTAAAGATAAAATGAGCACAACTACTATTTGTTCACTGCATCCCACTTAGAATGAATAATTTACATCTGATCTAAAGTCATCTTCCATATTCTCATTAAAAATGACAAATCTAACAATTACTTCAGATTGTGTTATGATAAACTATATGATCTTGGGTAAGTCTTAAGATTCATGGAATCGACAAAATTTTAACAGAGTTGAATAATTCTCAGGTATGTCCACAGACGAAAGATGACTGATTCAAATCTACTAATTCAAGATTCTACTTTCAAAGCAACCGAATGAGGGCGAAAATAATCCGAGTGTGCAACTTATACAGCAGAATTTTGTGTACTAGACACTAATGATGTTTTTCTATACACAAAAACAAATTTTAATGTAAATTATAATATACCTACATAAATAAAAAAGAAAAACAAATTAATGGTTTTCATTTGTTCTATATTTTTGTTCCTCTGAGTACATATTTTGAATAAAATGTTGTAAGTAGTTAAATTTATATACATATTTTAAGGCTCTCCCAAATACCAAAAAAAATATTCGAATTTGAAATGTTCGTATCCCAACAACGTTTTGTTTTCAATGACAATTACACGTTGTTTCTTTCGTCTTCGTCAACGAATTTTCCGCATTGGTTTGGGATAACCTTTAAGCTAGGTACATTTTTCAAATATGAATTTAAATAAAATGCACCACTTGGTCTCACGTACTTGTCTAAAAAAAACTATTCAAAAATCTATTTTAGACAATCACCTAAAACTCGTAAATACTAAATTTGAAGAAAATCGTTTCAGTCATTTAGTCTGTAGCGCGTTGTGCAGACAGAGCCATTTGCGGAACCCAATATTTTGGTGTTTTCCATCATCGTAATGTCAAGTTTGATTAAAATCTAGTTCGATTTTTTTTCAAATGTAACACTTGCCCTATAGTACCTATATATTACAAGTAAAAAGTTGTATTTTTTTTTACTTTTCAGGTTTTTTTTATCGTTGAACCTGCGCATCAATGAAAATTAACAGAACAGTTATATTTACTTTAATTTTTTTTCTATTTGTATTTACTTCTATCTTCACTGTTGATTACTGACCTAAAGTGTATTCACTTTTTGATTTGTTTTTTTGTGCGTACAAACTTTCGAAAAACACGGCTATTAAAAGTTTCAGCAAAATCGCTTATGCTCGGTTGTAGCAATACTTAACAGGCCTTTAAGTTCTGGAATCCCTCTCCGATCCGGGATACCAACTGAACATTTTTTTTCTGACGATTCTGAATTTTAATGTGATTGTATGTAAACATAATTGTAAAAATAATCAAAATCAAAAATAATATTTGTTGCACAATCATGATATAAAAATCACAACAGTCGAGTTTGACGTTCAAGTATATGAATGCATGTTGCTCCTGGTTTCGATTCTGATTTCAAATCCATAAGCAAACTTCTCTTCTTTTCAGCTTCAGAACTGTCATTTCTTCCCAAGTGAATACTTTCCGAAGAGCCCAGAAGGCTTTGGGGTTGCCAAATAAGAACGGCATTAAAAGCCGGTTAAATTTTTAAAGCCTATGGTGCAACTGACAATTAAGGCCGCTTTTGAACTATATCTTTGCAACGGGTTGTCCAATAAAGGTGAGCGATATCTTTTTAGAATCATCACTTCATACTTTCAAAGGAAACATCAACATTTTTTGCAAAGAAGTTGTATTAAAAAAAATAGCTCCAGGAATACGCATACATCATTCTAAATATGCGTATTTCAAGAGTGATTTTTTGCAATAAGGCTTCTACATAAAAACTTTTGATGCTGATTTTGAGAGTATCAAGAGTAGATTACAAAAAGGTATCAACCAAGTTTTTAGGATAACCCGTTCCAAAGATACACTTCAAAGTATTTTCAGATTATGTATTTCAAGGTGAATAGTGAATAGATTTTGAACTATATCTTTGCAACGGGTTGTCCAATAAAGGTGGGCGATATCTTTTTAGAATCAGCACTTCATACTTTCAAAGGAAACATCAACATTTTTTGCAAAGAAGTTGTATTAAAAAAATAGCTCCAGGAATACGCATACATCATACTAAATATGCGTATTTCAAGAGTGATTTTTTGCAATAAGGCTTCTACATAAAAACTTTTGATGCTGATTTTGAGATTATCAAGAGTAGATTACAAAAAGGTATCAACCAAGTTTTTAGGATAACCCGTTCCAACACTTCAAAGTATTTTCAGATTATGTATTTCAAGGTGAACAGTGAATAGATTTTGAACTATATCTTTGCAACGGGTTGTCCAATAAAGGTGAGCGATATCTTTTTAGAATCAGCACTTCATACTTTCAAAGGAAGCATTAACAAAACCAAAAGTAGTTTTGTCACCAAATTACTTTTAGATGTATTTTTTTTGTCACCAAATTTCCTTTACATATATTTTTTTTAAATAAATCTTTGACTTGAAAATGGTATCCGGAATTAGTAAGAAACCATAAATTAGAACCGCTTACACCATCCCAATGAAGCACGTAGTTTTCGAATTTTAGAGTGGTTTACCTCCAACTTCATTGATTTTCTTAAAATTAATAGAAATTTTATCAAATCGGCAGATAAACCAGTTTATAAATTCAAAAGTAATTGCTTAATTTGGATCATTTAAACGGTTCTGAGTTTTATTTTAAATCCTCTTTGTGTAACTAGAACCATTTTTATATCAAAGAATTATTTTATAAGAATTACATCTAAAAGTAATTTGGTGACAAAAAAATTCAATCAAGTAATTTGGTGACAAAACTCCTTTTTTACAACTTGTCAACTTTTTTTGACAGCTTACACCACAACTCTCCGCAAATATTTTTCCGCTTTGATTTTCGTTAGCATTTCGCTCTCCTATTGGAGACCACCGAAAATTTTCGTTTCGCATCAGCAGCGTACTAGGCTTATAACAGAATTGTAATCGACAATTTGCTACGAATCTCGAAAAATCTATTATCGAATCCATTTGCAGTAGATTCGTAGTGGAAATCGAATTTCGAAATTCGTAGAATTTCGTTTCACAGAATCCGATTGAAACGGAAATATTTTAGCTTTCTCTACCCCAAGTTATTCTTCTCGCAGTCAGGGTATTTTTTGCATTTTTAATGAATTTTTATTTAAATTCAAGTCTTCTCTGCAGTGCATTGAGCACTTTTTTTTTAAATTAAAAGAAAATGTAGACTGCGTCATGTCCATGTCAACTAGGCAATCCTTATCACACCAAGCTGGTAGCTATCTTCTCCAAAAAATCTCAGCCCAGCAGCCAGCCGAAAAAACAAACTCGGAAACTGAACTTTTCCAAAGTCTGTAAATATTTTTCCGAATAGGGATATTATTGAGGAAATTCGGAAAGAAATTTCAGAATTTGGAAAAGCATAGACAATCATTTATTAACAAATATTTGTTTATGTGACATTCGTAAGCTCATATCCCCTTGATAAAAAAGTCTCTAAGTCGGAAACTGAACTTTTCCAAATTCTGTAAATGTTTTTCCGAATAGGAATATTATTGAGGAAATTCAGAAAGAAATTTCAGAATTTTAGGATATTATTTATTAGCAACAAATTCTGATAATTATAACAAGAAGGAAAATGTATTTGCTAAAAAGAACTTAAAAAAAACAAACAATACTTAACATTACTTTATTACTTCTTAATGCAAACGCAACAAAGTCATGTCCCAAAACCTAATTGGCAGTTGTTGGCCTATTGTCAAAATGAAGTAGGCAATATTCTTTTTTTATTGAGATTGTTAATTCTTATAAAAAGTTTTAAATAAGCTTTCTTTATTATGAGTATTGTAGGTACAATTAATTATTATATATTACAATAAAAATGTTACGCAAAAAGTTATTTTTGTATTATTGGATCATTGCAGATTGCAGTTTCATCACAGATCACATTCTAATCCAATAGTGCAGCGAGTGCTTTATATGTTCTTGGTCCCAGTGAAATTATTAAAGTAGGAGGAGCTGGCTACAAAGGGTTACAACAACGTTAGAACTATTGGAATGCACGGCACGCTTATTTCTTTGCAAGTCCATGATGTAAGAAGTTTGATACCTGTGCTGGTGGAACATTGCGAAATAGTTTACTAATCATTATGAATACCACATTGATGTCGAAGAGAAAACTTGTTTTGGCAACAATTGGTATATTTTTCTCAAAGTGATATTGCAAATAATATACCACAAATGAAATTATGGAAATAACTCCAAAATAAATGCAAAATATTCGGTGACAACGACAAAACAACAATAACAACATGCTGGTGTCAGTCATATCGAAGTGTTGTTATTGTTGTTTCGTCGTCGTCACCGAATATTTTGCATTGGTTTGGGAGAATTTGAATACTATTAAAATACAAGTCATGTGCTTAAATAAAATTAAAATTCCTTCACTTTTCCTTTCTTTAGACTAGAACTATAATAGTCGGAAGTTCATCACTTCAGCAATTATCATAAGGCATATCAAAAAGTAGCTTTTTCAATTTCCCGTGGGACAAATTCAGCTCTATCACAGATTCCATCGTGAAAAATTTACGAACGGATTGTTACGCTACGAATCCCGAAAAATTGTTTTCTCACAATCCGAATAGAATCGAAAATGTTTGCCTAATTGAACGCTCTTTCGAAATCAGATGTGTTGCGTCAAATCTCATCCAATTATAAAGACACCAATTTCAGTTCATATCAATTGTTATTGTTAATATTTAATATAATATATAAAAATATTTCGGCTGAAATATATTCCGAGCGAAACTCACATTAGGGCTGAATAGATTTAAGTGCTCATTTTCGTTATTTACACATAAAATGGATTCCATACCGATTGCAATTATTGCTGCAAATAACGAGGCTGTAAGGCGAAGGCAAAAGCTTAAAATCCAAAGAAAACATCTGATAAATGCATGCAATAAATCAATTTGATATGGATGAAAACTTGTATTTACTTATAGATATGAATCAACAACTTTAAAAATAATAATTAAATCGAAACTTTTTCTGTTTTATAAGATAATTTCCGAGTGAACAAGGGTTTAGGTACCTACGTTTTAGAGGAGCTGCAACGGCAGTTTCGAGAAGTTAGATTTTCCTGATCAAAAAATTGTTTTTTTCGGCTGGCTGCTGCGCTGAGATTTTTGGGAGAAGATAGCTACCAGCTTGGTGTGATAAGGATTCCCTAGTTGACATGGACATGACGCAGTCTATATTTTCTTTTAATTTAAAAAAAAAGTGCTCAATGCACTGCAGAGAAGACTTGAATTTAAATAAAAATTCATTAAAAATGCAAAAAATACCCTGACTACGAGAAGAATAACTTGGGGTGGAGAAAGCTAAAATATTTTCATTTCATTCGGATTCTGTGAAACGAAATTCTACGAATTTCGAAATTCGATTTCCACTAGGAATCTACTGCAAATGGATTCGATAATAGATTTTTCGAGATTCGTAGCAAATTGTCGATTACAATTCTGTTATAAGCCTAGTACGCTGCTGATGCGAAACGAAAATTTTCGGTGGTCTCCAATAGGAGAGCGAAATGCTAACGAAAATCAAAGCGGAAAAATATTTGCGGAGAGATGTGGTGTAAGCTTTCAAAAAAAGTTGACAAGTTGTAAAAAAGGAGTTTTGTCACCAAATTACTTGATTGAATTTTTTTGTCACCAAATTACTTTTAGATGTAATTCTTATAAAATAATTCTTTGATATAAAAATGGTTCTAGTTACACAAAGAGGATTTAAAATAAAACTCAGAACTGTTTAAATGATCCAAATTAAGCAATTACTTTTGAATTTATAAACTGGTTTATCTGCCGATTTGATAAAATTTCTATTAATTTTAAGAAAATCAATGAAGTTGGAGGTAAACCACTCTAAAATTCGAAAACTACGTGCTTCATTGGGATGGTGTAAGCGGTTCTAATTTATGGTTTCTTACTAATTCCGGATACCATTTTCAAGTCAAAGATTTATTTAAAAAAAATATATGTAAAGGAAATTTGGTGACAAAAAAAAATACATCTAAAAGTAATTTGGTGACAAAACTACTTTTGGTTTTGTTAATGCTTCCTTTGAAAGTATGAAGTGCTGATTCTAAAAAGATATCGCTCACCTTTATTGGACAACCCGTTGCAAAGATATAGTTCAAAATCTATTCACTGTTCACCTTGAAATACATAATCTGAAAATACTTTGAAGTGTTGGAACGGGTTATCCTAAAAACTTGGTTGATACCTTTTTGTAATCTACTCTTGATAATCTCAAAATCAGCATCAAAAGTTTTTATGTAGAAGCCTTATTGCAAAAAATCACTCTTGAAATACGCATATTTAGAATGATGTATGCGTATTCCTGGAGCTATTTTTTTAATACAACTTCTTTGCAAAAAATGTTGATGTTTCCTTTGAAAGTATGAAGTGATGATTCTAAAAAGATATCGCTCACCTTTATTGGACAACCCGTTGCAAAGATATAGTTCAAAAGCGGCCTTAATTGCCAGTTGCACCATAGGCTTTAAAAATTTAACCGGCTTTTAATGCCGTTCTTATTTGGCAACCCCAAAGCCTTCTGGGCTCTTCGGAAAGTATTCACTTGGGAAGAAATGACAGTTCTGAAGCTGAAAAGAAGAGAAGTTTGCTTATGGATTTGAAATCAGAATCGAAACCAGGAGCAACATGCATTCATATACTTGAACGTCAAACTCGACTGTTGTGATTTTTATATCATAATTGTGCAACAAATATTATTTTTGATTTTGATTATTTTTACAATTATGTTTACATACAATCACATTAAAATTCAGAATCGTCAGAAAAAAAATGTTCAGTTGGTATCCCGGATCGGAGAGGGATTCCAGAACTTAAAGGCCTGTTAAGTATTGCTACAACCGAGCATAAGCGATTTTGCTGAAACTTTTAATAGCCGTGTTTTTCGAAAGTTTGTACGCACAAAAAAACAAATCAAAAAGTGAATACACTTTAGGTCAGTAATCAACAGTGAAGATAGAAGTAAATACAAATAGAAAAAAAATTAAAGTAAATATAACTGTTCTGTTAATTTTCATTGATGCGCAGGTTCAACGATAAAAAAAACCTGAAAAGTAAAAAAAAATACAACTTTTTACTTGTAATATATAGGTACTATAGGGCAAGTGTTACATTTGAAAAAAAATCGAACTAGATTTTAATCAAACTTGACATTACGATGATGGAAAACACCAAAATATTGGGTTCCGCAAATGGCTCTGTCTGCACAACGCGCTACAGACTAAATGACTGAAACGATTTTCTTCAAATTTAGTATTTACGAGTTTTAGGTGATTGTCTAAAATAGATTTTTGAATAGTTTTTTTTAGACAAGTACGTGAGACCAAGTGGTGCATTTTATTTAAATTCATATTTGAAAAATGTACCTAGCTTAAAGGTTATCCCAAACCAATGCGGAAAATTCGTTGACGAAGACGAAAGAAACAACGTGTAATTGTCATTGAAAACAAAACGTTGTTGGGATACGAACATTTCAAATTCAAATATTTTTTTTGGTATTTGGGAGAGCCTTAAAATATGTATATAAATTTAACTACTTACAACATTTTATTCAAAATATGTACTCAGAGGAACAAAAATATAGAACAAATGAAAACCATTAATTTGTTTTTCTTTTTTATTTATGTAGGTATATTATAATTTACATTAAAATTTGTTTTTGTGTATAGAAAAACATCATTAGTGTCTAGTACACAAAATTCTGCTGTATAAGTTGCACACTCGGATTATTTTCGCCCTCATTCGGTTGCTTTGAAAGTAGAATCTTGAATTAGTAGATTTGAATCAGTCATCTTTCGTCTGTGGACATACCTGAGAATTATTCAACTCTGTTAAAATTTTGTCGATTCCATGAATCTTAAGACTTACCCAAGATCATATAGTTTATCATAACACAATCTGAAGTAATTGTTAGATTTGTCATTTTTAATGAGAATATGGAAGATGACTTTAGATCAGATGTAAATTATTCATTCTAAGTGGGATGCAGTGAACAAATAGTAGTTGTGCTCATTTTATCTTTAATCGGAGAATATCCAAGATGACTTCAGATCAAGGTGGTCAAGGTACCGATCAGCACCAGAGAAGATCTTGCCTCGATATCTCACTTTTCCACTCCAGAGTCGAAACGTAATGATCCAGCCTTATTCAAATAATATTTGTTGACCATCTGAAAAAAATGGTTAATAGCCCAGTAGAATTGTTCGTCTATTACTACGAAGGAATGACAATTTATTTTTATTCGATATTTTCCTATAGAAGAATCTTTCATAAAATGTCTTACCCATTTTTGATGCACTTGCACTTAGTATACATTTCACAATTATCATTTCTTTATGTGAAAATAAATTCACAAAATTGAAAATAAATTTGTTTTTAGTTGACATAAATTTGACAGAAACATAATTGGGACAGATAACTTTGTTTACATATGTAAGTTTTGTGTTTTTGCTGTCAGTTTTCAACACGTTACGTTACCTTATGTTAAATTTTAATTGTTTACAGATATGTCAAATTGTTTTTATTTTGTTAATTATTGACTGAACTAGGGTTTTCCAAATTCTTAAAATGGTTTTCCAAATTTCCCGAAGCCATTCCCGATCGATTAATACCAAAAAAGTCCAGCTTTAATTGTTAATAACTAATTAACCACAGTTTTCCAAATTCTGAAAATGATTTTCCAAATTTTTCCAAATGTTTTCCAAACCATGGGAACCAAAAATTTTGAAATTCGTGAAATTCGTTTGCTAAGTATATGGCGGTCAATTATGGTTATATTTTAGAAGTTTTTGACCAAGTTGGTTTTTATTTGGATTTATAGAATTTTTAATTTTTTTTCGTCGGCTTTATTGGTTGAAATGGTGATTAAATGAAAGCAATTTTCATTTTATTTTCCCAACGTTTCGACGGTATTTGCCGTCTTCTTCAGGGGTGTCTTTATTTACAAAATTAAAAAGAGAATTAATGTTGTACATATTGATACAAGTAAAAGAACAAAATATGACTTACATAACTTTAAATTTTAAGACTGTGTACATGTTATCTGTCAAATAAAAATGCATCGCACCCTTGCGGAATCGGAAAAATGTATGTGTACACAACTTATTGTGTGCACACAGAGATAACTCACGCTTGCGGAATTGGGCCCCAGAATGCACACATCCAAATGTCAATTCTCCATACAGAAAACAAGGACGCCATCTTGCTAGAGTCGTCACCTTAGAAATCATCTCCGAATTTTAACTTTATTTGTGTGTTAGAAGGAGATGGGGGTATAGAGAAGGTCAACATTTTTTCTATGGTGAAAACACTTCAAGATTAATTTTTATCTACTTTTTTTAAACCGGATTATCTCTAGGTGAAAACATAGTATAATTCCAAAAATTCACATTTAGCCACCTTTAAAAAAAGGGAAATTGATATGAGCGATGCCAAATGACTTTTCGATACAAAATCCCTTTTATGTAGATTCTATACTAAATTCCAAAACGTTTTGCTTTGTTCAGACTTAAACAAAATCAGCTGTGGAATTTTGTTAATACCATATTATGCTCTCGATGGAACAATAAATCAGGTTAAAACTTGAAAATCTTATATGGTGATCAAAAAGTTAGGAGATATGGTTAAAAGTCGTCGTGCACATTTATTTTAACACATAACGATGCTTATTATGTCCCTCAACTGACACACAATTTACAAGACAGAGAGTGAGTCTTGAGTTGCACAAATATTTGACCCATGGTTTATAGCTATTATGTTAATTCCTGATATCGGCGTATTTATACTTAGACCCCTTTCACACAAGGAAACTGAGTTGCCGGCAACTGGAGTTTGATGGCGAGAAGGGCAAGAAGTTGTTGATATTATGAACTACAAATTATGATCTCACCCTAAAATGTACCTTATAACTAAGTTCCGTATTTTTAGACGAGATATTCCGAGGATAATAATATCCCATCAGGTTATGGGCCCAGAAATATCAAAATCGAAAAATTGAATTAAATTGCATCAGCCGAATAATGTCGTCGTCAAACACAATGCCATCGAACGAGAAACTCACTGGCCGAGATAACTATAGCACATGGAAGTTTGCCATGCAGGCTTACCTAGAACATGAAGATCTTTGGCAGTGTATTAAAGACACCGAAGAAGATGTGAAAAAGATTACCAAAGCAAAGTCAAAGATAATCCTCGCCGTCGATCCCATGAACTATATGCACATCCAGGATGCACTCACTGCGAAGGATGCGTGGGACAAACTGGAACAAGCATTCGAGGATTCCGGACTGACAAGAGACGGTTAGTCTTCTCAGAACACTGGTAACAATTCGTCTCGTCGATTCCGTTTCAATCGAAGACTATCTGAATAAAATTATGACGACAGCGCACAAACTGAATGCGTTAAGATTTCATGTTGGAGATGAATGGGTAGGAACACTTTTACTTGCTGGTTTGCCAGACGAATACAAACCAATGATTATGGGTCTAGAGAGTTCAGGTGTTCAAATAACTGGAGACTCGATTAAGACCAAGCTTCTGCAAGAGTTTTCGAGTAAAAATCCTGCTAGTCGTGAATCCGAAACTGCATTTATGGCCAAACCTTGGAACAGACAACAGGGACTTACACAAAAACCAATAAATACGGGCAGAAATCGATGTTTCAACTGCAACGGCTATGGACACATCAGTAAGAACTGCGAAAATAGTAAAAGCAATAAATCATCGCAACAGTTTAATCAACCAAAAAGTGCTTTTCTTGCTTGTTGAGCTGTTGATGCCTCCGACTCACAGGCATGGTACTTGGATTCATGTGCATCCGCTCGCATTACTTCCCATGCTGATTAGCTTGATGAGAATGCGCGTCCATGTACCACCGAAATTTTTGCAGCAAACACCGAAAAAATGAAAGCAGTTGCGATCGGTTCTACGATAATTCCTGTGTCTGTAAACAATAAAGCTGAAAATATAAAAGCAAATGAAGTAATTTTCGTTCCGAATGTCTCAGCCAACTTGTTATCCGTAAGCAAAATTGTGAAACAAGGACACAAAGCAGAATTTTCTTCAAACGGGTGTAAAATATCTAGTGAATCTGGAGAGGTGTTGGCAACAGCTTCCGATAACAATGGAATTTTCAAATTGGACCGACCGCGGAAGAATGCATTCCTTGCTGGCACAAAAGATGATGCTGATTTGTGGCATCGACGTTTAGGACATATAAGTCGAAAAAATATGAATCTTCTCCAGAGTGGTCTGGCGACCGGATGTAATTTTGAAAAATGCAGTAACGAGCCATGCAAAAATTGTATTAAAGGAAAACAACATCGATAACCTTTCCAGCACAAGGGTAAGCAAACCGAAAATGTACTTGACCTGGTGCGCACTGACTTATGTGGACCAATGGAGACGACATCCATTGGAGATGCAAAGTACTTTCTCACGATGATTGACGATGACGATACCTTGCATGGTTGATAGCAGCGATGAAGCCGATGACACTATTGTTGATAATATCCCAGAGGTGATAATACCCGATGATATAAGAGAAAGAGCCGAGTGTCCGGAGATTCCGAAGATAGATAACACAGAAGAAGAACAACCAACCAGTGAATCATCAGAATCAAACGATGAAGATTATCCACAGAGGCGTTCAAATAGGCCACCGAAACCCAGGACATTTTCGGATTACGTCACTTACTTTACTGTGACAAATGATCCTGCCGATCCTATTTCCGTTGAAGATGCTTTAAGTGGACCGAATGCGTCATCCTGGAAAACTGCAATGCAGGATGAATATGACGCAATGTTGGAAAATAATACGTGGACATTGGTAGATCCTCCGCCGAATAGAAAAATACTTAACACAAAATGTATTGTATTTAATACAATATTTAAAACCAAACCGGGGGATGGCAATGAAGGCAAGAAATTCAAGGCTAGACTCGTAGCCAAAGGTTGTGGACAAATCGAAGAGATAGATTTCCAAGAGACATATGCACCAGTGGTAAGAACATCATCGTGCAGTACACCCCCACGGATCAAATGGTTGCAGATTCCTTAACGAAACCATTATCTGGAAACAAATTTAATTTTTGTAAAAATAATTTTGGAATGTGTAAAGTTGAGATATAAATTTTTGTTCAAGAAAAGGTGTTGATATTACGAACTACAAATGATGATCTCACCCTAAAATGTACTTTATAACTAAGTACCGTATTTTTAGACGAGATATTACGAGGATAATAATATCCCATCAGAAGTAAGGGGAATGAAAAAATCTCCCCGGTCAACAATTTGAAGAGATTTTTTGACGTTTTGCTTTGCATTTCAGTTAGCCCAATATAATCTTCTCAGTTTCCTCCTCAGTTTCCTGGTGCCAGTATCCTGGTGTGAAAGCTACAAGGCAATTAAAGGAAAACATCAACAAAATCTCCAGCAACTGGTTTCCCTGTGACTTAGATTCAACGATGGTTGAACCTTGAACTATCATTGAACATCGGTTAATCCGCCGAAATAATCAGGAATTAAAATTGCTGAACAACGGATTAAATATTTTGCATTAATACATTTTGCTATTTTTTGTATTATAAATAACGTTTTTATATCGCCAATGTCGCACAAGAAACACTCACATTTCATTGGCAGTAGTTGTTGTACGAATGTGTATTTTCGGTTTTAATTCCATAGAAAGGTGTTAAAATCGCGAATTACCTATAATTTGTTATCGATAAGGTTTGCATATCGAATGTCAATTTTTAGGGTAATACTATATGTTCCCACCAAAGCGAAATCTCGGATTCCGTATATTTCAGTCCAAATCTTCGCATTTTGCCATATAGTTTTGGAATTTCAAAATCCGAGATTACGGTGAAATCACCATGAAATCCCAGTACTGATGCGGGCCATTCATAGTGAACTAGTCCATTTTAAACTTCACCACATATCTAGGTAAAAAGCTTATTTTATGTGCAAATTACGATAATTGGCCTCATTCAGATGTCGGTACGATAGCCTATCTAAGATATGTTAGTATCCACTGAAGTTCCTGAACAACCAACATGGAATAGGTTGAATGTGCTTGGCATATGTTTTTGACATTTCTCATGAGATACAAAAGTATACTAAAGTTTTTCGGATAGCTTAAGATTTTTTTTCGGCAGCAGTTGTTTTGTCATCAGCTATATTCTTACATTGGAATACAACAACACCAACCTATCCGGATAGCTTTAGTTCGGTTATTGAATGAGGCCATTGGAATTTAACATAAAACACATGCCCTAAACAGATGTGTAGCTTTTTCACATGCAGCGAAAATAAATTACACAGGTTCTTATGAGGGTTGACAAATTCCAAGGACTGCATGCAGCGCTCGGTACACAATGTTTCTATTTCTAAATTGGCTGCCAAGTTTCATTGCAGCCACAACAGCAAAGAAAAAAATCTGAAATATTTGTTTTTTGGCATTACTCTTATTGACTTAAAAAAATATTTTTGTTTTATGATTTTAAAAATGGAAGAAAATTTAGGAATTGGTTAAGGAAAATAAATTTTTATATCGTAAGCTTTTGTTATAATAATCTTCTGAGGAACAAAATGAGCCCAAAGCTACCCAAAAATTATTGGATTCGATGAGATTCGTTTGGAATTGTGAGGAACAGTAGCTGATTCAAAACTTCAGATGTGTATGCAATACAACTAACATTACGAGACTAACTGAATCGTTGGAAAATAAATCCGCGACAAAGGTATCTTGGATAGCCTATCGGCCGCGCACCGAACGAGGCCTATGTAACGATTTCTGAATGCGGACGTAATTTTGGCAAAACTAAAAAAATCTGAAATAAATCGTTTTTGGCATTACTCATATTGACTTAAAAAAAAATATTTTTTGTCTTAAGCCTAGTACGCTGCTGATGCGAAACGAAAATTTTCGGTGGTCTCCACTAAGAGAGCGAAATGCTAACGAAAACCACAGCGGAAAAATATTTGCGGAGAGTTCTGTAAGCTGTCAAAAACAATTGACAAGTTGTAAAAAAAAAAGTAATTTTGTCACCAAATTATTTTTAGATGGAATTTTTTGTCACCAAATTACTTTTGGATGTAATTTTTTTTAAATAATTCTTGGACTTCAAAATGGTATATGGAACTAGTAAGAAAACATAAATTAGATTTCAAAACCGTTTACACCATCCCAATGAAGGACGTAGTTTTCGAATTATAGTGTGGTTTAGCTCCCAATTTTATTGGATTTCTTAAAATTGATAGAAATTTCATCAAATCGGCAAGTAAACCAATTTATAAATCCAAAAGTAATTGCTTAGTTTGTATCATTTAAATGGTTCTGAGTTTTATTTTAAATCCTCTATGTTTAACCAGAACTATTTTTAAATCCAAGAATTATTTCAAAAATCAAAGGATCATTATTATTTCAAAAATCAAAGGATCATCTGAAGCGCACTAGTGAACTGCCCAAATTGCTGGATAACTATCAATAACAGCGTAATTGGCATTAGCTTTAGATACTCTTTAAAGCTCTTTGGGTACTTCGAATCTACCATACTATAATAATACAACCGTTCATGGCAAATCTCTCAGTGTAATTAAATGCAAATATCTTTCCACTACACGAGAATGGAAACGAATAAGACGTGATTTTCTTAAAAACCGATCGGCGAAATTGATTCTGCTGTTTGTGGGCAAAGCGTATTGTTCTGGAATTTTTGCAAGAGATCTCGATTCCATAAGCATTCTCACGTGGGATGTAGACCCTCCAATGTTTTCAAACTCTACGAATAGTTCGCCGATAAGATAATTACATATAAGAAAAAAACTGTCATTAAGTATAAAACCTGTAAGTAATTAAAAAAACTGGATAGCTTCGAGAAAATAAAATAGATGATTGTACCTTCTAAGGTAAAATGCAAATAACCCATTTACTCTTTTAGAAACTTGAATAAATACATACATATATGTAATGCCCTTCAGATAACGACATTGTGTTCAAATTCTTTTTAAAGACTGTGCAATAATTCGCCATCCCTCTCAACTAACATGACCATGTCCATGAACATAACGTGCAATTCCTTAATAGACAGACGTCTCCAGCTTCATGATGTTGGAGATAACCTGCATTTGCTGCGTCCTCTGTAGTCGGTCTCAGTACGATTTTACTCGGCCATGACCTCGACGAACTTCCTGTGAACGTGGCTGTAGATTTTAAGAGTACATTTCATTGTTCATAATATAAGGAAGTATCAGATCACCTAATCTAGCTTCCCGCGCGATAAGAGATTATCAGATAGTGGCATACCTCCCAAGTAAACCATATATTTCCCTGAAATCAAATCCTGGAATGCGCTTTGATCAATATCAATTGTGAATGCTGGTGATGGATCTGGTGTCTCTTCCCAGCCCTTCCAACCATCGTCCACTCGTAAAAGCTCGACTCCAATCGAAATCAGACTTATCTTTGGTAAATCACTTTGTTTCTGGAAGCTCTAGACCTAATTTCCATTCAACTGTAACTTGATCGCGATAAGCAGCCACTTCAAAATACCTATCTTCATCTTCAACGACAGGCTTCAAAACGGTTTCTTCTTCTGGATTCAAAGAGAAGTATGCGAAAGCTAATGTTGATTTTTCGTTCCCGGTGAAAGTCATGTTTGTGATAAATTCAAAACCATCGTCCAAATTTAGACACACTCCATTACATGGACATTTATTTAACTGACAAAACTCGGTATTCTGACAAAATGTAACCTTATATCATTTAGGGTAAGTACACTCAAAGTCATTGCAAGTATTTTTGCATTCAGAATTGTGCTGACACGGACAACTTCTATAAGGTGATTATATCCATTGTCGAGTTTATTTCCACCTACTGTATACGCCTCTGGAGTTCCACTCAATTGCATTTTTACTAATTTCACCTAAAACAATATCGGCGTTATAAATAATACAGAAGTCAAAGGAATTTTTATTCACTAGTACCTCTGGGTGATGTTAAAGCTTTTCTGGTATCATTACCGAGATAGAATATCTGTCCCGCCGACTGACGAGTTCTGATGAACATTGAAATATCCAATATTGGACGAATAGCTCTTCGTGCGGTCCCATTTGTTTCTACTAAGACTGCAGAATGCGTACTTCTCTCATGTCCAAATATTGCAGCAGTTATATCTAAAAAAAGACATAATTAAAAACCAAGACAAAATGTATATAAACTGAGCTTACTATATTTGCATGTATGCCCTAAACGGGGTCTCTGACATCCACATGAAAACGTATGCCAAAAATCTTTGCACTCTCCATTCGCATGACATGAATTATGCTTGCACTGTTCTGATCTTGGATATCCACTTTGAATATTGACCAGCGATGTAATATTATCTATTTCAGTTTTACCATTGATAACTATGTCTTGCAGCCATCCTACAAAACTTGTTGGTCTATGAGTTAGGTGTCTCCAATACGATTTTAAATTGGGTATCGTTCCTCCCAAATTAGTTAATGGGAAATACGGCTCGCTACAATTCGCAATTTCATATGCTCCAATGGGATAGATAGCCTGTCCGTCGTTGGCCGATAACACTAAATGGGAAATATTTATGGCAATAAACACCTTATGCCAGTTACTGTCGATTAATTTTGATCCAATAAATACCCCTTCCCATTTGTTTCGCAATGAAGAATGTAGATTTAGCCTTCCATAAATTAGTTCCAGGATAAAGCTAACCGGTTTGTTGACCTGCTCTTCCTGTTCGATGCCCTTCAGCTTGCCACGAACTCTGTCGGCGTTCTTCTTGATAACGGCCATCAGACCTTCGAGTTCTTGGTTGGTTTTTTCGTCCGATTATGGCGCTGACAGAATGGCGCTATATGTTTTTTTAACTTTCTCGGCATTGTCTTGGACTTTATCGATCATTTCACAGATTTCTTCGACCTGATTAAAGAAATCATCCATGTAGCCATCGAGTCCTTTGACATTGACGGCCACATCATCCTGCTAATCTGTCTTTCGTCCTTCTTCTTTAGATTGGGGTAAAGGTTAAGTAGTTTTTGGGTCTACAACTGATGATGGTCGTCTGTCTACACAAAGAAGAGAAGAAAAAAGGTGGGAATTGTTGGTCAGAGAGTAGCTACATACAGCGGGCGGTGAACTCTTTTTTCTTCGTTCCCGTGTCTCGTTTGTTGCTTTTCAACGAGACGCACGCATTCCTTCCGAATTCGATTCAACACTCATGTTTCCAGAGGCTTTATTTACATCTTTTTGTCGATTGCTTTCGAGCTACGAAAGAAAACGAAAAAAAAAAACTTTATGACACACTCCGTTTTTTGAGACACGGGTTTTCTTGCTGTTTGGCAATTGATTGCACTGCACTCCGCCAGGGACGTACTCCAAATAGATTGCTAATTGTTCAACTAAACTGCACTTCAATATTATGTTTGGAGTTTTTTTTTTTAATTTTTTCAGATTTTTTTTATTCGAACATTTGACTTGAATTTGTGAGATGGGAGTGTTCTTTCCCAGTGCTTCCAACCACACACGCTTGTGCTGATATACTATTTTTAATAATTCAAGTTTATTTTATCATTTCCAATGATCATTTGATTGAGCAGACGATTGAAAATTTAATAGAATTATTTACAATCAATTTTAGAGTTCGCGAAAAAATTAACACACAACGAATCACACAAACTACCTCGAGAACTACCTAGACCATAGACCACTGAATTCGCCAGCAATCGAGACAAAGGTTTTATTTTCGTTGGGCGCATTTTCCTTTGCAGTAACTTTGTTACGTTTTCTGAATGGCAGTAACCAGTTTGTGGGCATTTGATTTCAACCGAACCACCTAATTCAATCCGCGGTACATTGGTAAATGTTGGAATGTATTCTTCGTTAGGTCACATAGTGTTACGATTCCCTCGCCTTATTGTGTACACCAATAGATAAACCAAGGGATTTTGATTTTGTCCATACATGGACGGCAAATGTGATTTTTATGTTGTAGTGCTCCGTATAAAAAGCAGGAATTGGAGGATGACGTGAGACCTGTTCGGCAAGGATGGTAATTGATTACGCTTCCGACAAGGAATAGGCCCATCTTTGACTTCCTCATTATCAGGTTTTTCTCCAGTAATGTTCCAATGGCACTGGAACACTTCTCCCAAAACCGGATTGCACGGCTTTTTGGCAACAGAACTCTTTCGTCTGGCTTGATAAGCACTCAAATACCATCTTATAACTTGAACAATTCGATTTCGCGGATCATAACTCAGCGATTTTTAAAAACAAATTTATGTGAAGGGTGTGTTCATTCCATTTTCCCATTTTCATTTTGCAGACTTAGTTTAGTCGATGTTGAAATGGACCTTATGGGACTTATGGCCAAAATTTAAAGAATCTGAACTTGCACTTTTCCGAGATAAATAGGCTTTTTTAAATGTTTTATTAGACGTATCCATTTTTAATAATATTTTTCTTTTCAATACACTGAACATTGCACAAAGAAAATAAAAACCAATTTTTTGTTTGTTTGTTTCAATAAAAAAAATGAAATGTCAAAATTTCGCAAGCAATTAATGTGCCGGTCAATTAAATTGAGAACGAAAAGAGTGGAGAATTGTACTAAGAAATCTAGTACAGCTATCCACTAAAATTACACATTTCGTTGTTCAGCAGCGTACTGGAAAACGAAAAGTAGAACGAAATTATTCGTTTATGATTTCGTCGTGTCTTTTTGTATGGGATTTTTCGTTTCGCATCAGCAGCGTACTAGGCTTTATGATTTAAAAAATAGGAGAAAATCTATGAATTGGTTAAGAAAAATACACTCTTATATGATAAACTTCGTGTTAAAAGTATAGTCATGAGGGACAAAATGAGAATACGAGTTAGATTTTTCTTTTTATTTCATTTAACATCCATTTTCAGTAAATTCAAAATCTGTTAGCACATAATGACTGTTCTCACAGGGCACGTTCAGATGTTGATACGATAGCCTATCTAAGGAAGGTTACTATCTGTATAAGTTTCTGAACATCAAAAACCAGATAGATTAAATTTGTATATTTTCGTGCAAATGTTATGACATTTCTCATGGAATACAAGAGTATACCAATTTTTTTTCGAATAGCTTGCGATTTACTTTTTGGTAGCAGCTGTCTTGTCAGCAGTTGTGTTTCAAGACGGGATTACAACAACACCAACCTATCCGGATAGCTATGGTTCGATTTCTGAATATGGAAATAAATTTGGCACAATTATATGCATAATAAATGTCAGAGAGTATGCACATGTGTTTCGTCTAAAACCACAGCCATGCGTGCAGACATGCTGCACACCAACATGCTGCACGCAAAATATGAACAAGATTCTATATCTCTTGTGAGAAATTTGTGCACGATGAATGTAGGATCACATGAAACGTCAAATTTTAGTTCTCCATTTATTTCTTCTGAGAAGACAATAAATAAAATACAGACTCTTATATCTAAAAATAAAAAAATCCAAACATAAGGGGCCTTCACAAGAAATTATAACAACATGACACATTTCTTGTAATCATTTATTTCAAGTAGAGGCCTAAAGGGTTAGTATACTTTTGTATATGTTGATATACTAGATATGGACTGCTAGGAGCCAACTTCGCTTTGGACCTCCCAGCGGAAATCACGAATATTATCAAGTACCAGTGCTCAAGGGAAATTTTTTTTAAAGAAATCCATACACAAATCCAAAAATTTCCTTTTCTCTATTTTCTACAGAAAAAAATAGGCAACTATTGGGTCTATTCGGCGAGATCTTTTATTCTGTTATTCTGCTATTCTGTTATGAATTTTCATACAAAAGTTTAAACTGTCAAAAAATCTTTTATGAATTATAATTTTGGTATTCTGCATGCTTAATCTGCTATGAAATCTGTTAAGAAATCTGCTAATGAGCTGTCAAAACTTCGAAATTCTCAACAAATCTTTTACGAACTGCATTTTTGGTATTCAGCATGCCACAATCTGTTATGGAATCTTTTATGAATCATAACAGAATAAAAGACACATTTTGGTTACTTTTATCATAAAAGATTTAAATATATGTAGTAAAAACTTTTATTTCGTTAATGAATTATTCTTAAAAGGAGACAGATATAACAAAAAATAATTAAAATGCATAATAACAAACTCAAATATGTAAATAATTTGAAAACTAAATTATTTCAATACTGTAAAGCACAGAACATATTTGATGGATGAAACATAAGAAATTAGTCGCTTATCTTGCCGATGTGCGTTTTGTACAACTTTTTTATAATGGATATATTAAATTCAGGAACTGTTATGGAAAAATTACAGAAAACAAAAATTTATCTTCGCGAAACAAAATACGATCATTCCACAGGTTAATTTATTGTTATTCGTCAGTGCCAACTGCCGAGAATTTTTATTTTCTACATCTGATAATTTGATAGCAGATTTTAGGTCTGTTCGTATAAATGTTTCTTTTTCGAAGTTCCATAACAGACTTTTATAAAAGATCGAACTCCGGAATACCAATTATAAAATATCTTTTATGGTGGAGATCTGTTATGCATCATAACAGAAAATTCATAGCAGAATAACAGATGTGGCAGAATAGGCCTATATATTATAGTTCTTTACGGATGAGCGGAATACAATGGCTAGATCAAATATCAATTTATTTTTTCTTTACTTTTCGACGCGACTAATAAAATTTAGCACACGCTTTTAAGTTTAGGCAGCATTTAAGTTTTTGTTTTAACTTTTCGACGAAATGAAGAAAATCTATAAGATTTAACACAACTGCGAGATATAAGTTAAAGTGGTAAAATGGTAAATGAGCTGTCAAAATTAAACAAAATTTACCAAAAAATGGTGAACTTTTCCGGAAAATTGTGTGTGGGAAAGCTTACCATCTGAATATGTTAAATGTGGAAAACTTTTGACACATAATTTTGACGTTTTATGTGTCATAGTCTTGTTATAACTATCTCTCTTTCTCGTATTATTTTTGGCCGACATTTTTAAATGAGAGTAATAAACTAACCGTTATTAGTCAAGTGAAAATATAGGAACAAAAAAAAATCATTAACCACGCTACACGTTGATTTTTAGGTGCGTTCATGATACGTGTGGTAAACTTTTCCATTTCCGATGTAGGAAGGCTTAAACGGATTCATGAATACTCTTAATTTATAAAGCAGATACTGAACTCGGATATATCTAATATTTCCATTAACCATCAGAAGTGAATTCGAGCCGCAAACCTCAAAGTTAGATTGTTCTTCCATACAAGTATGTATGTGTATATGGAAAGTACATGGCTTTATTTAAGTTTAATGTTTTTACATTTTTCTGGGCATTGCAAATAAAACAAAAAAAAGTATGTTAATACTATGTTCCCACCAAAACGAAATCTGAGATTTCAGAACGAATATTTCGAGATTTCAAGTTAGTGTTCACACCAACCAAATCGACGATTTCGTCTCTCAGAAGCACAAGCAACAACCAATTTTGTTTATCTAATTCATCAACCCAAGCAACGTTGTCAAATGAAAATTCATACTCTCTCTTTTTATCTCCTTATCGTTAGATTGAAAGATCGTAATTTGCACATAAAAAGATTTTCAACTAGGTATGGTGGAGTTTAAAATAGACTCGTTCACTATGAATGGCCCGCATTGGTACTAGGATTTCGTTGTGATTTCAACGAAATCTCGGTTTTCGAAATGCCAAAACTATATGGTGAAATCCGAAGATATGGACTGAAATCTATGAAATCTTATAGTCCACCAGCACTACAGCATTGTTTACTTCGTATAAACCATAGATGTCAGCACTTCTCTTATACAAAATAAAAAAAGATGGCCCTAGTTTCTTTGTCTGTTGACTAAATATGGTGCCATGACAAGAGTGGCAATAGATGGCTTTTAAAAGTAATATTTTTGTTTGGTGCTTTGCCCCGAGGAACGTAAAGATCGTTCTCCCCTTTTTCAATAGAGCTTTTGTATGGAACTGACAATCGACTAGTGGGCCATGTATAGTATGTCAATGTGTCTATCCCTTCAGAGATCTGAGTGCTCCCATTCTAGAACTGCTTTCACACAAGGATACTGAAGGGAATTCCACTTACTTCTCGCCCTTCTCGCCATCAAAACACCTAGCTGCCAGCAAATCAGGGACCCAATTCCGTAAGCGTGAGTTTTCTGAGCGTACACAAAAGTTGTGTACGCATACATTTTTCGGATTCCGCAAGGGTGCGATGCATACTTTTTTTTGAATGATAACGTGTAAATTTATTCAGGCATATTTTGAGGGTGAATCATTTTTGTTTGCACGGAAAAGCATTCACGCTTGCGGAATTGGGCCCTAGTTAACTTGTGTCAAAGCAGTTTATGACTGGTATTACACGACGACTTATGAGTCCCGATTCTTATCGAACATAATGAGTGCGAAAGAGGAAAAAATCGAGACGGAAGAAAATTGCCCTGTGAGTCGCGGGCCAAGATTTCGGCAACGCACTTTTGACGTTCCCCTTTACAGTAATTTGTTATTGAAGCATACGCTTTATTTCCTATCCTTGCGTGGGTGGGTAATATCCACAGATGAGCCATACCAAGATGGGAAACTTTTATACGTTTTACCATCCAAAATTCATTTGTACATTGTTGTATTGTAAATTTCACTTTTGTAAAACAAATCCTTGTATATATATCCTAGAGAATGTATATGTTTTCCAATAAGAGGTGTTATTTTGATATTCAAAAAAAAGAAATGCGTTGTTGAAGCGTGTATCGTTCCATTTTTATTAATAGCGTAGTTTCTACTTGTCAAATGTCAAAAAATGACAGCTTCAAAAGTGACAGCTACCGAAATAGCGGGCTATTCAAAATAACACCTCTTATTGGAATACCTCTTACAAAGCACAAATAGATGTGAAATCAAAATGACCGTTAGCTTGTTATGCTACGTTTTCACCTAAAGATAATCCGGTTTAAATTGAGAAGATTAAAAATTAATCTTCAAGTGTTTTCACCAGTGTTAAAAAGATTAGTTTGACATTTTCACTATGAATTGTCATTCAAAAGTCAATACAACAAGACAAAAACAAAATAATTGGGAAGAAGAATAATAATTTCGGTGCAGTGAACAAATTTAATTTCAATAAATAAAAATGAGTAATAACATTACAATATTGTTATCCCAACATCTTGCAGCATATAGATATATTTACATAAATACTGTAATCGCCTTTGCGAGGCTTTCGTTTTTATATATTTGGGAAAGAACAACTTCAAAGTATTACTGTAAGATAGCTAAAATATTTTCCATTAAAAATTCGAGGCACCGACCGCTTTGGTCTTTGTAGCTTATTGGCATTTTTATTTTTATACTTATTTATAAACAAAAACAGAATTTAAAGGCAACGAAAAATTATACCAGACAAAAACAAATTAAATAATGTTGGACAGTTTTTTTTTTATTGAATGTCAATGGAGAAAATATGACGTTAGAATAGGCGCGTTCTATGAAATAAGGTTTGTTTCTTTTGCGAATCTTCTACTTCGAAGAAGATTTCAACGAGATTAATTTCTAATCTTCATTTAAGGAGATTAAAATTTGTATGGGAAAACTTCAAGATTTAGAAGATTTCAAAGAGGATTTATGGTTAATCTACTTAAATCTGGATTAAGTGGTAGGTGAAAACGTAGTATTAGGCAAACCAAAATGTATGCCGAAATTTCCCATCATTGTGTTACTCATCTGTGGTGGTATCAATTTGTCATAATAGATAATAAAATACAAATTAGTATTTATTTACTTTGTTTTAATCACCATCAGACCGAAATTAATTTTTCTGATTACATAAACATTTTTGACAATTATTATAAAATGTAATTTCAAACAAAAAAAAAAACGAAATTCGAAGTAAAAGAAAACTGTCAAATTTGAGTCTTCACTCTAAACTCTTGTGTGTAATAGCGCGCACCTCAGCGTACGTAAGAAGAATTCTAAGAAAAGTAGGAACACATAAATAGTGGTGTAATACCAGTCTAGGTAATAAATCCAGATGTAAGCCTATCACAATTAACTTATTTCCTGAACGTGAAAAAATCCCCGCACGTTGTGTCATCTATATTTTTTTCTGTGAACTAAATAAAAAAAAAATATATTCGCCATTTTTATCAAGCGTTTGCGTTTTGATTTGACACCAAAACAGAAAAAAGACAAACGTTTAGAAAATACCATTTACTTTTAATATCCCAAATAACAAATCAAAACAAATAAGTCCAATATAACTGAAAACAAATTCTCAATTTAATGTACTTACATTATATTTACGAAGGCTTCTTTTATATTTTGATATAACATTTTAATTTCAATTACATACAAAAATGTATGAACACACAAAAGCCTCACCAAACTACAAACCAAGAGAAGTAGTGCTTCAAGAAGAATCGGATGACGAGGACGACGAAGCAAAACGGACAATCTTCTGTGCGAATATCGACCAAAAGGTCACGGAGGAGTTGCTGTTTGAAGTTTTCCTGCAAGTAAGACAACCGCAATCGGAAAATTATTGAATTCTAAAGAATAATCATTCACCATTCATATTCATCCCTTGCCAGGCTGGACCAATTGAATCAGTTAGAATACCCAGAGACAATGGAGGGCGCCAAAAGACCTTCGGCTTTATAACTTACGTTCACAAGTCCTCTGTTCCATACGCTCTCAAACTCCTGGCTGGACTCAGTCTTTTTAGAAAATGCCTGACAATAAAAGCAAAAGACCAGCCAGCAGTCATACTCCCCAACGATTGTGAGCCACTGCAGCGACGAAGTGGCGGTGGCAGAGACGGCTTTGAAATGCGAGGAAATAATTTCAATGGCGGCGGCAATAATCCTTTTAAGCGAGATAACTCCCCGCCGAAAAGAATCGACCGAGGTTCGCAAAGGCGAAGTGATGAATTGCAAAAGCACTCGACGCAGAACTCACGTCCGCATCAGGTTTCACCGTATTCTCGGTCAGATCCCTCACGAGATCACGGCGGCGGTGGTGGCGGTCATCACAACAGACACAACAACAACAACAGACGGTCCGATCAGAGAAACAGACACAGATAACAGATGATGCCATCATTGAGGAATCTTGTACAAATTTATAAACATCCGTGCATTATCGAAGTTTACATTTAATTTTTTTTTTCAAATTAACAAATTGTCAAATTGAGATCTTCTCTGTAAATAGTTCATATAAGTTTTTCTAAAAAAAAAAAAATTACGTACCTTAATGATTTGAATCTTTTTGTGGTTTTAAGGATAAAACCACATTAAAGAGAATTATTTCTGGAAAAATTCTTTCAGCTAACTGAAAGAAAATGATTGATACTATAGGGATTAAAGGGGTGAATACCGACAGATTTCATTGATTGATTCCATTTTTGGAATTAACTAAAAACTTACTTTTTGCAACAAATGTTTTGATGCAATGAGTTCGAGTTCGAAATGACTGGCTTAATGGATTTTGTCTTGTCAACGATTGGGTTTGGTTTTTAATTCAATTGAAAAAACTTGCGATATTTCATTTAAATATGGGTGATTTCATAAATGCATGGTTTGCGAAAATCCGCGGAATGCATAGCATTCATAAATGTAAAACGCAAATATAAGTTTTCACATGCATTCCGATTTTTTTCTTAAAGAAAGAGACTAATATGATGTAAACGGTGGTACACCTTCCCTCACTGTTCACATCATGTCTAAATTTCGGCAAGAAAATTCAAAATTAAATTCAAAATTAAACTCAAAATTTAAAAAAACATCAGAATTGTTTCTGGTCCACAGCAAAATGAAGCAAATCATAGAAAATATTAATAAATGCATTCCAAAATGCATGCGCAAATAGTTTTTCTGACGTTAATATGATCGCAACTGATTACATGTCAACAAAGCAACCATGCATTAATGAAAGCGCCCTATCATATTTTTTGTGCTTGCCAAGTTTCTTATCTCTAAATGGTTACGATCTACATTAGTCGTGTAGCTAGGCTTGCCTAAATATGGTTCGAACCTAATCGAAAAGGGCAGCAATGGGCTATATCGGAAATCTCCCTGGGAATTTCGTTTTCCACGGAATTATTTTATTCCTTCGAAATTGTTTGCGATCTTGAACCTCAAACGGAATAAATTTCCCTCGAACAAAAAATCATAAATTACTGCAAAATTCCCTGAGAAAGGTTATTTCCGATACAAATAAATGGGAACTCTATGTTTTATCGAAAACCAGTTCACAGAGTAACGTTTCACCGCCGATTTTCTAGTACATTTATCTAATACTTTTATTTGGGAGCGACATTAGCTACCACCCTTAATACTTTGAAAAGTATTAGGGCGTACTTTTTTAAAAATATTTAATTTTTGGAATTATTTTTTAGATTTCACATTGTGGCGGAAAGTATTTAAGCAGTTGTGATTGCAGGGGATTCTTCAGTTCTTATTAGAACTCCGAAGAGGTAACAGCTCTTAGAGAGATATAAATAGATTATGGTCTTTTATTGAGTGATGGTACGTAGGAACAGGACTTGAACGACGTTTCGGACGTGGTGAATGGCCTTTGTCACGTGAACGCTTAAAGTGGCTTTTAAGCGTCTTGAAAAAATGTACTCGTAAAATGCAAAATTGAGATGATATTCAATCTAAAGCTGAAAAGCGCTTAAAATGGGTTTTAAGCGTTTAAAAAAAAATCTTGCTTACACCATGTAAACTGACTGAAATTAAAAAAAAATATTTTGTTGGTGCTTTTTGCACCAAATAAATTTTATATAGCATTTAAAGACAAAATGTAGGACGCCGAGAACATAAACGAATGCAATTAAAAGAAAGATGTTTTCGTTTCAACGCTTTATTACAAACTGAACTTATTTCTTAACTTAAACAACTATTGATACCATGGTACAGTAAGTAGTATGTACTATTTTACATATATAGCTGTAAAGGGCATACTGTTCTATGATTCGATCTATTTCAGTTAAGAGTTGTATTACATAAAAAATGATTTGTATTACATATTAAAATAAGTACGTAAATGAATTTGCAATTGCACTCAATTGCGTACAGAGTGTTTAATATTAAAATATAACCAATTAATATTTATATATACGTATTTAATTTATAAAATAAGATCAGCTATAAAAACAGTGTCGATTTTCAGGTCTCTAAGAAGGTTTGTTCAGATGCAAACGTGATTTGAATTGATAGATTAATTAAAAAATATTTCGATTTTGAAAAATTATTTGTGAGTCCATATGCAAAGTTCTAAAGTTCAAAAAAACTTTGCTTACGTCCAAGCTGGACCCCACCCCAAATCCTATAACTGGCCCAAGCAGGGGGGTTGCAGGGGGCAGCATGCCCCCCCTTTGGCGCCGAGCTTTCTGTACGCCGTGAACATTAAACTTAAACAAAAATCAAATACAATTTGATTTCTTTTGGTTTCCAGCTAAGCTTTATATGAAACTAAATATTCAATGTTTGTAAAAGTATCTAATATCTCTTTACAAATGTTTGGTCGTCCTGAAAATGACGGATTGGTAAATTAATAAAAATAATATTAATTTATGTTTAACTGATATTAATATTCGATGCCACATTTATCGATTTTAGGCTTTAAAATAGCCGTAATTTTGAAAAAAGACCAAAACCAAAAATAGATAATCAATTTATATCTCTTATATACTTATATGTGTGTTCTTAAAAGAACAATTATCTCCTGCATCCATGGCAAGATAGATCGCATCCGATCCGCCAACACAAATTGTTCTTACCAACATTCACTAAACCACACAACTTCCACTTACGAAAACTACACTTCACTTTTCACTACACCGAACAACTTAGAATAATAAGAAACGTACCTATTTATATCTCTTTAACGTACCTATTTATAACTCAGAGATCCGGCCACCACGGAGTTCTAATAAGAACTGAAGAAATTACAAAATAATCCCTCCTTTTATACTATTCTGCTGATACGTTTTCTTTAAATCAGGGAAGTCGTCTGCGTACTAGGAAAACTTCGTTCATGTTGATTCTCATGCAATCGAGTGACCAAATGTATGGGAAGCAACAATTTATACAGGGCCGGTATAAGGTATTGAATTCGTATTGAATTAGTATTGAAAAAGTAGGATTGCGCGGTGAAACGTGGCACTGTAAAACGTGACGCGATAAAACGTAGCCAACTCAAATAAATTCCGGAGGAACCTATTGATAATCAATCCCGTTCTCAACATTCGAATGAGAGAAAAATTTCCAGGGAAATTTTAATTAACGATAATCCCCATATGGGATTAAATTATTCAGGCCTATCACGCATTCCATCGTAACCGGAAATTTGTTACGAATCCCGTAAAAATCTATCACAGAATCCATCGTAGTGGAAATTGTCATACAAATTGCCGCTACGATCGGATTCAGCGAAACCTTTTTTCGGGATTCGTAGAACTTTCCGATTACGATGGAACTCGTGATATGGCTGATTAATTATCGATCAGTACTATCCTGTTAAACGTTCACGTGAATATTTGTCTTTTGCTATCAGACTGAAAAAAAACAAATCTTTCCAAAAAGTATATACATCTCCATCAAAAGTAATTTGAAAAAATTAGATTCTCTTAATAATAATACATACAATAAAACAAAAAAAAAAACATTAGAAAAGCTTTGGACTCAAAAAAAGTTGGAAGACATTTAAAAATAAATGAATTTTTTTACACGGCCAATGAAATTTATCGTCCAATAAAAAAATATTTAAGCCTCAACAATTCAACCGTAGTACTATCGCCTCCAGGAATGCTCATCAGTATAGTCTCGATTTCAATTTTGGTCGTACTGTGAAGTTCAGAGATTCGTTCTTCAGTCGTACTACACGAATGTGGAATGCTTTACCACACACTGTTTTCCCGGTCATTGCAATGTTCAGGAATTCAAAACCAATGTGCACCGACATCTATAAAACCATCTCTCCCTTTCCTAATGCTCACACATCACACTGTGGCTTGGCATAATAAGGGTAAGAAAAATGCTCTTGAAAGTGCGCTCATTTTAAAAAAAGAGTAGGTAATTCTACCGTTTATTTTTTTTTTTGGAAATTAATATTGATTATTGTTGGGCTACGAATTTGTGTTGGTTGATTAAAACCAACAACTTATTTGTTGTTTTGTTGCATGACAAGAGAAGTGGTGGAGGGCGCCATTTTAATGCGCGGCAAGGGGAGCGGAGGATACACATAATCTGCTATCCGATCGAATCACGTGAATATTTCACTCAATTGTTCACTATTTTTTTCCAAATGTCTTCTGTCAATTGAGTCCAAAGCTTCCTAATAATTTTCTTGTTTAATTCTTAAGAGAATCAAATTGTTAAAATTTATTTTTGATCGAAATTTATATACTTTTTGCAACAATTAGTTTTTTTCCGTCGGATAGCAGAATACAAATATTCATATGTGAACGTTTAACATAGAATCTAATTGTTTAAAAAATACATCAATAAAAAAATTATTGCTTATTTTGAAGCACCTAGGAAATATTGGTCAGTTTTTGAAACGAAGAATCAAAACAACAAAAATATCTATTGTATAATAAAATACTAGATTTTTTCTGAACTTTACTTTGAAGATATTGCAATCGGGGGGAATTTAAAAATGAGCAAAGATTCCTACGGTAGGGTGGGTAATGGCCTCACTACCTCAACGTATGCAGTGCCCTGATATTCCAATAGTCCGTCCGTCTATTTGTAGTCTGTTTCCTTTTCCCTATTTTCCCAGGTCTGATAGGTGTGTTTTTTTGCAAGCGAGGTTAAGTTTCCCGTAGCAAGATCCCAACTAAAAATAAACTTCCAAGACGTCGCTCCATTTTATGGTTTGTATGAGGCTTAAGCTTGTATGATACTTCTTTTTTTCTCATTTTTAATGCATTCAAAATGCAAATAGAGCAGTACAACAATTCTCAAATGGAAAATCTCATTAAGAGTAAGTGGGTACACAATATAAACAAGAATGCAAAACTGTCAACAAAAAAGTACTAAAAATGAAAGTGAACTTTTGGCCTTTTCGATTGGCCGTCCAGAACTGTTCTGACCCCCACAAAATGACAGCTGTTACTCTAAGCAGAACAAAAAACGATTATGGATTTCATTTCAGAATCGAAAACAGAATCACTAATACACTTACACAGTTAAAATGTCAAAATAATCGGCTTGATTTGTTGTGTAATTTCGTTGTGTTTATTGAATTTAAACTCATTTTCTGGTAAAATAACATAAAAAGAAGCAAGTTATAATTATTATTGATACAAGAAAATGTGTATCTAAATTGAAATCAAGTGTTTTGGAAATTCTTTTTAGCCGATGTGATTTTCTTTTAATTTAATTTTCACAAACACAGTGATACATATAATTAAGAATCAGTTAAATTGTTTACGGCTGTTTTATTGGGGGAACGTGTTTACATTTTTCAGCTAATGGTAACTTTTTTAATGACATTTCTACATTAAAATTTGACACATCAACAAAAGCTTATTATTTTATCATAAGTGTTTGGTTTTGGTTTGTTTTCTTGAATGTAAATATTTTATAAAATGAATACGGAGCACTTGGGTTTATGTGCAGCTAATTTAAATTTAATAGCTTCTGCATAAAAAAATACTCTGCAAAGTGGCTACTACGGAAAGATGAAGGTAATCTGAATTTGTATATTATTATGTAGGAGCAATCATATCCATCTAATCGTTTTAACTATCTCAGGTTTTAGTCACAAACTGATCAGTGAAATTAACAGTGAAGATACAAAATTGTATTGAAATATTTTAAGGATGACTCCTGACTCCAAGAGATCACCTTCTTACTTTACTTTACCTTCTAGTATGCATAAATTACGCAGTACATAACACCTCAACACAAATTTTGCCATTCTCGCAACAGTAAAATAATACAATCGGGTTAGCTGGCGAAATCTTTGTTTGAGTAAACTTAAACAATTTTCAATCTTCACCCTTGTTGCACAATGTTTTTTGTTGTACTTTTTTTTGTTGCAATTACTCCCTCAGAGGGTAAGCCGCATCACGAAGAATCTGATACCTGTTTTCGTCCTGAGCCGTTCAGCCTTTTCTTGTAGTAAATTGAACTGGCAAACTTTTCGATCACAATAGCTGCTGTCTTACGGCACGGCAATGCGAGTTAAGTGATTTGTCATCATCTTTCCATCACCACAACAAAGGACTATCGAGGTCATCACCAGAAATTGTAGACTAAATAACAACATCCATCCCGAGCCGATTTTCACGAAGTAAACATTAAACAGATTATCTGAACGGGAGAAATAAGTTCTGGGGTATGCAATAAAATCGCCAATCAATGAGATCAGAAACAGGCTTCCCAGATAGAGAGCTATTTTGAGGTGGGTATCGTTTAAGATGGCCTTTTTGCAACAAAACATTATTGTGGTAACGACGATTTCCTTAATTATCGTTGGTGCAGCGGTAGGCTGCGTACCTTTGGCTTCTGACCTGGGTACATCTGGTCCTCTAGGTCGGAAATTCATATTCGTACTGACAGTAACCGGCGCCGGCGGTGGATTTGATTTTTTCTTTGTGGCCATTGAGTTAATTTATGTGTTGAAAGTATGAAGATAGAAATGGTGAGTGTTTTGATATTTATATGTTGTCAAAGGTAGGATAGAATTTAAAAGTCGGAGTAACAAATGGATTTTAAAAATCGTGACATGGACAGTTCATTGCAGAACAAACTACTGAATCTTGTTTATAATATTTTTATTTAGTAGTCACTTAAAATAAATTAATTTTAAAAGAATATAGGTTTTTTTTAATCTAAGCACTAGCACTAGGTATAAGAAAAGTCGATAGTTGGTTACAATAAGCACTCCAAATCAGTATCCGCTATATCTTTTTCGCCTATAAAATATGTGAAGGGTGTGCTTCTTTCCAACTTCCCATTTTCATTTTGCAGATTTAGTTTAGTCTATTTTGAAATTGGTTTTAATACAAAAATTAGAATTGAATTTATTTTGAATAATTTAATGCAGAAAATTCACAGAAAAACCAGACACTAGAGAAAACCCAAAGCAAAAGAAAAATCAAATAAACAAAACAAGTTTGACTTTTTTTTTTTATAAAAAAAATGAAATGTCAAAATTTCGGAAGCAATTAATGTGCAGGTCAATTAAAATGAGAACGAAAAGAGTGGAGAATTGTACTAAGAAATCCACTAAAATTACACATTTCGTCGTTCAGCAGCGTACTGGAAAACGAAAAGTAGAGCGCAATTTTTCGTTCATGATTTCGTCGTGTCATTTTTGTATGGGATTTTTCGTTTCGCATCAGCAGCGTACTAGACTTCATGATAGTACTATTAATATCTATATACAATGATGACATTCCAAAACTCTCATTTCTGAACGTTTCATTAATGCTACACATTATGATTTACACATGACCATTTATTTCCTACACACCATCATTTCATTCTATCATTTCAGCTATACCCACGAAAAATTTTGATCTTCATCATTTCACTCATCATTTTGTTCATCATTTATCATTTACATCTACACACTATCATTTTTCCCATCATTCCAGTAGAAATGATGTAAAAAAATGATAGTGTGTACCCTACTTACCGGGTTCGAACGCTTGTACCAAAGTTGAGTTATTTACATGAAACTTGCGTGAAAACGTTAGGCAAATAATAACAAGAATTAACATATCCGAAATGTCAAGTTTTGTTTGTGGTAAGGAACTTGCTAAAAATAGTTTGCGTGTAAAGTCTATGGCGCAAAATTTTAAACATCTTTGCGCCAAATTTTAAACAGCCTGATATTAAGGGCTTAGCATGATTCTACTCAACAGTTTACTTATACTAAAGCACTTTACTAATATTTTCCTAATCTTAAACACTTTTTAACTAGCACCATACTTAATCTATGTTCTTAATAAACTACAACTAAACACGCCTAAAATAATTCAAAAAAGTAAGCGAACTTAACTTTTTGACGTTTGTAAATGTCAAAGTGGCATATGGATTTAGTATGATACTAAAAAAATAAAGTAGCCATTTTGTGATTTTAACTTTAGTAAAATGTTAAGAAAATAGTACGATGCTAAACTGTTTTAAAATTAGCAAAATCTTCTCTTTAACCCAGTATCATACTAAAAATATGATTTAACATATTACTAAATCGTTTAAAATTTTGCGCCTCTGAAATCTGTTTTGACAGATTTTGTTTAGAAATAATTCGATTGTGTTCAGAAAAAAATCAAATGTTTGGAATTCGACATAATTATATCAATTTTGTTGGTTTCTTCTATTTTCTTGGTTGTTTTCGATGTTGGCATTTCTTAAAAAAATAAATGCAGCGACACTAGCTATTTTGCGACTTTTATTAACAACATGTTCGTTGAAAATGTTGATTCAACTCGTTGTGCAACATTGCCAAGATAAAATACTGAATAAATGAATAATAAACTGTTATAATAGTTGAATTTATTTATTAAATAAAACAATCGTATAATTCTATGTGTGTTCCGTTCAAGACAAAAAACATTATATGTAGTTAAATTTTACATATATATAATAAATACTTAGGTATGTATGTATACATAATATGCTCTTATACTAATACATAAACGTTTTTTTTATTGTGCAACACTTATAAAACATTACAGGTATAGAATAAGAACTATTTACAAGAAAAACATTTATTTTGATAGTTTTATATTTGAAATTTAACGAATATTTTTCAATGTTTTTTCGATGTTTCTATAAGTCCGTGTTGGTATCACCTCTAAAAGTAAACGCGAATAATTCTGATGACTTGACATTAATCGAAATAGAGATTTCGCATAGCTCCTTGTTTCGAGGCTGCCTTCAAGCAAAAGATTTGCTCCTGTCAAAATAAATTTATCTCGGTTATCTCGACCCATTGCATATATCTTATCGCATCCAATACGATCTGCTAAGCGATTAAGAAGTTTAGCAGTTGTTGTTCGAACAATGGCATTTTGATGAGTTGCTCCTTTGTTACACAATATATTAAGGACTTTCGATGGTGTTAGATGATCACACATTGATTCTAAGCCTCTGGTTGCATCAGCTCGCAGAAACCTATTTGTGTCGGCTGTGCGGTGGAGTAGAGCACACACCAGATCATCACATTCCTGTTCCAGGAACTTACATTTCATGGTAAATAACTCCGTTGAGGCTTGACAAGCTGCCCGCGAGACCTGAGATCTTAAATTTCGAACAGATTTCGTCAACTGAATGCAGGTCATATGCATTTGATTGTCGAGCGTGTCAGGATGATAACGCATTAGTCGCACCATTGATTTCAGTCCCAACACGTTAACTTCCCAGTTAGGTGAGTCTAACTGGTCAAACGCTTTGTGTAGAGCATCTCGGGGCTTCTCAAAGCGTGTCATGTTATGTGGGTAGAGTTCGGCTTGAGTCATATTGATTGTTTGCTTAACAGGCGAGATTCGTCGGTGTTTCTTCATGAAACAAGAAGTCTTGGATTTCCTTTGCAAAGGGGTGTGTTGAGGTTTAACTGGAGTAAAATCGGTGAGGGTATTGTTAAGTTGGCTTGACTGATAGTCCGAGCTGGTTTCAGTGCTATTGTCTGCGTCTAGTTTCAATGAAGTCCGATCAAAGAGCGATTCGCAGCTTTTTGCAAACGATGATTTACGAGATAAGGCTTTGATTTCTTGAATAGTTGGTGATCTGGGTGGGGAGATGTAGGATTCTTCGATTGTAGGAGTAGGGACCTTTATTTCATGATCCACACTTTTTTGTGGAGATAATGGTTGTGTTGGAGTTTTGGGAGCAATTATGTTGTCTTCGTAATCACTGATGTCTTCCAGCACCTCTTGAGTTGCTTCTGAGACTCTATCAGGCTCAACAGCTGTTTGTTCGCACTCAAGTTCCTCCTCGATTACTTGTGATTTACCAGAAATTCCTGATGAAGGACGAGAAGCCGCCGGGGTAATTGCTTGTGATTCATTGTCTGGAGTATCAACCATATCTACAGCAGGCTCTTCTACATTTGGGGAGTTTTCTTCTATAGTTGTAGTTTCACTTAGCACGACAGCGTGTTCAACTTTTGGAGAATCCCTTTCCGGCGATAAAGGCTTAATAACAACATCTCCACTAGAACTCTCAGTATCCGGAAGGTCCTTTCGATTTATTTCCTCTGATTTTGTTGGTTTATCGACCGAACTTTTTAGATCAACACCATTTGGTGAACTTTGCAGTGTTGCCACTACAGTTGTTATTGGGGTACTACAAGTTTGTTCGGTATGACCATCCTGAGGGGAATTATTTTGGTCTTCAGAAACGTGTTCTCTTATGCTTGAATGGGACAAACTCTCAACAATGTTCCCGTTGTTATTATCGGTGTTTTGTCTCGTTGGTGTTTTTGTGGATACAGCAAGAGGAGTTGTTGAATGGGGTGTAACAGGTGGTGTTTCGTTGATGGGGGATGGTGCGACTGAGTTTCCATTCGAATGGGATTGCAGAGAGGTTTTATTGCTGAAAAAAAAAGTAAATAAGTAATTATTAATGGTTGGTATTGAATTGTCTGTTGTTTTTTTTTTTTTAATGAAATTTTAAAGGGGTTGAAAGTGTATCAATATAAGTCATTGTGTCATGGGAAAAATTCCACTTGTGTATTACCTACGTAAAAAGAAGGTCAAATCTAGAAATTATGCACGATACACATATATCCAAATAGAATCTCCAGTTAAAACATGATATAACACAATCTTAGGGTTTTGGGAAAGTAGAGTTATGAAAAGTTAATTTTTGAAGAAAAAAATATATTTAATAGAAATAACGGGTCCGCCATCTAACTTTTTTTTTCAACTAGTGCTTATTTCGTGAATGGTAACACTTAGCTCATGTCTGATTTGACAGATAATTAGTCTTATCCTTCCGCTAAATGAATATGGTTGTGTATACACTTGAACAACGCTCGCTGAGTAGGCCTGCGATCGACTTAGAGAAGATGCCAATTTTGCCAAAAAAATCATCTTTTCAGATGAAGCTCATTTTGATCTTGGCGGGTATGTAACTAACAACAAAATTGTCGCATTTGGGGCACAAAAGACCCGCACGCATACATTGAAAAGTCGATACACTCAAAACGAGTCACTGTTTGGTGCGGATTTTGGTCCAGAAGCATAATTCGAAAATAAGCAAGGAGTGGCCGTTACAGTCAATGGCGATCGTTATCGGGCCATGTTGAACGAATTTTTGTTCACAAAAAACGAAGAGGAGGATATTGGCAATATTTGTTTTCAACAAGACGGCGCTACGTGCCACACAGCCGAAACTACACTCGATGTTTTGCGCCCATTTTCAAAAAAAAAAGTTATTTGGCGGACCCTATAGAATCTACTAACAGCTCTGTCTTGCCAATGACTACAGAAGTCGCGTGTCAAGGCTTTGCTAAAGACACATTGATTGAAATATTTTAAACGTTCTGTGTATAATTCACAGATGGATAAACTCTAATTCTCATTCATATGCCCACCTGATATGAAAAAATACCTATTCGTGCATTGTGAAATTATACAATGCCTAGATGATTTAGAAAATTCTATTATGACTGCGAAGCCGATATTGTACGGTTTATGGAGTGGAATGATTTTCTATTGGTAAATCCCGATTTAAATCTAGATTTCAATTTTTTCCATCCCCAATGGTGTACGATTTAAGACTGATTTATTTTGGTTATTGCATTTTTGTTTCGAAACTACATGGTCCTTTTAAAGAATCGTGTTAGTCATTTGAGAACAACACATAAGGGGTATCCACGATCTGGTGCAACTGCTCTAGTATCATTGTAAAAATGCAAAAGTGCAACTTTTTTTTGCACCACAACAACAACTTACACTGACTAAGATTTTACAACACTTTTGCACTTTTGCTATACCCTAACCCTATTGCAACAGAAAAATACAATGGTGTTGTCGTTGACAGTTTTGCAGCTGTTTTTTTTCTGTTAGAAGTGGTTGTGTTCAAACTGTTTTTGCATTTTTACTCTAGAGTTGCAATAGAATAGAAAGGCTGCGTTCACGATTTATAGAAAAAAATAAAATTTCGCAATTTTACACCTTTTTGTTGCATCGGATCGTGAATACCCCTATACATTTGTCAATGTGACAGGCGAAAATTGTCTAGATCTGCCAAAATAATCAAGATTTAAAAAAAATCAATTTATTTTGCGCAATGGAAAGCGCAAAGAATTGGTACAATTGATTTATTTACCACATAAGAATGTACCTTCTGTTAAAGCGAATTTCATTTAAATTACAAAGATCTTCTCTCAAAATTGATCTTTTCAATGAAACTTTATGTCCAGATTTATTTGTAGTATTGGTTAATGACTGATACACACATTTCTGAAAAAAACATCTTCATCATAAGATGAAGCAATCAAAAACTCCACAAAATTTATAATATTTAAATTATTAACTTCTTTGTCAATTATTTGTTTAAATTTTTAGCATGGACTGGCACAATTTCACAACAAATTAATAACAAAATATTTTCCATTTGATGTTTGACAGAAAAGTCGTTTTACATGTATGTGCATTTAGATTCAAATCTGCCAACCCATAAGAGAGATCTTTCGTGTTGAGATCTGATCTAGAGTTGCTGTTTTTGTTGAAATGACACTCTCAAAATTCAAAAAGATCCAATCTTTTGATAGAAAGAGCCAATATTTTCTTGTCACTGTTAGTTTAATTCATACAATTTTTTGTTTGTTTAGGTATACGTGATTTGGATTGAAAATTCGATACATCTTCAAGGATTCCATTTTCTATTTACTAAATTAAATTTATATATTACATTTTAATTTCAAAAATAACAAATTACCTACATATATGATCTTACAATTAAACACATGCTTCAAAATGCTTTGACAGTAATTCAACCATACCTCAACTCGCCACAGATAAGAAAAAACCTAGAAGTAGTACTTTAGGTCAATTTCAAGGACCGCACACATTTTTTTTCACCACTGTGAGTTCAGGTTTTCAAAAGTCTATTAACTCTAAATATATACCAAAAGTAAGTAAAAACCAAATACACAAAACAGAAGAAACCAAATAATATTGAATGTTCTCACGATTCTGTTCTATAGATTGATCTTACTGAAAATCTAAAACAGAAAATCGTGTTGTTTTCTGTTCTAATCTGTTCTGGCGTGGAACATCAAATCATATCAATTCAGAACTGAAAATTCCTCACATGGAAAACAAAAAGTAGTACTATTCTGTCCAGGACAGCTCAGAACAAGTCACTGGACAAAACTTATATCTGCGATTCAGGAAGGGTTAGATCCAATTTTTTTGACAGACAAGATGTGCACAGATTATTCACCCATGTTTTGAGCGTAAACAGATTGTGTACACGGACAATTATTCACGCTTACAGAATTGAACCCCAGGGTTACTTCAAGGGTCAGCGAACACCCCTAAGATTTTCTATATTTTCCATTTTGGAAACACGAAAATAAAAACATAAATGTCAAAATGGGAAAGAACAGCACTCTATATTTTCTGGTAAAGTATAACCGTTTTTTCCTGCAATTTGAAGATGAGATTAGGGACGCTTTTCAAATCATTGACGTCTACCAAGTAAGAAAACAATTAAGTTCACACAGTTTTCTGTAAGTACAAGCAAAGTGAGAAATATATTTGTATTTTGTTATTATATACAAATAAATAATACCGAAACAGTTATAAAGTGATAGTGGCATGGTACCAGCGCATTTATAACAGTCTTCCAGTTTTCTCATCTTTTTTTATTTATACAGTGTCTTATAGAGATCAGTGAGATCAGTGATTACGCCCCACTTGATACCATCAAACATTCCATTTATTATTGCCCTAAATAATCTAATATTGTAGATGTATTATAAAATCTGATATAATTTTGACGTAAAATTGAGTAACAAGGGCAAGTCAAGTTTAAGTTTTATTGATTAGCTGTGGTGGACATTCTGTGGCAAATGTTTTCAACGGTTATTATCTGCATATTTTTAAGACTTATAGGACTAACTTTTTAAAAAAGTGGGCTCCCAAAATGCACTCAAAGTCCTATTAAATATTGAGATATTGTGAACCAAGGCATATCCTTATGTGAATTTCATATTTTGAGCCGAGTCTGTCAAGGTCCGCTCAGATTATAAAACGGTTAACCTTTGTTACCTATATTCAATTACTTTTTTAAGTTATCATTAAATTAACTGGGCCAAATCCCGGTGGTTCTTTTGATCATTATTCCGCCCCTGGTACCTAATGATATACAATAAAGAATGAATCTGCTGATTTTTGGCAAACTTATTATGGCAATGGCAGATCATAAAACTACCCTTAATTGCCTTTACGGTTCAATATATTCTCGTTATCGGGGTGAAGCTGTGGTTATATATATAAATTGACTTATTTATCAAGTAATACTATTATTTTCGTGCATTCATGTAAAATTTCATATAAATGTGATTATTAATTCGCGTTTTATCTCTAGTTAAACAGAATCATAATGGCAACTGAGACAATGATGGTGAAAATTGAGCATCGCGATGTAATTAAATTTCTCACTAAGCAAGAAAAATGTCGAAAAACTAATCATGAAGAGATGGTGGCTGTTTACCAGGGTTCCGCACCTTCATTATCAACTATGCAAAAGTGGTCAAGTGAGTTCAAGAGAGGCAGAGAGAGCATTGAAGACGACCCCCGCTCCGGCGCCCCGGCTACTGCTTGTACGGGAGAAAGCATCAAAGAAGTCAAAAAACTTGTTCTTGAGGATGCCCGAATAAAGGTGAAAATGATGGCAGAGATCACCAAGCTTTCAACTGGTACCATTCACACCATTCTTCATGACCATCTTAACCTTTCAAAGGTCAGCCAAGAAGAAGTTCAAAGTCACTCCGTCTGCCGGGAAGCTCATGGCCACAGTTTTGCTCATTGAGTACAAAAAAAAGGTGAAATCATCAACGCCACATCCTACACTTCCACTTTGCATAATAATTTGCGGGAGGAAATTAAAAAGAAAAGAAAAGGGGTAATCTCGCAGCGGGTGTGTTACTTCTTCATGACAACGCTCCTATTCAAACGGCGCGAGTTTCCAAGGCTGCTGCGCGAGATTGTGGTTTCGAAAAAATCCAACACCCACCCTATAGTCCAGACCTTGGGCCTAGTGATTATTTCCTGTTTCCGGATCTGAAAAAATGTCTTCGTGGAAAAAGATTTTCGGATGATGAAGAACTCAATTCGGCAATAAATGGGTATTTTGCAGAGAAAGAGGAAATTAATTTTTTTGAGGGTTTAAAAAAGCTTATCTCAAGACGTAACAAATACATTGATGTTAGATGAGATTATATTGAAAAATAAAAACAATTTAAATTGAATTTCCATTTTCCTTCATATCGATACCGAGAATATATTGAATGCCCCTCGTATCACATTTTTTATGAGATTATAGTAATTTATAATCATATAAATGAGGCATGAGAAAACGCACGTTTTTTTAGCATTAATGGATACAAAAATGTATTTAGCTTTAATAAAACTTAAAGGCGGAACAAATATACATACAAAAATTCACACTTGTTATACAATGTGACGCAAAATTAATCACCCTATCGGAAGATACCACCATTTTTTTGCTAACGTCGCCAGATGCCAATTGAAACAATCTGGTATTCCGTTTTTTTTGTATGGCTATTCATGACTTATTGACGTTTCTTTTGTATCTGTAGATACTCGTACTTCACATCATGGCCTTATTGTACTCCCTAGAATTGTGAAAATCTACGAATTTCTGTTACCGTAGACCAAATGTTTGTAGTTTTTACAGAAAAGAGCGCTCATGAAAGAGTAAAATATTTTCCCATGCTGAGAATTTTAGTCCAAACAATTTCTTTGTACAAAATTGTGAAGACTATCTAAAATGAAGTAGAAACAAAAAAAAAACAATACCTAAGCTGTCAGTTGACATGTGTATCATTACAAAAGTTGGAAAAAATGGAATTTATCGTCTGGTCGGGCTTATTCGTGCAATAAATTAAAATTTTTGATAGCAAATTGTTTATTTTAAAAAATAATTTCACGTAAAAGTTTAATAAATATTTTCACAAATACACTTATTTCGACGTTTAATAGGCTTTTGACACCAAACCCAAAACCGGGTCTTCAGCTAAAAACTTACGAAAACTCGAAAACCGTTCACACTGAACATTTACAAGTTTTCGTTTGACATTTCAATTATTTTGGGACCACAGACAACAACAAATACGTTGGGAATTGAAAATGAAATTACCCCAGCCAGTTGTTTTTTGTTTTCGTTTTTCCTGGCAGCAACCCATCAGCATTTATGTGACGATTAATTGAGCACAAAAGAATGGCTAAAATTTTTGTTCAGTGTTCCGGTACTTTTGTGAAACTTTGTTGCTCTCTCAGACATATTTAGCCCTACTCTTACAAAAATGACGCCTTCACATTTTTGTGCACAAAGTACGGGAACACAATTCATATCAAACAGAATTGACATTTTCCGCCATTTGTAAGAATTATATCATCTTCCTATTGGTTGAATAATTTAACCCTCCTGGTATTTGAAGGATTTGAAAAATAGACTTCTTAGCTTATTGTGTGATATTAAAATAGTTTTGACGACTAAAGTTTTGCACAATTGTACTTTAAACAAAAAAATAAAATATGCGTTTTTGTTTTTAATACTAAGGTGCATGAAATCACATAATTATGTTTAGTGTATGGATATGTAACGGCAATTATTGTGGAGTTTCGACAATTAGACGAACACTAATGAAAATTAAGGTACGAACTGTGAAACATTTCATATATACAGTGAAAACTCTAACCGCGGACAGCTGCAATAAGACACATTCTCGGGAACAAACTTCTTTTTTGAATTTCTCATACAAATTACTCATTCCTAATAACGGACATTCTCATAAGCGGAGACAGACACTTTTCATGCTCATTTTAGATAGAAAACCTCACATACGCGGACACATAATTTTATTTAGGGATTATTTTTTATCAACAAAACAAACAACAGCAAAAAAATGAAAGGACCGTTCTAAGTATACTTTCTGTTTTATTTTTAATACGTAAGAAAATCCATATAAAATCTCTTCCTGGGTTCCCTTTTCTGATCGCGTTTCGTTATTGCACTTGTCATTTCCTTTCCTTGTGCTATTGATTTTTGCAGTCATTTTATTTCATATTATTTCCCTTAAGTGGACAGTTCTCATAACCCGACAAAATTTGGGAGACCATGAGTGTCCGGTTATTAGAGCTGTCACTGTATTTATTTTAAAATTAAAGATTTTTCTTCTTTCACTTTATGTAAATTGAAATACAGTGAAAGCTTAATTAAACGGATACTCATGGTCGCCCAATGTTTGTCCGGTTATGAGAACTAGTCAGGTTAGGGGAAATAATAAGAAAGAAAATTACTGCAAAAAATAATATCAGGAGGAAAGGAAATGACAAGTGTAATAAATGAACGCCATCAGAAAAGGGAACCACACACATTCAAAAATAACACCAACTTAGTTACCCGGGGAATCCCCAAAAAGTTTTTAACAAAACATTGTTCCGTCCGGTTATTACAGCTTCGCGTCCGGTTATCGGAGGTTTTCCTATGGAATTGATTACGTATTAAAAATAAAAGATAAACTATACTGAGAACGGGCCTTTCGTGTTTTGGTTGCTTAATTTGTTGATAAAAATAATCCCTCAATAAAATTAAGTGTCCGTGCATAGGAGGTTTTCTATATAAAATGAGCATGAAAAAGTGTCGGCGTCTGTTTATGAGAGTGTCGGCTTATAAGAAAGTCATTTCTATGAGAAATTCAAAGAAAATGTGTAAGTTTAAGGGAATTGTCCGCTTACTGGATCTGTCCGCAAGTTGAGCTTTCACTTTACATACATAGATACTACGCTTTTTACCAAAAAAAGTTCCCCTCAGTTAGGGGGTATTATTTGTTTGAAAATATCTTTTCTAAATTAAACAATCAGCAAGACAAGGTTAAGTTTCTTTTAAGAAAAAGCAATAATCACTTTCGAAATACAAACAACTCTCAAGGATTCAAAAACCTTCGAAGGCATTCTTCGAGAACTAGATACAAACGCTGTTTGTCAGAGAAATATATATGTATTATCAAATATTAGTACAAATGTCCTTAGGGCACGGACTTTTAGAGGGAGGGCTCAAACAACAGAGAAAGGTTTAAACTTTTCTAAGAAAACTGATATAAAAGAAATAGCACACACGCAACATTTTGAGACGCAACAACAGAAGGTTTGCATGAGCGCATACCTTTATTTATTTAATTAATTTATCTATCCTTGATTTTACTATTAGCTAAATTCAAAATGTCCATAATCAACGCTTAGTTGCCAGATAATACTCGTGCAAAATATAAATACACTTACAAGTCGCCATCATCAGCAATTGCTATTGGAATAACCGGGGTTCCTTGGGCACTTCTCAGGTTATTTTCTTGAATTACTCCAATCGATTTACGTCTCCGGTAATAGCAACACACACAACAATACGTATTACACCAATATGGTACACTTTCGATAGTGGAGCATAGCTTGTCCACCAAATAGTCCTTTGTTTGAATATATTTCACTCGAGTTCTTTCGAAACACTCCGTTATTTTCATTTTTCATTACTGAAAAATTATCTTTGGAAAAAAGGCGATATTTCCAAATATTTAAATGCAATTTTGAAAATAGAAAAGTTAATTCAGGAGAATATGAAATTAATGGACAGACAGACAGAGAGAAAATGGGAAATTCAGGAATTCAAACGAAACGCGTTTGTCGCGAACTAAATAACATTACAGACTGCTTGGGACTTGGTGGTCACTATGGTTTAAAAGGACACTCTCATTATAGTATATCGGGTTTTGTTGTGAATGGACGACGATGACGACTACAACGACGCCGACGACGATACAATATTGTGGGGGTATTCGGTTTTTTTTTTCAGGTGATTTGGCGTTTTAGGGGAGTCATTTCGAGGATTTTAGTTGCGGTGGGTGTGGGAGAAGCACATTTACATGTAGGTTGTGGATTAGTTCTTTGCATTTGTTTCGTTTTTTTTTTATTTATCATCAACATGAGTTAGGGTTGAAATGGTCAACACAGGGTGGCTTGGAAAATCCTATGGAATTTTCGTATGGATATCTTTTTTTTATTGCAGGAAACGAGTAGGAGAAGTTTATGGTGTTTTGAACAAAACTTTTCAAGGTGATTCATTTGAAATTTGGGGACCCATAGGGTATACGCGATGATTTAATTGTTTATTTTTAGAATTTTATTGTAACAATTAATTCGGCAATAATTCGTTCTTAGATTTAACCAAGTATAAGCAAATAATTTCAAAGCATTACATGAACCGGCGGAGATTATATTTATTTTCCAAGGAGTTGCTGAATCTTAATGAGATTATTACGAAAGTCTTTGAAATAGAAAAGTTAACCCAAATATTGTTAAGACTTTCTTATCACACATGTTTTGTCTGGGATTATAAGACAAAATATAAGTATAGAGTGTCCCAAAAAAAAGAAAGGTTAAAGAATATCTTTAAGAAATCATTTCATCAAAATTAGTTCAGTAGGTAAGACAAATTTTGTTACGATTGAATTTTTTCAACATTTTCAATATTAATTGCACTTTCTTCATCCCTTTAACGCTTTTTCAAGGCAAATACGAAGGTGTTCCGTAAAAAAACATCTCTCTGCTTTGTGAATTAAATTTTGAGTAAGCATGTACTTTCTACGCATGAATTAGTTCAGTGATGTTTACATAAAAACGCTTTGTACCATATTTGGTGCAAATGGTGTTCGGAAACCAAAAGTCCACACAAAACTTTTAACCCAAATGGCTATAAGTCTGTATCGCAATTGTGAACTCTTCTTAACACTTTTTGGTAAGCTACAAGTTCAATAGTAGTTCCCACTCTATTTCTTTATTCATTACAAAATTTGGATTGTGTACTAAATATCGAATGGAAATCCCGAATGTCAAAATTAAAGAGTCAAAACTCCGAATGAAAACAAAAATCGGAATTGCTAAAATCAAGTCGAAGCTGAAATACCAAAATATCGGCATTTCCATAATATACACTTTTAAACAAAAAACTAAAAAGGGTGATTCTACAAAAATTGGGTAACTTGCTGTCATCAGTCAGTAAAACTAATTGTTATTATATTTTTTAATATTTTTTATTTTATTCTAAAACAACTTAAAGTCTTTTATTTGGTTACCCAATTTCAGCTATTTATTTTAAATATTAGTTTATAAAACACCACAATATATTCTCAAAACGTCAGTTCTTTGGCATGTCATCACTTCAAAGATCCGGAATCAATTGGCTGTGTAATAAATATTAACTTCAATTTAAATTAAGCAAATTTGGTAATTCACTACAGTCTGTGATGTACTTAATAACGTATATCCCAATTTTCGTAACATAATATTATCACGCTGTTGTTAAAATAATAAACAACTTTGTGTTCATTTTTATTCATCAGTCCGCTGTGTGTTGTTCGAATTTGAATTTCCCGCGAAATCTCACATATCAAAATTCAAATTACAGGTAACGTTCAAAGTTGTTATTAAAGTTAGCTGCAGACCACGCCATTTGACGGTCGCCATTACTGTGCCAGTACTAGTGTTCTTCACCCCAGAACTCACAACTCATTCTTGCATCTAGTAGCATGCATTTTGCCATTTCAACTAAAGATCTGTTCTTTCATTCAGCAGTCCCGTGTTATTGTGGTATACGGAGCTGTGTGTTGATATACAATGCCTTCCTTTTGTACATACTTTAAAACTCAACCTGCTGTGTCTACACCATCATTGTCTGATCTTATTATCTTAGGTTTTGTTAAGAATTTATTTTCTTTGTACTCTACCATGCGATCGAAATTCAGATTTCTCCTTTAGCAAATAAACAACAGTGTATCTACTGAAATCGTCAATAAAGGTTAGAAAATATATTTTCCCGCTAGGTGTTTTCGTTTGCATGTGTCCGCAAATGTCACCGTGAATGAGGTCTAAAGGTGAAGTGCTCTTTCTGTTTGACTTTTACTTAAATGGTTGACGAGTCATTTTTATTTCCATACAAATTTCACAGTCCTTGATATTATTACAATTTATAAGCTTTAAAGGATCACTTAATATTTTTTCCGATTCTAGTCGTTTAAGTGATTCGTAGTTGCGATTACCAAATATGCGGTGCCCGCGATGTAAACAGTTACATTCGCTGCATTCTTCAATATATAATACTTTGATATCAGTTTCTTTTTGTGTGAGCATAAAAAGAGTTTCTACTAGATCTCCAACTTCTACCTCGAATTGATCTTTAGATCGAATTTCACATAGTTTACCACAAAAGCGAACAGTGTATCCTTTTTCCATTAACTTCTTTATTGATAGTAAGCTCCCTTGCAGATTTGGAAGATAAAGGACGTCTTCAATAAGTATTGTAACCTCTTTGCTCTTCCTTTCTTTATTTTGCAGGTACCCTTTTCTTCCGAAATGATATACTCTCTATTTGCTGCTGTAATATGAATTGATCCAGCATGTTTGAGATATGTACCGTGACTCCTGAATCCAAAACCCAGCCTTCACCAACATTTAAGTAAAATCCGTACTCATCTTGTTTGTTACCTTCATGACCGAATTACTTGGACCATTGTGTTTTGATTGTGGCGAGTATATTCTTCTAAAAGTTTTCTTTAACCAAATTTCCAGAGCTATTACAAGTGTATCGTATTTTTGATGTAAGCTGCTGATTAACATAGCGATAGTCCAATTATCTAATAGTTGATTCTCCCCTAGAGCAGTCAGTTTTTCGTTTAATGTTGTCATCTTTTGGATGTGTTCCTCCATGGTTCATGGTGTTCCTTGAGCTGATCCCATGCTGCCTTGGCTGTTTTAGCCCTTCTCACGTGATGAAGTTGACTACCATCTACTGATAGGCCAATAATATTTCTGGCCTCGCAATCTTTTTGCTCCATTCCGAAGTGACTGGATCTAGAATCGGTTTGATAATAATGTCCCACAAATTATCCCTCCGTAGTTGGAGCTTAAATTTCCAGATGTGGTAATTATCCGCTCCCAACTTCGAAATTGATGTTCGTGGGCCGATGATTCTGGGGCCATCACATATAAAATCCAGTTTTGAACAAATGAATATATATATATCCTTTTGATATATATTGAAATAAAAACAAGATATCCTTTCTGTATGGATTTTAAGTTTAGAATAAAACAAAAACTAAAGTTTTTAATTACACAAACATATCTGCCTTCTAGAGCAGTTTTTACGTTGTATGTAGTATGTAGAGTGAATACAAGCATACGAATGTTATATTCAACAATTAGATCGTAAGAGACTTACTCTAACTGTCAATAAATTCCATTTTTTTCTTATGAAGTTGTGTATTTTATCAGTACTGCGTCACAAAGAAAATATCCCTAAAAGTTACCCAATTTTTGTGCAATCACCCAAAAATATATTTTTAGAGTTACTTTTTGGTATTACAAGTACCAAGTTTAATAAAAATCGTTACATTTTTCTAATAGGCGTTTAATATACTCAAATATTCTCTTTTTATTATCTGAGGGGCCGGGGCTCAACTCTAAAAGGCAAACTTGGGGATCCACAATTTCGGGAACCAACTTTAATGAAAAACAACAACATTGCAGATACAAACAAATATTACAGCTGAAAAAGACAGCATCGGAGCTTATTGGGCGATTTACCGGCTGCCATGTGAGCCAGTCCACCCCTAATTTTAGGGTGTAGGTCGCGGAAGATGTTTGGCCCAACTTAACGACATAACTTTTAGACTGACGGAAAATGAATAAAAAAAAATGAAGTCATATATTTTGTTAATATTAACGAAAGATTCAAATCAAAATGAAAGTGAAATAATATTTGTCTGATTAAAACCTTTAAGCATTTTTTTTAATTTGTAGTATTATGTAATGTAAAATGTTATACATAGCATTTAAGTGAGAGTTAAAATGCCTATAAAAATGTTATTAAAAAAAGTTATGTAAAATTGAATATATTTATTTTAAAGTTTGAATATAGTAGCTGTTAAATATGTACAAATATAGTTCATTTACAGACCACAATGTTTTCATTTTTTGACAAAGTTCATAATATTTAAATGTTATAGATTTTTGTTGGTCTTTATTTTACACAAATGGCATTTTTATCTAAAATGGGTCGGAAAATGTTTGATAAATGTGAATTTATGCGACGTTGAATAGAGCCCTAATAAATATACTGCGTAATTATTCAACCGTTGAGAGGTGTTTTATGCTATTGAATAAGAGTTCAAGAGTCGTTTTCTTTTCTAAGCGAAATAACCTTAAGCCAAAAGAAATAAATAAATTCTTTATGATTCAAAATATCTTTTAACGGCCAAGAAGTAATACATATTTTTCTCTTTCTTGGGTTAAAATAAAAGTGAGTCATTCTTTATATTAAATTATTCATTTATTGAAATATTTGAATTTGCCGAAATTTATAAAAAATAAGGTGGTATAACATAAAGTTCTTGTGCAATGTCATCGCTATGCTTAAATGCCTATCCAGTGATACCTAATTTAGTGGACATGACTATTTTAAATAAAAAAAAGGAGTTTAACAACAGAAGTAATACTGTGACAGTGACAGCCGATTTTGAGCAATCTTTCGAATATTCAAAACATTTGTTTGCAATTTTTTTAAATTTAAAGATCTTTTAAGAAAACACTACATATAAATTATAGCATTCAAAATGCTTCTAGATCACAGATTTGAACATAATTCTGTGATATATTTAAAGTCAAAGGATTTATCATCAAAGTGTTAATTTTTATCATGTCTCTCATAACTCTCTTTTATTAATTAATGTTTTTTTGTGTTTTTCCTTAAATTAAACTGATCACCCTGTTCGACTAACAGTTCAATTGCGCGGTCATTTCGAATGAGAAAAGTTTGTAGTGGTAAAAATCAACAATATAGTCCACACAATCACCTTTTGCATATAGAAGGGGAAATATATAAAAAAAAACATCCTGACCCTCCATGAGTACAAATCATTGGCATGGACAAATGTTATATGTACATTTCTAGCGTGAGGAAATAAAACTACCACCCCATAATTCGAAGCTGGGGCTAAGAGGGTAGCCAGCCATTCTGTCACCAACACGCATAATGAATATAAAACAAAATATTTTTAAGTGCCATTTCAATTATTATTCTCTTTTGTATTTTTGATGATCAGTCAAAGTAACCACTTTTTTTGTTTTTCTTTTTCTTTTTCGGTTTGAAGGTGGGCGGCAATAAAATTTCACATTGAGGTTAGTTATTTATTAATTTATCACTTTAAGAGCCTAACTTAACATTGTTTTTACCTTTTTGACAAATGTGGGTCAGTTTTGTATTTAGTTCAAAAACTTTCGACATTTCCAACTTTATTCTCCTTGTGCCTTTGGGTGGATGGGTTAAATACTTAAGTTAATATTTTATGCAACTTTATACAGTATTAAATCACTGTGGCGTATACTTTTTTTTTTTGTCTGAATTGTCTCAAGAGACAAATTAGATTGGTTTACAATTAATTAAGTGGTAAACAGGGTTCGTGCTTTAACAATTATAAGAAAATAAGTAGCAGCATTTGATAGATCATATTTTATTCGTACAAGGTGTACTTGTTTAGCAGGAAAAGGTTGGAAAGGTTAAAGGCTATTGAACGGGAGCAAAATGTCTGACTAATCAATCGGAATAAGTGAGTTTGTATATTATGTCCTTTTAAGTTATCTTCAATTAATTGTTCAACTTATGGTTAGTGATATTTTTCTACACTCAGAGAAAATTATGTGAAGAAATGGCACTTTATTGATTCGAGGTGTTTATAGCATACATCTTTGTATTGAAGTTTAAATTGTGTATAATTGGTTATAACTAATATTGGTTATATATAATATTTTTAAAAAGTAAATGGCAGAAATTGATTTATCGATCCAAATAAAAATTTCATTCACTTTTTACAAGTTTCTGTGTTTTTTTGAATTTTCAAAAACCAAGCTCTTAAAAAATCACCGTTTATATGTATATTGGATAAAAGTAGGATTCTATTTCTTTAATTGCTATAATAACTTATTCATAGCGAAAACGGCCTCATTAAAAAATTAAAAAATGAACGCAAACTTTATCTTAAAAAGCCCTAAAAATGAAACAAAATTCAAAATTAGAATGAAAATTGGAACCAAAAGTTTGTCTTAAAAAAAATATTTTTTTTTAATTTTTTACTGTTTTTGGACGTTTTTTGTTGGGGGTGTTTTTTATCTTCAAGTTTGGAATACTATTTGATCATGAAAAATGGCTCTGAAATTTCACTAAAATATAATATGATAAATTAAAAATGACTCACTACGCCATTGGAGCAATTTTTGGTTAAGAAATGTCTCACAAATCTGAAAAAGGTCCTAAATATATTTTTCTAGCCATACGCATTCTTGGCGTTATTTTTTTGGCATTTTCAAGCTAAGACAATTTTCTAAAATTCCTAAAAAGAAATGTTTTATAGTGGAAAATTTCGGGGTAATTTTTCATTTGTTAAGATTCAAGTATCTATAGCGACTTATAATTAGGAAATTAGTCCTCAACATGATAAAACAAATAAAAACGCACCACTGGTTTGCACGTATACTTGCTCTTATGTTCGATCACATCGTGAGCAAAAGATTCTTAGTAAGAACAGCTAAATATATTTTAAATTCGTTTTTTTACTTAATTTGTTATATACAAATTTCCTGAGAAAAATGTTGGTATGGAAATTCTAAGGTATACCAATATTAATTTAAAAATAAAATCGAACGATTTTTGCGAAATATTGAATTTTCAAAATAAATCCAACAAATATTTTTGGAAGAATTTGTGCCTATTTAAACATTTTGATCGAAATCCGTTGAGCCGATAGTAAAAAGCCAAAAATCGAGAAAAATGTAGACTATACCTAGTGTACAGAATTTTTTTTATCAAAATCGATATAGCCGTTTTCGAGATAATTTACAGTTGGATTTTTTGCTACAAAGACTAGCATGGCAGGCACCGATATTTTTATGCCTAGAAAAAATATTAAAAGAAAAGGATCTAGGCATTATTCTAAGACGCTTGAGTGATAAGTTTGAAGAAAATTGCTGCAGCGCTTAGTTAAAGATGACAGGCAGATTGAATTGCGGGACACACCTTCCCTGAGTGATAAGTTTGAAGAAAATTGCTGCAGCGCTTAGTTAAAGGTGACAGACAGATTGAATTGCGGGACACACCTTCTTCGTGGTCTTTATCTTAGTAATGTCAAATTTGATCAAAATATTTAGTTCGATTTTTTTTTCAAATATAAATATATATCGCAAGTAAAAACGAGCCACAAAACACGGGATATCACTCCAATTCAACAAAATTTTATTGATGTTTGTTGCTACTGTTTTTCATAAAGTTTGTTGCAAAACTATCAAGCGACTTCGCATGATATATTCAATGTTCATCTTTCTAGGAATTAAATCATTAACGGTATTATTAGTAACGTTTAAGAGTTTGTAATTTTAAAATAAATAGGATTTATTTATTAAAAAAATGAATGTGTGTACTTATGTACACTTGCCAGAAGTAAGACTTCCCTAATTTGAAACAATTTTTTCTTTGGTAATTCTAAGTCAGCTACAACCAGTGTGACCAATGAAAAATTTCAAATACTGCTAAGATAATGGTTTTATCAGGATTTTATTAGAAAAAAAACTGCTGAGAAAAAACTGCCCAAAATCCTGCCATCTCTGAAAATCTGTAATTAGAACGCAAAAAAGTACGACGCTTAAAATACTGAGTGTATATTTTTTTGTAGTTTTTTTTTTTACTTTAGTATGTTGGATGTTAAATAACTAATTAAATCCAAATGGAAGTTAAGTTTATTAAAAAAAAGGAAACAACCTTAAAAATACATAATTATTAATCCATTTTGCAACAAAAGAAACAAAAAAAATCAAGTATCATAGTTTGTTAATCTAATTAAGTAAAAGGTATTTTTATAATTTTTTTAGTGTAAAAGTTTTCTGCTTTATTTAAAGCATCTTCAAAAATATCACAGGTTTCTTGTTCTTCATTTACGGTAAAATTATCTTTTGATGAAGCAACTTGTTTGATTATATTAGGAGGAATAATGAAGACATTACAACTTTTTTTCAGATAAATTATCTCGGATAAAAATTGTACTATTTAACATATTCATTTTCATTCGATTCCTTTGTTGATCCTTTACAAGATTCATAAAACTAAACACTCCTAAAACTTCAGCATGTGAGAGAGGAAAAACTAAAAACGAATTGACAAAGTTTGACAACTTTTTGTAAGGGTTTTCATTGAAAGCATAGGTGAACCTATTTACCTCGCACCAAAATGCAACAGTATTTCAATATTCTCCCATTTATTTATGTAGACTTATGTTGTTCCATTGCGATTCATTTTCATGTTTTTATCTTTAAACGAATTTTTTAATGGTTGCTTATAAATCCGGAAAACTTTTTTTTAACACAAAAAAATGTTTACTTGCTCAAAAATCCGTAGATTTTGTGGAGTTCACGATTAAAGCTCTGTAATGAGCGATACGCATTTATGTTTGATGGAGTTTTAATTTTTAAAGTAATATTTTGTTTTGGATTTAAGAAATATGAAAACCTGTTAGATTTCAAGCTAAAACCAAATTTCCTGCTAAAAAAAACTGCCGGCAGGATTTGAAAAAAAAATAAATGCTAAACGCAATCTTTTCCTGCTAAATTAGTTAAAACAAACACAAAAATCGCCGTCAAATACACACAATACGCACTAATCTATTCTTATCAAAAAAAAACTAACCAACTAGAACATTAGACGGGGGTCAAATACACACAATCCGTATATCTACTCTATTAAACTATGCGAATCCTCAACGAATCTACAAGAAAAATTAAATAAAAAAAACAAAGCAACAAAAAAAAAAGAATTTCTCATTGAATACACACAATTCATGTAGGTACCTAAAAAATGAGAATCCGCAACACGTACAAACAAAAAAAAATCCTCAGCGAATACACACAATGCAGATACATATATATCTGCACTCATCTATGAAATTCACAAACGAACAAACATGGCATATGTCGGGTCACGTCAGATGTCGGTCGGAGTTTTACTTTAAAAATTAAAAAAAAGATGCGAAGCAACAGTAGTGCGGAGTTGGTATTAAATAAAGTTTTGTATTCGGCTAAGGTCATAGTTAGTACATAGGTACTACATATATAGCAAAATTTAGATTCGTAAAAAATCGAGCTCGAGATTTTGATTAAACTTGACATTCTGACAATTTACAATGTCTGTCTGTCTGTAAGCATATTGCCTAAGCGATTGAATGGATTTTCTTCAAACTTGGTACATACATTGTTTGTTATTGTTTTTTTTTTTTTTGGGGGGAAATATGCCCACATGTTTTTACTTTCTTTTAAACCATAAATTAAGGTTAATTATATTTTCTCAAGAACTGCTCCAATGATAAACATTTAATTAATGTACTTTTTGCTAATTATTTTTCTTTTGCAATAAATGGTTCTTTTTGGTACCACTAAGTAGAACCATATTTTTTGGTTTTCGATTTCCTGTTCAGTTGATTTTTTGAACACAGAAACTACTGAAAAGTTTAAACAGTAATGCAAAATTTTTTAAGAACTATTTGTTTGAAATTAAAACAAGAAAGCAATTTTTTTTGAAAACTCAATAGCGCAAAATTTTAAACATTTAAAACCTACACTAAATCAGTTTTAAAATGAGAGTCGACTAAATCTTACTTTAACGTTTAAGAGGTTGTCTTAATTTAACGCTTCTTTATATTTTTTAAATATACCTTATCCAGTTGACGTTAGATAGCTATGTCATAACAGAAAATTAAAGAAAAACGTTTTATGAAGAAGATTTTGATATTTTAGAAAGGCAAAAATATATAAAGTTCGAGCATTTCCGTTCGAAGAATTTGAGGACATTGAAGTTTATTCAAGATACTAATTTGACAAAACAACGGTTTATTAAAAATGAACCTCAAAATAAACCGATAAAATGGCTTACTTCAATATTTTAGGAGCAATTCATGGAATTAAACAGTTAATTAATGATTGAAGTATAGTATTATATTTTTCTTATTTATAATTACTTTCAGATTTGCTTCGACTATTTAAAAAGTTTTTGGTAACAAGAGTTACAGTATTTTTGTTTGAATTTTGGACCACGGTGACACCACAGTGCATTATTTCCATTCGATAAACGAATATTTTTATAAATCTTTATGTCGTTTTTAATTGGTCGTCCGGAAGAATTCCGTATACTTTTGAAAGTGTTCGATTGGTATCAAATGACACTTCTAGATAAAAGAGAATTTAGTTCTAGAATTATAACTAGAAGCACGCATACACTCACATCCACTAAAATAAACATCGATGGAAACATCGAAAAAACAATATCAATGTCAGAAATTATCGAATAAGAAATATCGATGCTTCCTAACATCGATGTATTTTATGTTTTTTTTTTTTTTGAAAAATATTAGCACGTTCAAAAATCTATTAAAAATGCAATATATTAGAAATTCAAAATACCTTCATTGTTTTGAAAGTTGTAACAATTAGCCCTATTCTGTTAAACGTTCACATGATTATTTGTATTGCCCTCAACAGAAAAAACGAAATGTTCCAAAAAATATATATGTTTCGATCAAAAATACATTTTAATAATTATATTCTCTTAAGAATTAAACCAAAAAAAAAATATCAGTAAAACTTTGGACTTAAAAGATAGAAGACATTTAAAATAAATAATCAAAACATGAGTGAAATATTTACATGAATCGAAAGATTCGATCGGATTGTAAGGGGTTTTCCAATAAGAGGTGTTATTTTGAATAGCCCGCTAATTCGGTAGCTGTCACTTTTGAAGCTGTCATTTTTTGACATTTGACAAGTAGAAACTACGCTATTAATAAAAATGGAACGATACACGCTTGAACAACACATTTCTTTTTTTTGAATATCAAAATAACACCTCTTATTGGAAAACCCTATATAACAGAATAGGGCTGATTGGTTTTTGTCGTAATTTTCTTTTCGCGTTTCGTATAAGTATGATCTGTATAGCGCAAATTAAGCGGCAATTGAACTTCATACAGTTTCATACAAATGCTGTCTAAGTGTAGTTCCGCTAAATTTGACAGGAGATTTCAGCTTTTTTTAAGTCGATGTTTTGAATATTGCTGAAGTCATAGTTTCACATGATTCTGCCATCGATATTTTGCTAACATCGAGGAACATCGCTGAAATCTTGTAGTTTCAATGTGCGTTTGACATTTCCCGCCTTACACATACACTCACTTTAAACTTCAGAATCAGAATCTAGTGCTTACTTGTTCGATTGGGATCCCGAATCGGAGGGTCCTTCTGGATTTTCAATCGAAAAGGACATTAAACAACGATTAAAAGAGTATTGCAAAAAATTGTGCATAGACAAAATCTTATCAAAATAGAGTGAGTCTTTATCGATAGTATCATAAAAAAACACAATCCTAACCTATCTAATTTTGGGAGCTTGTGTTTATGAAGACCAATTTAATTTTTTTTTTAAATAGGTTTGTACAAATTGAATATTGTCGTGACAGAACTGTCATTTTTCAGATGAAAAATTTAACCTAAAAGCAGGCAACAATTTTATTGGCGCTAAACTGAAAACTTGCCGAGCTAATTGCATATAGGAAACACTAGTCATTTGATTTATAATGACAGTAAAAGAGAAAACCAACAACGGTTTAGTTATGAGACTTCAACCACTTAACTAGACAGGATTAAAAGTTCAATGAACTCCACTTACCACTTACAGCTATCAAATGCAACAATTTCGTATATACAAACACATATTCTTAGATACACAATAATTTACAAATCACAATCCTTTCAAAACTTTGCTAATTACCTCTGGATAAACTTTTCCACATTCACAAATCGTCTACTATTGCCGTTTGAGGTTTCGTGATTGTTGTTATAATGATTATGTTCCACTGTTGCACCACCAGGTCCACCTCCTCCGCTGGCATAGGCTGTTGGTGGAAATTCATGGCATTCCTCGCCGAATGAACTTTCATCGAATGTATCTGTTGGAATGCGGAAACAGGATATAATGAATTTCCATTTTGCAAAAAAAAAATAATTCAACAAAACATCTATTATATCTTTTACTAACCTTGAGTTGTATAGAAAGATGGTCGTTGGTTGGATCTTGCAACATGTTTGCGGTGTTGTTGCGACGTGTAATTCACTTTCGGATACGTCGAATTAAGGTGCACCTGATTGCGTGTGTTATGAATTAAGAATGGATTCTTATATGTTTGTTTGGGCAAATAATTTCCGGTCATGTCAATACGTTCCATCGTTGGGAATCTAGGCCAGATAATAGATACATTATTTTAAGTGCATATGTATACGTGTATATGTATATATGTATGTGTCGATATTGTTAGATTAATAATAATAATTATTGTTAATTTACCTAGAAGTGACAGATTGTCTTGCAAAGCGTCCATTAAGGTTAATTACACCGTTGCCACTGCTGCTGGTTGTATATGTGCTATCAGAGCTTCTTCCATCTCCGGAGGAATCCGAGCACGATTTTGTTGCTATTCTCTTGCCGTTAATACCTATGATTTCACCTGGAAAAAATGCCATGCGAATAATTTAGATGGAATGGACTTCAACAAAACCGGGACAACCAAAAAAAAATGTTTGTAAACATCAAACCGTTGTTATATTATTGGAAAATAATAAATTTTTAGGGGAACTAGGGGCGAACATACTAATGGCGCAGTGAAGTTTTTTTTTTATAAAATAGTATTTTATCATTTTTTAAACGTAAAGTTAAAAGTATATACGGTACTTATAACAAAAAGACAATTTTTAAAATTTTGTTTATCTGTTTGTTTCCGCTAATCTTGGAAACGGTTGGAGAGATTTTGACGGCACTTTCAATGGCAGATAGCTGCATGTTATAAGGAGTATTCCAAATGCAATCTTGATAACCCTCTAGGTGGCGCTGTAATCGTTTTTCTTTGAAAACTCTTAATTATGGATCGATTAGGTTATAATTCATATCGTAAAATATTTTAATTAGAAAAAGTCATTAACAAAATTTAGACCAGATAGGTGGATGAGTCATTATTTTAGGATGAACAACGTTTACTTGGTCAGCTAGACATAAGAAATATATACTGCCAATGAGCGCAAGAAACTACGTAGAATTTAACCTACGATACAAAATTTTCAACATTTTAACCCTGACATTTTTTATCAACACGATCACTTTCTCTACGTTTGAATGCGGTGAATCACTGGCTGACAAAGTGAATAATTAAACATGAATATTTGCAAAATAAAGCGTACTGTTCGTCTTTTTAAATAATTTGACAAAAATTAAATCACTTATTCACTATTTCAACTTTTTTTTTTTCATTCGATCGCGTGATGCGAATTTAAAAATATAACATGAGAAATATTTTGTATTTTTCAGTTCCAGTGAAAATAAAATTCGCTGTGTGAAGTTTACAATTTTACATTCCACAGAGTTTTTCTTGATAAAAAAAATAGTGTATCTGGCCTTCAGAAGTTTGTATATTACTAGAAAACTGATGTGGAACGCATTTAATTTTCACTTCACGAGAGGTGACAGGTGAGTAATAAGCCTTAATATCAAAAACCTGAGTAAATAAATACAATGTATATGGCGTCTGCTCTTACCTGACGTGAAATAGAATTTTGATACGATCCACATAAAATGAAAAATGCGGATGCGGAAAGTTTCACTTTGTTTCTGCTTTATAAAATTCTTATTACGTTTCTACTAGAAATATTTTCATTAGATACTTTCCTTTTGTGAAAAGATTATATACCTTCCACAATAATTTAGAATCCACGTTTTTAATTTCAGAGATGTTAACGCATGAAAAACTATGTCGTGGCGTGGAAAATTTCATATAAGACATATTTATCAATCAATTAATTCTCTTTCAAAAGCTGTCGAAATGAAAAATTTAACATTTCACGAGGAGGATTTTGTGTGAACATTTTTAATTTTCACTCGAACTAGATTTTTGATTTTGTGAATTTTAACTTAAAAAAAAAATATTTTCTTTCTCTAATAGAAAATCTTTTACCCATTCTTCCTCTAGTTCCCCTATGTCTCAAATGCAACTATGACACCAAAACAACAAGCCAAAGGTGTTTGCGAATATAACTTACCACCACCGCCACCTTTGTTGCTAGTGGTGCTACCTCCACCACCATTTTTTATCGATTTCATTGACGTGTATTGCAGTGGCACTGCTTTTCCCAAGACATATTGTATGTTGTTGTTGTTGTTGGCCATTGAATGATTGTCGTCCTGTAAAATAAGAAAAGTCATTGTGACAAAGTTTTCATTTCAAATCCACTTAATTAAGATTTATTATGTTTTCGAAATGACTAATATCGGTTACCAAATTAAAATTAACAATCGGGGCCCAGCCAATTAAGCGATATGCCAAAAACAGTTGAACCATCTTAAGTCCTGAAATGTATAGGTTGGTAGGCAATGCAAAAAAAAAATCTATTTGTTTTGAATTGGGTGATGTATCCGTTGCGTCGCGTCGTTTGAGTCCGTTTCCAACAACTGTTCCGAACCAACTGCAGGTTTATGAGGACGCTATTAAGGTGCAGAGTGCCGCCATGTGAATGTGTATAAGTAGAAGTGGACTGTCGCGTCAGTGTGTTCTATTTAAAAGGGGTCACCCATTTTGAAAATTTACCTTTACCAACAAACAAACATTTTATGTGCCATCAGGCTGCCAGAAGGCAGACCGGCAGACCTAACCTGTGGTTTTCGAATGGATTTTATCGAGTTTAATTCTAGAGAAAAATGATTGCGTTATTACGTGACCGGGTGACAAAATCGATATTTTATTTCAAAAATGCACGCCATAGTTGTAGCGGTCGACACATTGTGTATAACTGTGTGTATTAGGTGAATGGGTGGGTGGGTACACGATGACAGCATGTACATGGACTTTTGGATGACAAACGTCTTGAAACACATATTTTTAATATTTTTGCCGTCGTGTCGTAGGTACTTGAGTGAAAATTTGTCTGATAAATTTCAATGTGACCGGACCTTAACAAGTGCATAAAATAACAAATTAAAAATATCGTACTGCGTGCGTGCGGCATATTAAATGAGCAACAAGAATGCAAACTGACTTTTTGGATTAATTGTAAGAACTAAGGAATACATATTTCAAATTAAAATATGAATGGTGTTTTTGAAATTAGAATTTCTAAGATAAAGAGCCGAACAGAACAGGATTGGTGGTTGGTTTTGAAAGAAAACAAATTTCTGACTGTAAGAAAAATGCACGACTGAATCGCACGCACTTGCTGTTACAATAATTCAAAAATATGTGATTACTGATTAGGCATTAAGTCATTTAATATACATACATACATAATTAGGAACATTGTTTAGAAAAAGTGTGAAGAACTGAAAATGTAATCTTTAAATTTACAAAAAAAATCTAGTCTTGCGATTAAAGGTATCAACATGCATTTGTTTATTAATATAATTATTTATATTGTTCACAAAATAAAAGTTTGACAAATGTGAAAAGTATATGTACCTACTGGAAAAAAACTTTTTTTTTTTTGAATTTTGAAAGGCAATTTCGTATTTACAAAAAAAAATCGCTCAACATTTTGACAGCTGGATGTTATTGGTAACTTTGACAGCTGCTGAAGAAATAGTAATTGAGAAAAAACTATCTTTGCTATCTATTGTCATCAGTGGTCCGAACATTGCTTCTGTTTGCAAGTGACGTGTATTTTTGCGCTCCGTCTAAGCAGTTAAATATTTGGCTTAATCATCATAATTAAATTTATTTGATTTATGTATTTTATTTTAATTAAAGTGTTTAATCAGACTATATATTAAACTAGAAATACAAGTGATTTTTTAAATTAATTAATTCATCTTTATCTTTTTTTTTGCATTTTTGCGTTCTGTGATTTGTTAAATAATCTCTATGTTGTGTTGTTTTTATTTGAGTGAAAAAAAAACTAATGAATAACAACTATCATTGTTTCCTTTTCTAGTTTGTTGAATTTTTTTCTTGAATACTTTAGTGTTTTGGTTGCATACTTTTTAAATCATATTTTATTGCATACTCTTGTGCTTTTTATGGTTTTATTGTATAACCATTGCAAATCTCCAGCGCCGTAGTTAAAATTGTACCCAAATTTAATAAAGTTCTAATAAACTTGAACAAGAAATTCAAACCTGAAATGGAAGATCTCAAAGTTGACATTAATTGTTTGTAACAAAAGATTAATAAACTTATTGACGCGGTTACTCTGATCAAAATATCCTAAGACTCAATGCTTAAGAAAGACAGTTTTAACTCACAATTCTTCTATAAAAACTAGTGAATGCCCTGGTCCATTTCGTGTTACCCGCAATACCCTCAAAAGAGCAAATACAGCTCTCTCACAATTGATTCAAAAGACAAAGAAACCAAGTTTTTATACAACTCCTCCACCATCCTCATCTTCGACATCTCCAGCGTCAATATTATCATCTTCAACATCTTCATCCTCAACCACAACAACTTCATCTTCAAAATCTACCAATTTGACATGTTTATCACATGGAATTGCTCCTTCATCTACAGCACTTACGTCATTTTCACCAATAATTTCTTCATCACCCTCTTTATCTGTGCCATTAACCACATCATTCGCATTATTAATGTCTACGACTTCCTCAACCCCAATTCTTCAATCTTCAATACCACCTTCTGTCGGAGTTGGTATCCTTATATTGCCGTTAAATCTTGTTTTGTGACGTCACTAGTCAATGTTCCTGTTTGTTTGAATGAGGATTTTTTATGTTTGAAGATGGTTCTTCCACACAAAAATATTTATCTTGTCACTATGTTCATTATTCCAGGGCGCCCAGTTAAAATTTATAATGAAGCCTTCTCTTTTTTTAACTCCATTTTTGACTTAATGAGCTATAATGATGAAGTTATCTGCCTTGGTGATTTCAATCTAACGAATGTATCTTGGAAACGTTGTCCCGACACATACACAATGGTACCAACTGGAAATCTTTCGATGGATGACTCTCGAACTCTTGACAATCTAACGTCACTTGGTCTTCACCAAATAAACAATATTACAAACTCTAACGCCAAGATCCTTGAATTAATTTACACAACAAATTATGCTAATATTTCAGTTCATAGATCGACTGATCCACTTGTGAAAGAAAATACTTTAAAATAACTTTTAAAAAACTGATTATACAAAATCGAATAATTTGCTATCAATAATTGACTGCTCATGCCCTTGTTCTTGACAGATATTAATTCTATGGTTATAACATTTTATGACAAGATGTTTGATTGCTTTTTAGAACTGTTCCTTTAATATCTATTCAATCAAAATCACTTGCTCCAAGTTCGTATGATAGTGAAATCCGTAGATTGAAAAACCGCAGAAATAAATTATGGTTTAAATACAAACAAACGGGATTAGCTACCGATTTCAAAACTTATTGTGAAGCCAGAAACATTTTCAACAGAGAGATACCTTAGAGAGTTTATAGCAAGCTCCGTCTTATGACCAATGGTGTGCCAACATAGAAAACTGTGTTATACTACCGGCTCATCATTTAGTGCAGTGTTAGTTGTTAGTAGGCAAACTGTATTACAAATAACACTAACACAAGTACAGCATGAAAATATATCATATAATATCACGTCCATACAAAACAAGAACATAACAATAAACAAAAAAACATTTAAACATTTAGGAGCGTGGAACACTGGTTTTGAGTAGATTTTTTAACTTAATTGTACTGAATATTGAAATCAAAAACTTTTGAATTCCAATTTAAAAGTCTTCCCATACGTGTCAAGGGCTCATGCATCCCATAGTTGGTCCTATGTGTCGGGACTTTAATCAAGTCGAGTCAACGAAGATTATAACCTCCACCCCGATAATTAAAAAAAACTTAACATAGTAGGTCTGGTGCATCTGTGACACCTGTTATTATTTGGTGGAAGAATACCAAATCATTGTTTGTTCTTCTCTGTGCAAGTGTTTGTATTTACAGAATAGATAAACGTTGGTCATAAGGGAGGGCATTAGAAGGATCACTCCAATGAATCCCTTTCAATGCGAAACGAGTACAGTTTCTTCGAACAGATTCTAATCTCTCAATATGAACATCGTAAAGAGGAGTCCAAGCCTGCGATGCATACTCAAGATGGGGACGAACCAAGCAGTTGTATAAAGCACGGGTAACATTGGGATCTACAAATTCTTTGGACCAACGTTTAATAAATCCTAACATTTAATTGGCTTTGCTAACTATGATATTAATATGGAGAGAAACGTCTAAATTTTGCGCGAAGAGAACTCCAAGGTCCCGTACAGTTATAACACGAGTTAAAATGTGCCGTGAAATAATATAGTCATGAGAAGAAGGAGAACGTTTTTTTGAAAATGTCATTGTTTGACATTTTGTCGGTTTTAGATTCAAACTGTTCTTTTCACACCACAAGGCAAAGTGGTTAATATCCTCTTGCAATAGAGTTCGATCCTTTGAAGATGATATATTTTTATAAATCTTCATATCGTCTGCAAAAATAAGAATTTCGCTATTGCGTACACAAAGAGGAGCATTATTAATAGCAAATGTAAAGAGTAATGGTCCAAGATGGCTTCCCTGCGGAACACCTGATTTGGCAATAAAGGATCTTGAGTAAGAATTTCTGAATTTGACTTGATTTGACCTATCTTCAAGATACGATGATATCCACTTGATGAAAGATGGAGGAAACCCGTATGAATTAAGTTTAAACTTGTTAATCTCATGAGACAAATGATCAAAAGTTTTCGAGAAATCTGTAATGTCACAATCAACTTCTTGACCACTTTCCAGGGAGTTTAAACATTTATTTAAAAAGACAACTAGATTAGTAACAGTAGACCGTTTCTGCATAAAACCATGTTGTTGGTTGCAAATAATATTTTTACATATAAATGTCAAACTATCACATACAACTTGTTCGAACAACTTCGGAATGCAAGAAAGTTTAGAAATTGGTCTATAGTTGATAATATTAGTTTTATCTCCCTTTTTATATACTGGGGTTATAAATGCATTTTTCCAAACTGAAGGAAATTTACCTAATTTCAAAGATAGTTCAAAAATATTACTCAGAGGAAGAGCTAAAATGGACCTACATTTTTTTAATACAGCAGGTGGTATTCCATCAGGTCCAAAAGAATAGTCCTCTTTTAAATGTCACAAAAAGCTCAACATTTTTTCACGCTCTGTTGTAAAATTGTTAAATGATACTTGAGGACAATTTCGTAAAAAATGAAAATAGTTTTCGTCAACAACTACAGGAGAATCAATGAAGGATTGGCTAAAATTACTTGCAAATCCCTCACAGATTTCAGAAGTTTTATTCAAGATTACGTCATTATAAATGAGGTTTACTGGATACCCGTCACATTTCTTTTTAGAATTTATAAATTTCCAGAAGTTTTCTAACTTCAAAGAACGCCCCATGGTTTCCAGGTATTCGTTATAGAGTTCGAAAGAGAGTTTTTTGAATTCTTCAAAAAGGGAAATGTAAACTACTTGATTCTCTACCGTCATGAACCTAATGTATTTTTTCTAAGCCTTATTTCTTTTATTTCGGATACATCTCAGTTCTTTTGTGAACCAAGGATGACAAGAAAAATTGGAAGGAATAGATCTTTTTTTAGGAACTGTTTTATTTATGCATCTCATCAAAATAGAATAGAAGCTTTGAGACAGTTGAGTCAAGATCATTAGAAATCGGTAAATGTTCTATACCGGAATTTATTAAACTATCCAAGAACTGTTGAAAATCACCTTTGCGAAAGTCAAAAGTATGGGAGCAGTCATGAGGATTACTTTTTTCTAGTAAATGACCACTAAGGTCGAAAAAAAATGTCAAGAGGCGGGTGATAACGATCTATGTTAGATAAAGAAGAGGTAGATTCTACCACTACTGTACTAACGGCGTCAGATGAGAATACAAGATCAAGTTGTCTATTTTTAAAATTGTGTATAGAGCTAACTTGATATAAATCCGTAGAGATATTATTATCCAACATTTGGAGCTCCTGTTGGGATAAACCTGCGAAGTTTCGAATTAGGATTCGTCATCAGCGGGAGCCCAATCAATGTGAGGAAGATTAAAATCCCCTAATAGAAGGATATTACTGTCAAGGCCAGCTAAGCTAAAAATAAAGTCGAGTATTAAAGAGAGCTCAGTGTATACTGACACTGGACTTCTAGGTGGAATATAAGCATTTAAAACAAATAAGACTAAAGATTCCTTAGTTATTTCGACGCACAACAATTCAATTGTCAGATTGAATGGGAAGACTATTTGTGTAGAGCAGAAATTACTTCTTACAGCAATAAGTACTCCGCCACCAACTGAATTCATATTATCAACATGACGATCCTTTCGGTAAACTAAGAACTCACTATCAAAAAGTTATGTGTCTAAAATTGAGGCATTAAGCCAAGTCTCAGTCAGGGCAAAAAGATCGTATGGCAAAGTAACCTAAGTTACATACAGAAGTTTCAAAGTAGTTTGAAAATGGATCCTAAATCATTCTGGAATTTCATTAATAGTAAAAGAAAATCTAGTCCATATCCGTCTGTTCTTAAACATAACAATGTCTCTAACCATGACCCAAGTATCATAACGCAACTATTTTCAGACTTTTTTCAAAGTGCATACATCTGTGATTCTTCCAACTGTGATAACTATTCGAACTATGATAATTTAATCTGTAATAATCTTGACGAAAATGATCAATTATTTGGTCATTTGAAATCATATTTTCACTTGATATATATTTTCATATTACTATTGATGATATTACAAAGTTTATATCTAACTTAGAAGATAATGATGCGCCTGGCCCTGATGGGGTACCAGCTTCAGTTCTTAAAAAATGTTATAGTCATTTGTCGATGCCCCTTGCTGTTCTTTTTAATCGTTCACTGACTATTTGTGAATTTCCTAATTTATGGAAACTATCATTCATTATTCCTATCCATAAAAAAGGAAAAAAGGACGAAATTGATAACTATCGTCCAATAGCTAAATTGTCAGCTATTCCCAAACTTTTTGAAGCAATTATTTGCAAAACATTAAGCTTTTACACAAAATCATTTACTGTTTCTAACCAACATAGTTTTTCGAAAGGCCGTTCGACAGTCACTCTCCTCATGGAGCTAGCGGAGTTTTGTATCGACTCGTTTAAAAATAAAAAACAAACAGACTGTATTCTCACAGATTTTAGTAAGGCATTTGACAAACTGTCTCACAGAATTCTGCTTCATAAAATGAGTAGGCTGGGGTTTAGCGTGAACTTCATTGCATGGCTTAAATCTTACTTACTTGACAGATTCTATTCAGTTAATTTTAATGGTTACCATTCACATAGTTTTGCTGTAAATTCGTTGGTTCCTCAGGGCAGCCATTTGGGTCCAGTTCTTTTTATATTATTTATAAATGATCTTCCGTCAGTCTTAAAACACTCAAACTGTCTTATCTATGCTGACGATGTAAATATTTTTAAAACCATTTCTAGTAATCTTGACTGTGAAAATCTTCAAACTGATCTCAACGCTTTCTACACTTGGTGTATACGTAATTATTTGTTGTTAAATATTGATAAATTTAAAATTTTAAATATTACAAGAAAATTGTCTGTTTTATCTTTTCACTATAGTTTCAATGGCGTGAATCTGTTAAATGTTAGTAAATGGTGTATTGTTTGATAAGAAACTCGAATTCACACAGCATATAAATGTGACTTGCAATAAGGCCAATTCAATATTAGGTTGGATTAAAAGAGAATAACGTCAGTTTTCTGACCCTTAAGTTATCAAACAGCTATTTACTTCATTTGTCAGTCCCATTATAGAGTATGCTTGCCAGATATGGACCCCCGATTGCCGTTGCAACAAAATAAGAATTGAACAAATTCCAAAAAGATTATTAAAATTTGCCCTTAGAAGTTTAGGCTGGCAGGACCCTTTTAATATACCTTCATAAATAGCGGTCTAAAACTAATAGATTCACCCAGTCTGGAGAGCAGACGCTCCTATTTATGTTTTGTTTTTATTGTTAACCTTATTAATGGAAATATCGATGGTTTGAACCTTTTGTCTCACGTTAATTTTAATGTCCCAAATCGAAATTTAAGAGGTCTACTTGACCCAATTTATATAGCAAATTAATGATTTATTTGGGATTAATCGAAAATAAAGCAATTTATCAGAAAACCTCATTTAAGTTAGGAAAAGAGTTAGGCAATAGGGTGAACTAAAATACAAATGTTGGTCATTTTATTCTTAGCTTTGTAAGTTAATTAATTTTTCAAAGATAATTATTCAATAAAAACAAAATTTTTACATTTTCAAGATGGTGGTCCTACTTTACCACCTACCACCCCGAAGCGATTAATTTTTATAATGATAAGATGTATCCTAACACGCATTATGAACAAATGCGACTGGATCGCACGTACTTGCTCTTATGTTCAATCACATCGTAAGCACAATATCCTGTTTAGAAACGGCTAAATATATTCTTAAAATTGTTTTTCACTTAATTTTTATATACATAACTTCTTATTTTTTTTTCTACAAACAATAATTTGTGATAACTATTTAATAATATAAATTTAATAACATAATTTAGAAAAAAATCGTGCTCTCGTTTTGGAAATATTGAATGAAAAATGATTTTTTTTTTCAAAAAAAATCCTAAAAAGATTGTTGTAAAGTTGTGATATGCAGTTTTATTTAGAGTTTTAAGGACCTTCTGTATAAAAGTGTTGATCTATATCGGGTAAGCCGTTAATGACAGAGTCGAAAATTAAAAAAAGAGTGCGTGTATTTGCATATGTACACGCGCTTGAAGTAACTCTTCTTTTTATGGTTCGGGCTATAATTTGTAACTATAGCTAGCAACGGAACGAGACGAGACCAGGCGAGACTTTTGTTATTCTCGTCTCGGTCTCGTCAAAACCGAAAAATTTTAGTCCCGTCTCGGTAGGTATCGGCCTCGCCTAACCAAGTCTCGTCTCGATATTGGTCTCGCCTTTTGCTCGTGAAAGTTTTAATGTGCAGTCTCGTGTCGGTCTCGGTCTTAGTGTCATCTTTAGTCTTGATTTCTTTCATGTTTTTTGGTAGTAAATAGATGTAAGATAAGACGCGTGTTCAGATTGAGAAGATAGATAACGGTATCTGAGCATTTTCTGAGGTAAAATTTGAATTTTGTAGAGATTTTTAATCCATTTAAATAGAAGCCATCCTTCAATCGATTTTGACAGTTCATTGCTTGACAGGTAAGCTACATACTACATTTCGACGCTTGGATAATATTTTTTTTCCAAATGTCACCCAAAATGCTAAAAATCAATTTTTTCCGGAGCATAAAATAAAATCGGAAAAATTTCGAATTTTGTGAGGTAAAATTTGAATTTTTAGAGTTTTTTTTTAATGTACTTAAATCGGAGCCATCCTGCACTCGATCTTGACAGTTCATGGCTCATGGCTTGATAAATAGGCAACAAACAATTTTTTAACGTTTCAAACGTATTTTTTTCTAAGTGTCAACTTAGTCTTATAGCAAGTTTCTTTCAAGAAAAATGTTGCTTTTTCTGTGAAAAGATTTGATCTTTCTGAGGGTTTCATTGCATAGATCAAATCTCAACACGAAAGATTTGATCTCTGATGGTTTGGCAGTTTTGATCTCTGATGGTTTGGCAGTTTTGATCTCAATGCATATACACACATGTAAATAGATGTACAAATATTTTGGTATTAATTTATTATGAACTTGTGGCAGTGGGTGCTAAAAAATAAAAAAATAACAAATAATGGACGAAGCAGTTAATAATTTAGATAATATAAATTTAGTGGACTTTTTGATTGCTTCGTCTTCCTCTTCATCTGATGATGAAGATAGGTTTTTTTCAGAAATGTGTGTGTCAGTCATTCACCTATACTACAATTAAATCTGGAAAAAAAATTAATTGAAATATAAAATCAAATCTCGATCTTAAGAGCAGATCTTTGATATTTTAATGAAACTCGCTATTAAAGTCGCTTTTTTACGGATGTGGAAACAAAGTCTGAAAAATGATGTAAGATAACATTGATTCTTAGTATAATGAATTGTATAAATCTAAGTTATGGATCTTAATTATGTAAGTTGGGAGAGTAAAATGTATCTACATACATAAACACATTGGCGTATTAACCACTAGACCCGTGAGGCTCGAGCTTAGGGCGGCAACTTGTAGGGGGCGGCAAATTTTGTATGTTATTTTTTTTAATCTAAAAAAATGAAGCAAAAAAAAAATTACCTAATGAGATTCAAATTGGGTATTCATCATTTTTGGCTAGCGAAAATACGAAATTTAAATCTCTGGCCTGATTTTCCTCCTATTCTTGAAAAGTCTGCGCCAACGGTTCGAAAACACGTAATAAAAAATCTCCCGATAAGAAATTATTTCCTACTTGTTCCTTGTTATAAATTGCAAGTTGTATTATTACGCAATACGCGTAACGTGTTAGAAATACGCGGCCGCTAAATAAGAATAAGCCAAAATCGTCGAGTTGTTCTCACTCATAAGGCGATACGATTAAGTTTTACATAATGGTTTTATTTTGTAGAAGATTCCCTTAATTTAATGTTATGGTAATCTCACGTTATTTTCTTTATTATATAAACATAAATTAAACCTGAAAAGTTCTGAAATTCCTAATAAAAATAGTTAAACGTAAGACTTTTTGAACCTTAATCTACAATAAATCAAATGAAATGAAATAAAGCGTACCAATTCAGATATCAACAGTCAGCATGAATTTATTTTTATCGTGCAGTTCGCAGTTATTACTCGTAGCTAGTAGTTTTTAGTTCAAAATAATCGGAAAGAAGTCATCATAGCTAGATTTTAAAGATCGTCGGACACGTTTTTCGCACTTTCCTTGTGGCCTTAAGATTTAAAAAAAACTGCGTTTTAGACGATCTCGTCGAGCGATGCACGGATAAATGCTAACCTATTTTCCTAACGCTCGCACTCTTCTTAAACATATTAATTGTACTCAAAATCCCTTTAGTGCTTAAAATTTATATAACAAAATTATTTGTCTCCCTAAATGAAGGGTAATTGTTTGGAAATTTCTTTCCTACAATTACTTTCGAGACAAAATAAAATGACTTATCTACTCTCACACCAAATTCAAGTTTCACTCAAAAAGGTATTGTATTTTTTATAAGAACAGGTATATATCAATGCCATTTTTAGTATACTACCAAAAACGTATAACAATTTGTCTTTTCAACAACAAATAAATAAACCACTATGTGTAACATGCCAACCCGAAACCAGAGGAGAAAACCATAAAAGGAATTAAGATATACATCATTTAATTTAAGAACAAAGCAATCAACTTCTTATATATATCTTACTAGGTCTTATTATTAAATTAATTGACACAATCTATACGCAATAATCCTTTGCCGTAAAAAAAAAAATTTGACGGGTTCCCAGTTTTAAGACTTAATATGTTCTTCGTTTAAATGTAAGCAAAAAATATATTTTCTCCACATTAGTAACACTTAGTAATGCAATTTTGTATATAAAAATTCAATACAATTTATCAAAAACCAATCACAAATGGCCTGTGAGATATTTCGAAAATACTACCGCGCGCCGCATTTAAATTCCTCACCCCAAAAAGACAATCGTGTCCCTTATTATTCCATATTAGCCCATTCAAATTACGATCCTTGGATAGTATTAAAAAAAGGGGGCGGTTACCACTAAGCGTGGCTCAGAGCACCCAGCATGTTAATCCGCCACTGCATATACATATAGATGGAACCTAATTATGTAAACATGTACATATAATAATGAAAATGAAGGATGTAGGTGGGTAGCTCGAGGTACCTATATGCATATAGCTCCCTTTATAATTTAGGGGCAATATGCATACATAAGATTCATGTGATTTTTGAAGACACATATGTATACATAAATACATGATGGCCTGCATTGTATTTAGTATTCAGTGACGTACGCAAAAATTCGTAAAAAGGAATAATAATAAGGTAGAAATAAATGGATAATACACATAATTTAATGTTTTTATATTGCTTAGCCGTTATAGTTTGAGGGAAAACAAAGATGTCATTTGAATTCCTGGATAAATAAGAATATATCAAAAAAAAATTTCAAAAATCGTTGGAGCGGTTTTTAACAAATTAATTTTTTATGTATAAAATTTTTAAAAAAAATTTTAGAGAAAAAAAATTGAAATGCCATTTTGAAGATATTATTATTATACATGTAAAATAAAAATTTCAAAAAAATTCAGTGACTGGTTTTATAAAAATCGATTTTTCAAAAAAAAAAATTGTTCATTTTTTAAAAATCGAAAAACTTTTTTTTTTGAAAATTTGCGTACTCAAATTTCAATACTCAAGTTTTATAAACAATTTTAGGGAGCATTTGTATAGAAAAAAATATTTTGATCAGTTCATCCACTTTTGAGAAAGTCGAAAATATTGAATGTGGTTCCATGAGAAGTACCGTTAATTAGTGCCAACAAAAAATATTTTTATACTTGAAAGTGGATTGTACTAATTTAAGAACACATACTTTTTTTGTAAAAAAATCAGAGAATTAATTTTTTTTCTTAAGGGTTTTTTTTTAACATTTGTATGGGGGGTATGTTGTTTTTTATTTTGGGAATAAAGTTTTTTTAACTATTCAAGATAATGTCAAAAACTGCCTAATACGAATTTTCGAAAAAATAAATTATGCCATTTTCGAAATTTTGAGATTTCAAAAGAAAGACTTTTTAAAAAATTTTTTTTTTGAAAAATTTTGGCACTAATGTAGCTTAAACTTTTTAGGAGCTTCTGTGCAAAAAAATTGAAAAAATCAAATTACCCGTTCTCCCAGAAAATTGAAAACCAATAAAATGGTACTACTAGAGGTACCAAAAATTACATTTTTTTCCAAAAAAAAATTACCTAAATGTATGTTTCCCTTCATTAAAGAACTAAAACCGTTTTTGAAAAAAAATAAGATTTTCGGTTTTGCCCCAAAAAAAAATGTATGGGAGCTACTGTTATTTGTAGTCTTAAAAAAATGAAAAAAACATGTGTGCATATTACCTTAAAAACAATATCTAAAAAGTTTGAAGCAAATCCATCCAACCGCTTAGGCTGCAAGCTCGCGTACAGATAGACGGAATTGATGGACCCACTTTTTGGTGTTCTCTATGATTGTAATGACGAAGTTTAATTGTTAGAATTTTTTTTTGCACGAATCCATAACTTGCCTTATGGTACCTACCTATAATCGCAAGTAAAACATTGTAAAAAGCGTGTTTTTTCTTGTAAATGGTTTTGGTTCTGGTACTACTTTCATGTGGTTCTTTTATGAACATACATGTTTTAATGTTGTGTCTGTCAATCTTTGTAGTTCTTTGTCAAAAAAACATATTTTTTTCGGTATACATTTTTTTTAAATATTTATTAGTGGATAAACATTTTTTCAGAGACCCAAAGTAAAATCTTCCGTGAAAAATTCTGTCAGTTTTTGACAGAAAACTTGTCGATTTGATATCCCACTGATAGCTCTATACAAAATGTTTACTCCCAACGTCGCAAAAGAAGTTTTACTTCAAAAACGATTCTATGACAGGTACCGTTAACAACATTTTAGGTGAACATCATTTTAGAACCAAATGTAAATTATATTTACCTTTACTGTCTATATCATCGCAAGTAAAAGTCATAACAAACGACGCCATATATTTGTTATAACATTTTTCCCACAAAATATGACGATTGGTCCCACTGTTCGCCGGTAGTTTTTTTATGATTTATTTTATATGTAGAAATATACCTACTTTTATAAACAATGAGGCAGTCTAGTGCGTGTATACACACATATACAGTATTTTAAGAGACCTATGCGTGTGGCACTATTAATGGAAAACAAGAATGAAAAACTACACTTTTAATTATGTAATTGAATCATGGAAATTTTAGCTTAAGATTAATTGAATATTCATTATTAAGAAAGTGCAACATTTTAAAGCTCCACAAAAGGAGTACAGAAAAAAATGTCCCGTCGGGTCGCTTATTCTTGCTCTTATTCCAAGTGAAATTTGGAAAATATAAATCTTGATTAACCAACATTGCTTAAAGCAAAAAAAGGAGTTAACAAATAACAAAAAATAATTCTACATCGCCTCTTCGAAAAAAAAACAAAACTTACTGTTATTGAATTAAATATAACGAAGTCTAACTTACAGATGTGGCATACTCCGTACTGATATCCTTTGCTGCAACTCCAAGTGCAAGCATTTCGTGTGGTGCGCGATATCTTTTTGTATCCTCGTGACTGTTTTCACAAAAAATATAAGACATAAAAATACAACAAAAAAAATATTAGCAAATAACTTTTTAAATTTCAATCAAAATGTTCGTATGTGAATTGGAAGCGTCCCAAACCAATAAAGCGCCACTTATACATCCGAAGTTTGTTTCAAAAATACTTTTAAAATTCCAATAAAATGCTTAAATAGCACGGCATACAAAAATGCAGCCCCTTGTGTTAAGGGTGCATCAAATATCGATTAAGACTCTCTCTCTGGTTGCCTTCAATGAGGTTACTTTTATTTCAAAAAAAAAGAGAAAAAAAAAGAAAACTGAAAATCGATGTTTAGGTATGTGGACACATGTCGCTTATTGTGTTGACACTTAACTGATGGGTGTCAAATTCGAATTCACATGCAAAAAAGCATTTTGTCTGTCTGCTTGTCTGTCAATTGTTTACCTGTTCAAGGAGTAATTGAAAGATTGACAACAACTTTGCTGATTGCGGTATTTGTGGGCTCTGCGCTTCAGCGAAGTTGGCGAGACCGAGCCCACACCTGAAGCTATCCACTCCAAGTCGGACCCCATATTGGCCGGGGATGTTCTATCATGAGACTGTGGCGACGGCACTCGCAGAGTGTACTGAACTGTTCCATCTGAACTGACAAGTGGTAATTGTTTGCGTGATAATCTCGTCTTAACGGCAGCAAAGAACTCATTTCCATTCTCCCTCGTTGCCGCTATGTTTTGCACGACTTCGAGAACCAAACGGGGTGAGGTCACTTGTCCCAGAATTGCAAGGACATCTAAGGCTGCCTGGCGGACACGTTTCTTACGATCCAGAGCAGCCAGAGCTGCACTTGTTACACAAGTGTTGGTATCGAAACAGGTACTGGGAAATGTCATCAGAGCATACATTACCATTTGCAGCGCGTTCTCTCGAAACTACGAGTACATGGAATAATTTAAAAAAAAAATCAAAGGCTAATAATTAGTAAAACAACTCTTGCCATAGTAAGACAAACAAACGAAAAAAAACCTCCCCTGATTTATGCAACTGGGACATTAACCAACTACTTAACTTACCCTTGAGCTCTTTGCATGTAAAAATTCATCCGATATCAATTTGAGGACAATCACTGCCGGCGGGAGGCGTTGCATTAACGCCTTTGAGGCACGATTTGCCCCCGGGCCACCTTGTCGACAGAGACCAGTGATGATTTGTACAGTCCGATCCTCAAGATTATCTAACGGAAGTCTTGAAATCAGGTTCATTAGTACACGTCGCTTTTCCTCTGCCACTTCGGGGTTTTTTTCCGACGAGAGCAGAGTCCGCAGCAGGGAGTCCAGGCAAGGCTGAACACGGGATAAGTTTTCAGACGAACGAAGTGCGTCTTCGAGGGCATATATTCCATTCGAACGTTGTCGCCAATCCTGCAAAGGATATATAAATTAAATCTAAATGATAAAGTTTAAATGGAAATAAAAAAAAAATCGTATGGAAAGTCCTTCGAATGAATTTCAATAACATACGAGTATATATGCTGCCAAAGACGGAAGCAAAAGTTTTAAACTGTCGTTAAAATTGTTTAACTATTGTTCAAGGTATTTTCGCCATATATGTATGAGTACAATGTATATAATATGGGATGACGTAAACCTAAAGGAGGGTATAGAGATATTATGCTTGGAGTAATAGATGCAAGGTAGTCGGTGAATGTGATTTCAACATGGAATCGGGCATTGACCGAGTTACCTTTCTGAAGTTGAGCATATCATTTTAGGATTAAGCGGAGTTAATTTCTTTATTTGCCATGCGTATCAACATAAAATTGTGTTCAAACCAAAAAAATACTTTTAAAAATTTTCAGAAGCATTTAAGGAGCATTTCACAAATATTTCAGAAATAGTTCGCGAAGCGTCCAAACCAAAAATAAATATTTCATAAATGTTTATTTTGGTTTGGACGCTTCTCGCAACTTTTCAGAAATATTTGTGAAATGCTTCTTTATGAAATGATTCTCTGTTTCCTATTTCAGAAGTAAAACTTTCTTTGTTTCTCAAGTACTTACAAGGGTAGAGAAAGAGAGAGTGAGTGATTTTCATTCAAAAAATAAAAATATCGCGAAAAGTGTGATTTTTTTCATAGTGCTACTTACTTACAATTCCCATCCTCAAGCACAAAATTGCACACACAAAATAGGAAACAAAAAAACATTTTAGAAACGTTTCCCGCCCACACCAACAAATTATTTCAAAAACACTTCTGAAGTGTTTCTGAAATGTTTCTTAAGCAAACAGAAGTGCACTAATCTAATAACATACAAATTTTTTTATCAAAATTCTTAGCGTCGTTTTTTAGAAATACATTTTTTTTTCTTAAAGATTTTTTTAACATTTGTATGGGAGGTAACGTTTGGAGGTAATGTTTTTTTTAAGTACTCAAGATAATGGCAAGGAACTACTAAATACGAGGTTACGTAAAAATCGATTGTGTAGTTTTCAAAATATTGGGTTTTCGAAAAAAAAAATTGTTTTGAAAAATTTTGCCTTACATTAGTATTTAAACTTTCTAGGATCTTCTGCATAAGAGATTAAAAAAAAATCAAATAAACCGTTTTCCAGAAAATCAAAAACCAAGAAAATGATTCTACTAATACTACGGATACTGAAAATAACCAATTTTACTTGCAATGGGTACTATAGGGCAAGGTTTGCATTTGGAAAAAAACTGGAACTCAAGATTTTAATCAAACTTGACATTACGAAGATAGAGAACACCAAAAAAGTTGGTCCCGCAATGTCGTCCGTCTGTATGTCTATCTGCCTGCTTGTGTGTCTGTAGAACAATCTACAGCCTAAGCCGCTGAACCGATTTTCTTCAAACTTGGTGATTAGGCGTTTTATGTGATTGTCGAAAATAGATTTTTGAATCGTTGTATTAGCTCCAAAACTAACGGTACATGCCATAAAATTTTTTCTAACATCTTAATTATCACGAAAACGGGTCTAACGATTCTGAAAAAAAGTGTACCACATTTTGGTTAAATTTTTTTTTTTTTAATAATTTGTTATTAACGGTACCTGCCATACACATTTTTTTGATTTTCGACTTTATCATAGAATTCTCGGCGGACTTCGTTCAAAATTTTTACGTTTACGTTTTTACGTATTTTTACCAACATTTTCGAAAAATATTTTTTTGGATTTAAAAAAAATAAATTTTGTTTTTGGAAAATTCAATATTTCGAAAACGAATGGATGTTTTTTTTGAAATTTTTGTTTTTAAGTTTATATTATTAAATATTTAAGATTGTCATACCAATTTAATTGAAGATATGTTGTATATAAAAAATTTAGTAAAAAACGTCATTAAAAATATATTTAGCCGTTTCAATTAAGAATCAGAAAATTCTTAAATTTTTTATAAAATAAATTGGTACGAAAATTTTAAATATTTAATAATATAAATTCAAAAAAAAATTTTAGAAAAAATCTTCCACTCGTTTTCGAAATATTGAATTTTCAAAACAACTATTTTTCGAAAACTTTGAAATGGAGTATTATTAAGAACTCGAAGAACCTCCTGAACAAAAGCGAAATCCGTTGAGCCGTTAATGAGAAAGTCGAAAATTAAAAAAAATAAATGCACGACTGGATCGTACGAACTTGCTCATGTAGCTAACAACTTTTATGTAGCTATTTATGCTTTTATATAACTATTGAGGTTTAGTTAGTTAGGTATAGTTATCCTATGAAGGCGTAAAGCCTATGTATGAAAGATTACCTCGATTCTTAGTATAATGAAATGTGGAATGGATGATTAAATGAATAGGTACATAGGTACCTACCTACAAATGTATATTTAAGTCGAAGTTATGGATTTTAATTATGTAAGGTAGGAGAGTAAAATATATCTACATATATAAACATATTGAAGGAACATGTTCATATAATAATAAAGGATGTAGGTGAGTAGGTAGCTATATGCATATAACCTTATAATTTAGGTGCACTATGCACACATAAGATTCGTGTGATTCTTAGACACATACATGTATATATACATAAATGTATATATGCTTACATTGTATTTAGTATTCAGTGATGTGGTAACAATTAGTAAAAAGTGGATAATAATAAAGTAGAAATACATGGATAATACACATATTTAAATGTTTTTATATTGCTTAGTCTTTATAGTTTGAGGGAAAACAAAGATGCAGTTTGAATTCGTTGATAAATAAGAATATATCAAACAAATTCAAAAATCGTTGGAGCGGTTTTTTAATAAATTAATTTTTTATGTATAAAATTTTGAAAACAATTTTAGAAAAAAAAATTGAAAAGTTATTATTAATATACATATAAAATTCAAATTAAAAAAAAATCTGTAACTGGTTTTTGAAAAATCAATTTTTTTAAAAAATCGAAAAACTTTTTTTTGAAAATTTGGGTATGCAGTTTTCTTAACAATTCCAGGGAGCAATTATTTAAAAAAAAAATTTTTAATCGGTTTATCCAGTATTGAGAAAGTCGAAAATATGAAAAGTGGTTCTATGGGAAGTACCGTTAATAAGTACGCAAAAAGAAATATTTTTTTACGTAAAAGTGAACTGTACTAATTTAATAACACACAAATTTTTTTTATAAAAATTCTTTAAGCCGTTTTCAAGAAATACATTTTTTTCTTAACGGTTTTTTAACATTTGTATGGGAGGTACCGTTGTTTTTTATTTTAGAAAAATAGTTTTATTGAACTATTCAAGATAATGTCAAAAAACTAATAAATGCGAAGTTTCGAAAACATCTATTAAGTCGTTTTCGAAATATTGAATTTAAAAAAAAAATATTTTTTTTTCAAAAATCCAAAAAAACCAAATGCAGTATTATTTGGAATTCGAAGGAGCTCCTGTGAGAAAGCTTGTGAGAAAGCCGAAAATCAATAAAATGGTTGTTTGGCAGATTCCGTTAATAACAAAATATTTAAAAAAAAAAAATTCGCCCAAAGTGTAGACCATACTTAGTGTAGTACACACACAAATTTGTATCAAAATCGTTAAAGCCGTTTTCGAGATAATTAAGATGGTAGAAACATTTGTACCGTTATTTTTGGATCGATTTAAAAATCTATTTTAGATAATCACCTAAAACGCCAGAAAGGCAGACGGAATTGAGGTACCCACTTTTTTGGTTTTCACTATCATCGAAAAGTCAAGTTTGATTAAAATCTCGATTTCGATTTTTATCCAAATGCATATATCGCAAGTAAATAACCTAGATCTACTGATCTAGCGTTCAACGAACAAACCTACTATCTGTGTTTATTTACTGTTCAGTATAAAAGGTATGTTTTACTTAGGATCGTCAAAAGCATCAGCGACTTTTCTCTTTTTCCTTCAGAGCTAATCGTTTGCTCATACGAATCACAAATAGTTTTATGTTCAAATTAAACGATTATAGAAGCTAAAGGATTGCTTACCCTTTGAATAAAAAAAAATAATGACAACGATAAACACGAAGGACTGTTTTAAGGGTTCGACTTACAGGTTAATCTATTTTTGATTCTTTTATTAATTATTTAGTCGGCAATTATTTTTATCTACGACGACTCGATATACAATTAAAAATCACTAACGGAATTCACGTTTTCCGTTGCGTAACATGATCTGAGTATACCGGGACTATGAGAAGTGAGAGCAGGTTAAGTCAAGATATTATGCCACAGTCAATGAAAATGTTTATATGATCGCTATTATATTTTCAGGTCAATGGCCAGGTGCATTTTTATAACTAGGACTACTTCTTACTCTGCGTAAACTGTCACATAATTAAATATTTGTCTCAAAATTAGGTATGCATTTTGTTTAAGTTCTTTATCAGCAAACGAGTATTAGATCACTAGCTGCAGTAGATGGCAACAAAACTATTGTGCTATATCTTACGTGCCCACGATACAGCTCTACCATTTAGGCCCGTTTGTTGATACATAACTTAAGCATTTAAGTTCCACTCAAGCACTTATGTGACAGTTTACGCAGAGGATTTTACCTTTAGCCCTTAATGATTTTAAGTTGAAAATAAATTTTTGTGATTCGTATCAGCAAACAGGCCTTAATGACATTTGTAATTTTTTCCTGGATTGAAACAAGCTTGAAGCTCCCATGTAAACGGTTGGTTTGAATTGATCGTGCACGTGATTTTGAAATGTTAAAACTTCAAAAAAAAAAAAAAAATGGCTAACACTTGCAGCACTGCCTGCAGCTGCTTTCCATTGTGTTAGGGAATCGGGATATAAAACTTGTGTACACTCAATATTTTGATAGCTTCAATGCTCCATCTCTATTGGCTTCAGCAAATCACTGTGAGTTTTGGTGGAGGAGAACTCTTATCGATTTTTATGCGTTAAACATAATAAAGCAGGACGAGTAACGTAAACAGCAACCAGAATATTGGCCTGGCCACACATTTTTTGGGCTCCCGGAAATTACGCCAGAGGAAATTGCGCCAAATTTTTTTTTTTTTGGAAAAAACGCCAGATTTTTTTTTCTGGGTAAAAATTGAAAAACAGAGCAGACTTTTATTTGGAAAATAAGCCAGAAATATTGGAAATTATGCCAGATATATGTGGAAAAATAGCCTGAAAGCAAAATGGAAATTAATCCATAAGATTTTCAAATGTAAGCAATAAATTTTAAAAAGCTCGGAACAATATAGCCCCTTGTTTGGCCCAAAATGTCATTTGGGGTGGGTACAAGTTTGGGTATATGAACATTTTGTTCGGAGCCTTTAAAAAGATATCTCAAAATACAAAAAAAAATGTACTTATACCGAAACTTGTACCCACCCCAAATCTTATATTGGGCCAAGCAGTGGGGCAGCATGGCCCCCTTTACGCACCGAGCTTTTTGTACGCCGTGAACTTAACTGCAAAAAACACTTCATACAAGCCCGAATATTTTTTCTGGCGTTTTTTCCATTTTAGGAAACGAAAAACCCCAGAATTTTTGTTTGGAATAAAAGCCAGACACTTAGGAAAGATTATCACACAATTTTGGATGAAGAATTTCTTGGCGTTCTTTCCAAAAACAATTCTGGCGTAATTTCAGGGAGTCATTTTTTTTTTTTTTTTTTTTTTTTTTACAAAAAAATTGCCACCAGCACCGTCATTTTCAACTTTCTGGAATTTCGTATCACGTTTTATGCATTGTTTTATTTTTTGCAGTATGATTCCACTGAATATCGTAATGGAAAAGTTGTCAACAGTCCACCAGCAAATGGCAGTATGACCCAACGATGCTGTTGACATTGATGGAGCGGTCTAGTCTGTGTTGAATAATTGCAATATATTGGTCCTACAATAATGGCGCCGCTGTTCCTGTTTTAAAATTCAAACAATATTTTGCTGTCAAAGTTGACAGATCAGACAATATAATATGTCAAGTACAGTGGAAATAAACGCATTCAGTTGTTTTATCTCGGTTAAGGCACCTGTTTCAGTTTTATTAAACAATTTTCGTCGTAGTTATGTTATCAGTTAAATTAAGCGGTTTTTAGCTAATGGAAGAAATTTGTATGATCAAATGTTAAAAAAAAACCTACGTAATAAATGTCTTGTTTCAGTTCACCAATATTTTCAACGTCGCTTAAGCAAACGGGGTATTTAATCATTGATTCGTATTATTTTTAATATTTTAAATTGTATTAGCGGACCAGGCGAACTTCGTCTCGCCATAATTTAACGCCTTCAATTGAACTGCAGAACTGTAATAAAACACAAATAGTTTAAATTACCAATGTGATTTATTTGAATGAAAAAAAAAATCAGTAGGGAGTGATATGAAAAACAATATTTTTCAATTTGTTTTCCGGCGCAAAAAGAAACAATAAACACTGTTTACCAAGCTATCGACGACGTTCTTTTTCCTCGCTGCTAGTATAGCCCGTTCTCATATCCAATTGAGATTTTTATAATTTTTAACAATGCCGGTTAAAGCCCTACTTTGGTGATGAGTTTTTCCTTCGACGTTGTTAACTCGCAAAAATTTGCCGGGAATGATATAAATCCAGTCGAGACATCAATAGAAATTTGGCCATTGCTTAGCACCACTGCAATGCGACTCTCATATTTGTGGTCAATTTCAACTTCTTTACATGTTGGCACAAGTCCGACGATTTAAAGCATGCATTAAATTCATTGGCATTGACGGAAAGCCTTCGACAAAAATCTCCACTGAGCAAAATCATATCCCCGCTAAATCATCTCGAACCACCTTTTAAATCCTTCATCGTGCATTCATCCCAAATTATGATTTTGCATTCTCGCATCAATTTCGCTGTCGCCGAATTCTTGGTCATTGTACACGTTATTGGCTTTCAACCGTGAGAAAATTCATCTCAAGCTTCAAAGAGGAATGTTAGGTTCGACCGCCTTCAAACACTGTGGCAGCAATGCAATAGATGCCATATGATGAAACCTGCAACGAAATTTGAGATCTTGGCGGAATTGTTGCTAGAATCAATTAAATGACGAATGCCTTGCATGTCCCATCGGGAGCATCGAGAAAGTAAATGCGAACGCGGAATCGAATTCAAAAACAGCGCGATTGAAGTCTACATTCTTGTAATTACTTTTTGTCGAATTTGTGGTGGTGATTGTGCAGTTCGAAGCTGTAAATAATATTGCCAGGTCTCCATTTATATCTTCTGCATGCACCTCTGGCGTTTGATTATCACCGACATTCTGATTAATTATTGCAAGACGTGTACGTCGTAAAAGGTTAGATCGGAATTGCAGCAAGAAAAATAGCACATTTGCTGAATAGAAAATGATAATGTGAAAAGGAAACCTGTCAAATCGGGTTGTGGCATTGATCACAGCACAGCGTCATCTAATATATATCTCGTAACTTTCTTTGCACAACACAATCCAAGAGTTTCATGTTTTAATTTGAATGCCTTGCAATGACTGCACACAACATTCATTAATCCAGTTGAATCCACATCAAGAGATTCAGATTCAGATTTGAGTCATACGTTAATGTACCACGCACCAAATTTATTCGTTGTGCAGCTCTCACACGGGCATCACGCTGCCGATTAACCGCATAAGCATCACCTCGTTCATGGTCTGTTTGAGCAGCTCTGGCTACTTTTCTAGCTGCAACTTTCCGAGTTGATCGGCCCAAGCTACTACGTGGACGTACATATTATTGTATTCTAAACGTAATTATTTAGAAATCGTTTTAATTTTTTACGCAACACAAAAACGAATTTTGACTAAGCGGTCAAACGATGATGACAAAATCACCCATAATTCGAAAACCAATATACATAAGCATATATCACATAGCTTAAAACCTTCTTCTCGACCATATCTTTCATACAAAAAAAAGTATATTGAAAATGGTCAAATGCCAACTGAGATCATTAGCGTCATACGTTTTTGACAACATTTTTTTTATTTTTTTTTCTAACTTTGCACGCGCTCAAGGGATTATGAATACCCTTTAATGGTTTTCTTAACACAGCGCGGACATCCGGTGGAAGAAGAGAAAGAAGGATAGGAAAGATGTGTGGCGCGATGTTCTGAGACTAGAGCTGGTTGTTGTCTCAGATTTATCTCCAGGGATGGCGGCTGAACTAATGCAGAGAGAATTACCGTGTCTTATTTATTTATGCCTTATAATTCGCATTATTTTATTTATTTCGTTGTCATATTTTTTATGGGTATGCTAGTTTATCAATCACATGTTGTTAGTGTTATGCCTAAACAGCATGTAATGAGCAAAGCAGCAACTTATTTTATGACAATTTTTAGAATTGGTTTTTAATGGAATATAAGAAGACATAGACAACGGCAGTAATCGAACCTGCAACCACGAGGTTGGCGGGCGAGCACACAACTATCGCGCCACGGGGAAAATAAGTTTTTGCTGATACAAATAACTGCCCGTCACAGAATTATTTTATTTATATATACTTTGTCTACGTTAAGGCGTTTTTTCTCACCTTTTATCACTTTTTTTATTTTATTACAACAATCTTTTTAGCACACCTACAGATTATCGATTCTTCAAACTCCGTAAAACGGAGTAATTAATACAGAATAAAATACAAAATGTACTTACAATTAATAATTTAGTCTGAATCCCATTATTGCGATTTGGTATTTTAGACAAATTTCGACAGTTTCGGTTACTTGCTTTCATAATGTGGCTATCAATTATTTGTATTTTAAATCTACAGTCCAATCAGCTAGCTAGTCAGCATTAATATCAACGTTTTACTATTCAATTTTATAAGCCGTTGCTAATCGTATTATAACGCTCGTGAAGTAACTTAAATGTTGAATTCTTTTGAGCAACTGGCATTGCGGAATTAAAATTTCAGTCTTTGTCCATTGTTCGAAACGCAATTTACTATCAAGCTTCAAATTAAAGACAGTTTCGACAATCAATTTTTGAATAATTCAAACTAATTTGCAATAAAGATTCAATGAGATTCTTATGAATTTAGAAATCAAAATGTTAACAAACTATTGTTAAGTCGTTAGTCTGTCAACATAAAATTCACGTCGCTTATTATTTTTTTTAATATGACATATGCCTATGATTTTAAAATTACATTGTTGCCCTATTTTACATGCATGCGCTATAACTATATTAAATACATTTACAAAATCAAACTTGAATGCTCATTTCCATATATCAAGGCTCGCCGGTCAGTATACCAGAGTTATTTTTTGATCTTCGACTTGCTTCTCTAGGAATAGCTGGGTCTTCTTGTTTTCTTTGTATACTATGCCTCCTCTTTTAAACTTAACCTCTACCACCACCACAAAGGTAGACATTGCGCCGGTAAAGTCAATTATTGAAAGTGATTTCTTATACCGTTCGCTATAGTTGTCATCAAGCATAAAAAAAATGCAACGCTTGAAATTGATTTTTAATAATTCATTTAAAGTGGATGAAGGTAACAACGACAGTAAGGGTTGTTTTTTGTTTTCCTTTTCACTTACCCCAAGATCGATTCCCTTGATGTAGGCATGCCATTAGGGACTACCAACTGCGTCTTTAAAGAAAATTTCCTTTAAGAATGATAACTGTACCTATTATAAATATAGATATGTTTGTAAAGCGAGGCAGTATAGCTAGTAGTTGTTAACAAAAAGCTTAACCTTGTAAGTTGGAGTGGACAATCGTTATATGTTTTAGTGTCCTTAAATAACCCCATAGTGGGGTAGTCTCGCTCTACCATGTCATATCTCTTTAAAACAAGCTAGTCTGTTTATTTACTTCTCGTGTTACTGTCACATTAACAATAAGTGACAGCTTGTCATAAAATCAATTGATTTGAGTGACGTTATTAAGTTTGATGGCCGCATAACAATCAAGTCTTGTGAATGTGTGCTATGTGAGGTGAGTTTTTTCGTGATGCTATTTGATTTGATGGTTTTTTTTTCGGTTTTATTAGGTGGATAAACAAAGTTTGTTTTTTAATTGATTAGAGGTCAATTTCGTAAGTCTTCCGGTGTTTTCTTGTGGAAGAAGAAATAAAAGAAATAAAAAATTAGTGTTTTTAAGTAACCTTTCTACAAACTACAATTAAGTGGGTTTATTTTAAATATGTTTTAGTACACCGTTTAGTTTACCCGTTTTTTTTTTTTTTTGTAACTGTGTACATCCAATAAGCTTAATGTCACTTTTTCAAAAGGTATGTTCGTTGAGCGTTGAGCACTGAAGTCAATCAAGGATCCCCCTAAAGCGTTTTGTGAAAAAAACCTGAAGTGAATTGGAAAAAAAAACGATGTTTTTGAAACCTAGCGTCGTCGCCATGAACTTGCCCTGAAGTAGATTTAGGTTCTTGAGCTGGGGAAAGTTGATGAAAATGAAGAAACTGTCACAATCACATAAGATCTGAAGTAGGGAGGAGATATTGAGAAAATATTTTTGAGTTGTTTTGGATTCGATTTGTATGCAATTTGTTATTTTTAAAATGGAAATTAAAAGAATACGCATTCATTCCAGCATTCATTCATTAAAAATTATTTTCATACACACAAATCAAAGCGATAAAGAATTAAACTTAAATTTATTTTGAGTTGTAATTATTAGATGACATAACTTGTTGTTCAACAACATAAACAAAATGGCCTTCGGGTTTTTTTTTTATCTTTTGGGGGTTGTGAAGAAAACCAGGGTCGACTTGGTCGAAACTTGGTAAATTTCAACGTACGAACCTAATGTCATGTCAGTTTTGACATTTGTGACAGTTTAGGAGTCTAATAGTAGTTACAAATATAATGCAAAAATGAAATCTAAGCAAACTTTTTCATAATAAACACGATACCTCCGCAATTTTTTTAGTTTGTGAAGAAAAAAAAGAATGTTGATCACATTGCTAGCCGAATTTTGAAAACAATTCCTTGTGATGAACTACAACAATTAAGAATAAGCCTTGGAACTTCATCACACAAAGTGGGGCTGTATAATGGTTCATCTGGACAGAGTGAATATATGCATATATTTTCCATTGACAATCAAGAAGCATCGGATTTTCATCTTTTTGTTGCATCGGTTGCTCCTTGACGTCAACAACTGAAGAAAACAATATGACATGGATAAATTCCGATCAGTCTTCATTGCGATATTTCAGAGCTCTAAAATTTGAATATAAAACAAACACTTGGTATTATACGAGAAGCTAAACATCGAAGGTAAATCACTTTTAGAAACAAAAGTGTTGTCAAAGTTATAAACCGATTTTTGTATACGATGAGATGGATGAAATAGTAGATTAAGCTCTGACAAATACTAATTCTGCCAACAATTGCATTATTAGTGAAGCTAAATCCTTAGAGATGAAAGACTTATGTAAGTTCCTGAATAAAGAAGCTCTTATTCTGCGAATAACAACACTGCGTGAGTTACATTATGTACGTAACACACACAACATACATATAATAATAATCATAATAATTTTAACTGTTATGCCTATGTAATACCTAAGATCTTTTAAATGTAATCTAAATTGCACGCACTTGTTAGAAGGAATAGGAAGATATGAAGGAATTTTGTGTTGCCACAGTGGATTTGAGAATTAGGTATTTATTACCTCATTTTAATCCACTCAAAATTAGAGGTATAGAGAAGTATGCTGCCTAGCGTGGGGATCGAACCAACACGTCTAAGTTAACAATCAAGCACAATATCCACTGCACCATTGCCATCTGCACCCAACATTCTAACCTTAACTATGGATTGAACGTCGCGTCGGGCTTGACAATTTAAGTTAACGTGGATGGATGCAGCAACCAACAATATACACAGCTGCGGATATCTACAAGGCCAACGGGTTCATCAACAACCATCAATATAACATCGGCTTAGCAACAAAAGCCTTATTTGTACATACATTCAAAGCCATGGGAAGTTTGTATGCTTTGCAGATTCTCAAAAGAGACTTTATATGGACAGATAACAACGCGACACTGATAACAGATATTATCATGATTGATCTTCGGCTTGACGATCTACTAAGCATCTATCTTGACTACGTGTTAGCATCGTATTCAATGAAGATGTAAATTGAAAAAAGAAATAATAACAAAAATAAAAATAAATAAATAAATTATTTCATTTTATTATAAACTTTTAATTCATGCACAGATTAGGGTTATGGAATAAATATTGCACCTGTGACAGTACTTAACCTTTAAATCTTGGAGAATTGTGGCTACTCGTGCACAGAAAATGAGCAAAAATTACACGAGGATCAAGCAAATATAGAATGTGACGCAAATATTTATAATTGAGAAGCAAGAGTCTAAAAAAAATACCTTAACCAATTACTTTAGCTTCGACATGCACAGCGCTAGATTTAAGAGAAGGCTGGGGCCTATAGCGGCAAATTTTCGGGGCTGAAAATTTGGCCTTAGATTTTTACTTGCGATTATAGGTACTATAAGGCAAGTTATGCATTCGTCGAGAAAAAGTTTCTAAAAAGTTTCGAAAAAAGAGTCTAAAGATTCTGTCCGTCTGTATGCCTGTCTGTCTGTATGCTTGTATAGACATCTACAGCCCAAACGGGTGGGCCGAATTGCTTCAAATTTGGTATATAACATTTTTTAGGTATTGTTTAGAGGGGAAATTTAATTTTTTTAGCTCAAAAAATAAAGGTACCTGCCATATAACCAGTACGTTAAAGCCTATTTTGCTCGAAAACCTCTCTAACGATTTTGATTTAGAAAAATGTGCAGTGCAGCTTTTTATGTACGGCCGATCATTTCATAAGACTGTTTTTTTTTGCTTTCTACTATCTCATAAATGGCTTAACCAATATTTTTAATTAATATTTTATTTTGTTTTTTTTTTTAAATATTTTTTTTTAATTTAAAAAAAATTATATTTTGAAAAGTTCTCATTAATTTTTTTTTAAGTTAGAGTTATATATATTTGCTAAATAAAATGCTTCCAAAAAGTTTAAAAAAAACTTTCCGGAACAACTCCATATATTTTTATAATTTTTTTTCATAAATTCAAATTTAAACAAGAAATAAATAAAATGGCGTCCTTTTGTATGAGCTAAAATTAGTTGAACTATTTATTTCAGAATTTTGAATTATTTTTTCTTTGATTAATCCGATTTAATCTTTTCTTTTTAAGTTTATATTTTTAAATATTTAAGATTGTCATACCAATTTTTTTAGAAAAAAAAATTAAGAAACTTTGTATATAACGGGTGATTTTTTTGCTACTTGGTTTTTGACGTTTATATTTTTGACAGATCACACATGACAAATTCCATGAACATTTGACATTTCGATTCAGTATTGTTTGCCATTTCATCATGATAGACTTACGTCTGAACAACGTTTGCAAATTATTAAAATTTATTATCAAAATTCGTGCTCTGTGAAAAATGTGTTTCGCAAGCTACGTCCGTTTTTTTTCCGCTCATTTTTGGCTAAATGGATACGTGAATAAGCAGAATTGCCGTATTTGGAGTGAAGAGCAGCCAGAGGCAATTCAGCAGCTACCAATGCATCCCGAAAAATGCACTGTTTGGTGCGGTTTATGGGCAGGCGGCATCATTGGGCCGTACTTCTTCAAGGACGATGAAGGCCGCAGGGTTACGGTCAATGGAGAAAGGTACCGTTCGATGATAACAGATTTTTTTTTGCCGAAAATGCAAGAATTGAACTCGGTCGACATGTTGTTCCAACAGGACGGTGCCACATACCACACTGCACGCGAAACCATGCATCAATTGAGAGGCGAATTTGGTGAGCAGTTGATCTCACGTTTTGGCGCATTCAATTGGCCACCAAGATCATGTGATTTGACCCCGTTAGACTATTTTTTGTGGCGCTATGTTAAGTCTATTGTCTATGGGGACAAGCCAAACACGATTGCTTCCTTGGAAGCCAACATTGAACGCGTCATTGGTGAGATTCCGGCCGAAATGTGTGAAAAAGTTTGCCAAAATTGGACCTTCAGAATGGACCACCTGAAGCGTAGCCGCGGACAACATTTAAGTGAAATTATTTTTAAAAAGTAAACGGCAGATATTGTTTTATCGATCCAAATAAAAATTTCATTCACTTTTTACAAGTTTCTGTGTTTTTTTGAATTTTAAAAACCAAGCTCTTAAAAAATCACCATAAACGCTTAATAAAAAAATGCTTAATAAAAAATTAAGCAAAAAACGACTTTAAAAATATATTTAGATTCTTAATAGTAACCTTTTGCATACAATGTGATGGAATATTAGAGCAAGTTCCTTTAAGCTCAACAGTATATCCAAAATGTATTAATCATAGAATCCTCAGTAAATCGTGGATTATAAAAATAAGCAAAACAAAGAAGTGTCGTAATCTTGTTTTCTTTGATTCATGGTTCGCACGAAAATGCCAGGGGAGGAGAATCGATGAACTATATGTGGCATGAATGTAAAGCTGTCAGAGAAGACAACAAAATAGCATCATGTCTATACCAGCAAATGAAAAACCTCCCAGACTCTGTAGCCGAATCCACATTCTACTCTGATACATGTGGGAAGAGACTAAAAATAATTATGTCGTCAATATCTTCATACTAGCCCAATCATAATTCCCACAAAATACTTAGTTCCAGGATACACTCATATGGAGTGTGATATTAGCTTTGTTCGGCGTTCGCATTGGGGCACACAATGAGTCGCTGTTGATTCCATGTCCGTCCGATGTCACACCTTTTTTACCCCAGTGCATGTAAAGTGTGTTCGATGTTTACCCCGTGCCAGCACTGAGTGCGTACTGACCAGCCCCAGGTTTTTTTTTTCTGGGGTAATGTTTTCATCGTGTTCAAATGTAAAAGAGAGATCTCTCTGATCTCATTTTCTGTATTATATATTTTGTATTATAAATTAGATTGAGTTAGTGGAGTACCTGGCTTACCACGAAATGCCCGACTCCCCATCTTTGGAGTAATACTAAAGATCTTTCCCTACAGGTTGGGATTCGTGCAGTACAGCGGGGTGACTTTAGGATCACGTAAAGCTATTTGCGAATTACCAATAAGCATCGGATGCGAACTGATTTACTGATGACGAACCAAGCAAACGCAATAAGGACAACTAACCTCGAATAAATATGTGGAATTCTAGGCAAATAGCCCACGTGCAGCTAAAGAAATAGTGGACGCCCTTAACTGCTGCAAAGAAAATATTACCTATTGTGTACCTCTAATCAAGAGGACTGAGGAGATTAAAGTTAAAAGAATGCGATATTATGAGAACACAATGCGATGCTATCGAGAACAAAATAATCCACTATTTGGTTGTGGATTTGTGCTGGAACTAGACTCATCAGAGGAGAAATATTAAGACACCAAAGATATATTCTACGAGCTCCTGCGCAAACCATGAAGGAAAAGAAAAGATCTTTGATACTTGGCTGCTGCATAAGCGGAAGATACATCAGGCTGCACGACACACCTCACATAACCGATTTAGGCTGAACGACTTCATTGAGATGGAACTGCCCACTTAACTCTACTAAAAGAAGAGGTGAGAGTAACATTGACTTTTCGGAAGGAAACAGAGGGAGCACGCGTGAGCGGGATTAAAGGGATACGCGGATGCCATAACAGGAACGAGGTTTGGAAATTTTACTAAAACACAAACACATCTTCGGATTGAATCTGTTAAAATAGCGACGTTCGATAGGGCGTGTGAGTGTAAATTTTGGAAAATGAATAATTCTGCATTGCCGATTGAAGACACTCAAGAAAAAATTACACAATAATTAATTTTTAAAAAAGAACCCTCGGAAAGGAATTTTTGTTGAAAACTAAAGGCACAAGAATAAAGCAAGAAGCCCCTGAAGCCTAAAGGCTAATCTTCGTCCCTCTCTATTACCATACCAGGTTAAAAAGTATCAAGAAGAACGGAGGTCCTTATTGAACTCTCAGTTACGATTTCGTATAAATAGGTCTACTTGTACTGCTCAACCATTAACAGTAGAACATATATTTACACCATTTTGGAGAAAGTAGGATTTGCTCCTGATATTTTAAAAGCATTTGAAAAAGTTTGGCATATAGCCCTTTTATCAAAAATGGTTTCGATGAATATCTTCTTCGCCTGATTTTAAATTACTTTTGGTACAGCAAGTTTTAAATTTAAAATTTACAAAATAAATGCTGATGTGCCGCCTCAAGACTCTGTCTTGTTTGCCGACTCTATTCTTTATCTTTGTTTTTCGGGTTTGAAAATGCATCAGCAACATATGATAAGTGCATCTCTAAAGCATTGTGCAAAGGAGAATCCTAAAAAAAGTGTTGAATTTAATGATTCAAAAACTCCTATTGGCAAAACAAAGCCCAATTCCAATGTCGTTATCCGTAGTAATAGTCGGTTCATCAACTTTAGTGGAATGACTTGAATAATTTCGTGTAGCCAAGACTGCTGCTAAGTGGCCATAAGTAAATTATTTGATTTTCCTTCTCATGTGGAATGACCTAAATTTTAGACTTCAGATAGCTTCATAAGCCGAAAGAACGCACAATATCATTTGATTACAAACAATATGCTCCCTACTCGATTTTCCATAAATTGAATAAAAAACTACAACACCCGAAAACGAGGTTAATACCATAAAATCACGAAGTTGCCAAAAAATGTTTAGAACAACAAAAAAAAAAAAAAGTTCAAAAGAAAGAAAACGTTTATAAATAAAAAAAAATTTGAAAAAACGCAAATAAATATTCAAGAATGGGATAAGCTATTTTTATGGTCAAAACCATCTCTAGCATGAGGGCTATATACACACACAACTAATAAAACATGCATGACCTACTAACATAGTCCTCACTTAACAGTTCCAGCCACTAAAATAACTCATGGTAAAAATAAATATTCGTCGAAAGCATAGAATAAAAGGAAATGGCAGTGGCCCAACGTGCAAATTGCTTCTAAAATATTTTATCGCAATTTCTTTTATTCTGCGGTTTGTAAATAATTTCCGATATGCCACAGATTTTCAAAGAATGAATCAACAAATACTCACTACACAAGAAATATTCGTTTCTGATTCGACAGTATAAAATGTAACTAGGTTTCAAATCAAGTGTCATTACAAACTCTCAGTGGCGTTTTTAATTCGAAGTCTTTTTTTTACAGTTTTATCATGATGACACATATGTTTAAGCAGCATTGGTCTAGACGCACGACGTAGACGTCAGAAGATGTAGGTGACTTGAAGGTTACTTAAGTTTGCAGTCCCTGATTAGCCAGCTGTCAGATTTTGTCCTTTAATTCAAGGCTGATTTATAAAAGCGCGTTCACATTAGAGACGCTAACATTATTTTACCAAGCAATATGGGCAAGCGTCGACATGAAAGATGACCTTCAGCGAAGCGAGTACAATGGAATTAGGAATTTTCAGCAGACATCAATTAGCTGGGATGTATAAAATTATAGTGTGGGATACATACTGGGATGTAGAATAATGAAATGCCCCATTGTCAAAACGGCAAAAGCTTATTTTGGAGACGATACTCTGTCAGACAAAGTAAAATGCAAATGCACTTGCATCGGTTTTAAAATGCTGCCATTAAATAGTTAGAGGGACTTATCACTCTATTTAATGCTCTATCGTCACATATTCGCTTTTCTTATCAAACCACTAAAAATGTTCCGATATTTTTTTTCTCTGTTCAATTAGAATAGCATAAATATTACAGCACATAAGGTAGGCACGTGATAAAATAAAGTGCAATTTTGGTATTTTTCTTTTTAAAAAATGTCTTAAGTTCTCAATTAAAAAAAAATGCATATTACTATAATCGAAAGGTAATAATAGTCCTTTTTTATTGGTAAATGTATAGGCAGCGCAGTAAACTTTTATTCAGTACACAACAACAAAGGAAAAGTGCGAATAAATTTAGAAGTAAAAATAGTGCCGATAATAGTGTAGATAAAGGCTTGGAATATTTGGAATGGAACGACTCTCGAGTTGCAGACAAAAAGCTTGTGTACCATTGTTGGCAGGTAGAGGGAGATGTAAAATATGAGTGTATATAAAAAGTGCACTACCTATAAGTTCCCAATAAATTACGGCTAATATTAAATGCGAATTTATAAATTTTGTAGCATGAAATTAAATTTTGTTTGCCTATAGCCTTGAAATGAAACAGCTATCTACCGAATTGAAAGAATTGTTAGTTTTGGACTCTAAACGTGGGTTGACATTCCTCAATCTCGCTGAAAAGTGTGGACTGTCCATATCTGCAGCAAGGATGTAGGTTTGTATAACCGTTATTGAACGAGGATATGCTTCCAGTTTTAGTAGTCGGTGTAGAAGGAATAGGAAAACGTCTGCAGCTGATGACCGAAGAATCAAAATTGAGATCCGAAAAAATCCATTATCTTCAGCTGGAATTATCAAAGAAGATCTGCAACTTCCCATAACACCAAGGACAGTTCATAAGCGGCTAAATAAACTATTTAGCTAAGAAAAAAACATTGCTTCATTAGATAAATATTAAAAAACGACTTGCTTTCGCTAGGAAGTATTTGACAAAGCTTCAAACCATTTCGGAAAGCATTATTTGGTCGGATGAGTTAAAAAACTCAAAATCTAGAAAAAGAGTTTGGTGTAGATCCTCTGAAAGCCTTGACCAAACCCAAAAAAAAATCGGTTCAGCATCGTGGAAGATCTCTTGTAGTCTGCGGGTGTTTTTCTTTTAGCGGCGTTGGTAAGATTGTTTGGAAATTGATACTAAAATAACAGGTTCTCATTACGTAAACATTATGAGAGAAAACTTGGGTTCTTCGGCGTCTAAAATGTCGTTGACAATGACCCGATACACACGAGCAAAATGGCAAAGCAGTTTTTCGCTGAAAACAATGTTGTTTTAGAATGGCCACTTCAATCCCCAGACCTGAATCCAATAGAGTATGTTTGGTCATATTCGATGCCAGGATTCCCTTAGCTGAGCGCAATCTGGTCCTCAGCATACCCAAGCGACTTGCAACCATCATACAAAACAAAGAGCGAACCACAAGCTATTAACCAGCTTTTTTATATTTTTTTAGTTAAAATTTCGAATTTGCACTTTAACTTGTCTTATTTTTTTTGCTAAATATTTTAATACTTCATATTTCTTATTTTAATTTTGTTTATATTATGTTTATCATTTATTAATTTGTTGATAAATTTTTTTGTGAAGTAAAATTAGATAAATCGATGTACAATAAATATTATATTATTCGAGGTATGATTTTGCACTTTATTTTGTCCAGCAGTGTAACTTCTTATGGAAGAGTAAACCGCTTCGTTACGTAACGCGTTACATTCGATTAGTATTCTCACATATAATCAACTAATCAATTTTATCTTTTTAAGGAGTGAACCTGGAAATCTGAAATTTCCAGGAATGATGGAGCATATTGACTTGATAAACAAATTGGATTCCTAGAATGTCACAAACCGTTAGAAAACTGTTATATTGAGAAGATTACACATATCAGCCAATTACTTTTGACTGGTTACATGAATAGATTTGGTTTTTCTTTAATTAATAAGTAGTCTATATGACAGTGTATCAAACATTACTCTATGAGCTTTACATTATACAGGCTGTCCAATATTAATTTCAAAACAGAAGGAAAACATTCAAAATTGCCCGCTTAATTCGACTCCTATTATCGATGTTCAGTGTAGAAGAAAAGTTATGTTTGAAAATTCATTAAAAGGAAAAGATGTGGTGTTGAACTTATATCAGTTCTTATACCAGTTCTAGTAGTTTAATCTTTAGGGTTAAGGTATTAGAATTGTGGTAAAACTTGGGGTTATATGCCGGTATAATAATATATACCGACGAGGGGTTAAGGGACCAAATTTATAATATTTTTATTCGTTTTTTGGCTTTCTAAATGCAAAAGTTGATGAAAAATTTCAATATTTTTAAGAATAGTATTTCAGTAAGCTATTGCCCCAGCCATCGTCTACAAAAGTGCTAGAGTAAATATATCGATAAATGCATCAGAAAAGGCGTAAGGAGGTTTTCAAGTAATATATATATACAAATGTGTCATTAAATTAATACCAAATTAAGTTGTAATCAATCTTGACATTACGATAACGGAGAACACCAACAAAGTGGATCCCGCAATTCCGCCTGTCTGTCTGTGTAGATCGTCTACAGTCTAAACCAATGAAGAGATTTTCTTCAAATTTGGTACTTAAGCGTCGTAGGTAATTGTCCATTTTTGTTTCTACCATTTTAATTATCTCAAAATATGCCATTTTGATAAAAAAAAAATCCGGGTACAAGAATTTGTTTATTTATTTTGTTATTAACGGCATCTACCATACAACCATTTTATTGATTTTCAACTTTCTCATAAGCGGCTCCACAGATTTTGATCAACATTTTTATATAGAGGTCCTTCAAATTCTAAATAATACTGCATTCTAAAATATTCGAAAAAAACCGCTTCGTTATGTAACGCGCTACGGCTCCAGTCTGTCTGGCTTCCCTTTCTCTCAACCATACGAAGAACTTTTGAAATTAATCAAATTAACGAAGATCTTTTGAAGCTTTTCTCAAGTTAAACGATTTCAATATTAAATAACTCAACTTAGATGAGTTTAAGTTATCACTTCTGCCGGGCGTCCGTATTCGCAAATGTTTTGTTTTTAACTTAAGCGCTGCTGTCGCTTATGAATTATAAAAGCCCAACATTTTGGTATGCAGTAGGTATTTGTTAGAATTCGAAGGACCTCCTTTATACAAATTTTCATCGAAATCCATTGAGTGTTAGTAACCAAATATATAAACAAATTCTTGGACCAAAATGAAGTGCATAGATTTTTTTTATAAAAATCGTTAGAGCCGTTTTCGTTATAATTAAGATGGTAGAAAAAATTGTATGGCAGGTACCGTTATTTTAGGGGATAAACAAAAGATTTACAAATTGTTTTAAGGAATAACATAAAACGCTTAAGTCACAAGTTTGAAGAAAATCGCTTCAGCCGTTTAGGCTGTAGATCCTTGTACAGATAGACAGATGGAATTGCGGGAACCTCTTTTTTGGGGTTCTCTATTATGTCAAGTTTGATTAAAATCTCGAGTATATATAATGTATATCGGAAGTTAAAAATGGAATTCAAATTTCAAAAGCAAAATTTATTTATCTTTTGTAATTAACATGAATTTTTTGTTTCTTATAAAACGCATATTTTTTGTGATATATAAAAATGAGTTAGCGCTGATTAACCTGGTATATGTAGATGATAGATTAAGAAATGATTTTTCGCCTCAACAAAACTTCATTTCAACAAACGCACTGTTTGGGCTACAACACAGCACTCATTTTGAAAAATAAGTTTTCAATATTTGCCAACGTTTCGCGGAGCTATGAATTTCTGTCAAGATTTCGGGCGCGAAACAACTGTCAGTGTCAAAATAATTTATGACTTTAAAAGAAACTACTATAGATGACCCACCCTTAATCCTTGTTTATTCATACAATTTCGGAGGTTATTCCTGATTAATATCACATTACTAAGAACGTATTTAATTTTGTAATTTTTAGATCAGATCAAGCGAAATGAGATATAAATTATAAAAAAATGAATTAAGGTTTGGACCCTAGCTCAGAACTTACGAATTCAAGAATTTTTGTTCACAATTTGCATGACTATTTGAAATAATGATATTGATATTCTTGAATCATCACTTTTTAATATCAATATTTTGAACGAAATAAAACAACATTGTCATCAGCGAGTCGCAATTTCAGCGAAATATTTATCAACTTTATATTATCCTTCATTGGAAATTGCAAAAATCTGATCGCAAATTACCAGTTTTCTTGTTGTAAAATGCAAGTTCCCTTATCCTCAATTTGCAATAAATAATATTGGATTTGCAAATTTGAATGCGTTGTGTGGACGTAATTTAGTACTTTTTTTGTCTTAAATTGCATCTTATTTTTTACTAAGTCGCTACTTTTTTGACAATATCACACAAAGGGACTGCAATTTTTAAGAACTTTTGGTTATTTCTGTATTACGTCTTTATGTACATTGCTAATTCTCTTTATTCTGAAAATAAAGGGTTATCCATTTTGCGGTTTCAAAAGTATAGGGCTGGAATTCGTATATCTGTCAAACTAAGTTGTTAAACCAAATTTTTTTCAGTTATAAGTCTGACATTTACGAAAGTGGATCGCTTAAATATCGCACAACGCATAAAAATTGTTAAACCCTACTACAAAAATGGTTATTTTGGCACAGCCATATATCGTGCTTTAAGAGGAGATTATGGTTTACATAGTCGTCCAACTACGCAAGCAATTGGCAAAATTGTGAAAAAATTTGAAGAGACTGGATTGGTTACAGATATTGTAAGGCCTGTGCGTCATCGTTTCGATCGTACCACTGAAAATATTGCTGCTCTAGGTGAAAGTGTTGCCGAAGACCCGAATGTGTCGATTCCTCGTCGTTCTCAGGAAATAGGACTGTCTTACGGCACATTATGGCGTATTTTGCATTTGGATCTACACCTACATGCATATAAAGTCCAGCTCACACAACAACAGAAGCCAGCTGACCATTCACAACGTCGTAGTTACGTCGAATGGGTGCTTGAACAACAGGCGGTGGACGGCGATTTCTCACTCGGTGGGTATGTTAATAAACAAAATTGTGTATTTGGGGTTCTGAGAATCCTCAAGTAATTGAAGAGAGTCAATTACATCCACAAAAAGTCACTGTTTGAGGCGCTCTTTGGTCCGGAGGTGTGATTGGACCTTACTTCTTCGAAAACGACGATGTCATGTGATAACCGACTTTTTTTTGACTGCTATTGAAGAATACGACTTGGAGAATATGTGGTTTCAACAAGACGGTGCCACATGTCATGAAAAAAAATATTTTATATGTGTTTTATTTACGTTTACTTTTGAAACCGCAAAATGGATAACCCGTTATATAAATTTATTTTATTTGAAAAAAGTGAAGAGTAGAGTAGCTTACTTGGTTTGAACTCGCAACCTTGTGCGTACCGATCGACCGACCGCGCAATCACTGTGTCAAATCACAATATAAAATTTTGGCGTAAAAAATTAATAAGTTCATGCTTTGGAATTTTATATTAATTTATAGGATATACATAATGTATGTATTGTGCTGAAATATTTCTAAGCGTAAGCTGTGCTTCTGCACTGGTAACGAAACTTTAGCCGTGTCATATTATTGCTCATATGATCAATAGTAGTAGTAATAAGGTTTATTGAGATTTTTCTTTATCTACATTTTACATAGATAATACACATGTATAGCGATTACATATATTATTTTGCCGACTTAGAATTGGCCAGGCTACACTAAATTTATATATTATTTTTGTTCTATTACGAGTAAATTTAGAAAAAAGAAATTTAGAATTACATAGGTGATAAGCTACAGTTTAAGAAATTTAAAAATTAATCCACTCAACAAGACCATTACGATTTCATTAAAAAAAAAACTAAAATTACGGATTGTAATTTCGTAATAAAAATGAATTAACAAAAAAAAAAAAAATCTTATCTTTCGTCAGTTAGAGCGAGAGCTCAGTACTTTACATCTTTCGTTTGAGTGCGAAAGCGGCATCTCGATGGTTATATGATGAAAGAGAGCGATCTTCTAGGTATTGGATGTTGAGATGACCAGAACTGTTGTTTCCTAATTATCGGTTCCGTTACAGTATAACGGAATTTTGCAGCTTCTGTCCATTACGGGCTGCAACATAAGCGATCCATACGATGCTTCTAATTTCTGGGACGATACGACGTCCCTATACGAATGCTTTGTCCATGTGCGCTACCAAGAAAACTGGGAGTAGATAGAATTCAGATGCTTCTATACAAATGGATGTCGTTCGTATGACTCCCTCTCCAAGTGTTGTCGACTTGTACAGTATTCAAATTTAATAACTATTGCACAAATGCAATTTATTTATGACACACTTTTAATTTAGTTAAATGAAACTATTTTTGTTATTTTTTTTTATACTTTTTTTTTTTTTTTTTTACTTTAAAACACGTCCGTCTGCGACGGGAGCCAGAAGCCATCACCTCATATGATTTATATTTCACCCGTAAATCTGACATTGAATTTGAGTGCTCACTGCTCACTGAGGTTTGTTTTGGTGGGACTGAGCTAATAAAAAAAATGTGTTATAAATTTCGGATCTCAAAAATTTCATTTCATTTATTTCCTGAATATATGTTTAACATTGTACTTCAAGATAAATCTTATAAATAAGTATCAATATTTGAATTCCAATTAAAAATCAGTACTACGTAATAAATGTTGAGAATTCTGAATTCATTGGCCCAAAATTTTAAGTAACCTATTGTTAAGCGCTTAACATTTTACTAGTTAGCAATTTCCTAAGTGCTTATTGATTGAATAACTATTTCAAAATTTGTAAACCTTTTCTAAACTAGTAAATTGCTAATTAAGCAGAAAGCTGAGCATTTGTAGGGTTTGACTTTTGATGAACACAATTATTGTTGTTATGCGTTGTAAGTTAATTATATTTGATGAAAACCCAACATGTGCTCTAAAAAGGTATTAGTTATTTCTATTTTCATCATTTTAACTTCAAAAAATTGTGCACCAGCAGGACTCGAACCTGGGCACCCCGCGTGCAAGGCTGATATACTATCAAATTCCATAATGGATTTAGCAAATTGCTAAAAGTTGAAATAGCCATTCCGTGATTTAAACTTTAGTAAAATGTTAAAATCGTTTAAAATTAGCTCAATTATCTTTTTAGCTTAGTAAATAGCTAAAAGTGGCTTTAACATTTTACTAAATCGTTTAAAATTTTGCGCCAATGTTATTAATGGCAAATTTACATATACAATATAATATACATACACGGATAATAACTAAATAGAGATATTATAAAAGTAATATAAAAATAAGACAAATATTTAAATTGTATATATTATTTGTTAATATTAATTTATTGAGTATAGAGAATAGAGTTCGGATATACATACGAGTATAATGCAGGAAAACTTATTGTGATCATAGGAAGCGTTGAAAATTAAGTCTAATCTACGGCTGTTGAGATTGTCAAAAAAATCGACTTAATAGCATATTGCCAATTATTTTTTGAATTAAAATTGCAGATGAATCAGGAATATTGAATTATTGAATACCTTAGATGTTTGTAATACTCGTATTCTTACAAGGAGTCTGGCATACATACATTGATGATTATGTACATAAGTGTATTATTACATTGAACTTAGAGCCCCATTTTTTTTTACAGAAGCATCACGACTTACGAAATATTTTGGTGATTTATAGTTATTCCAATAACTCTCTTATTATTTAACATAAAATATAATAGATAAACGGCCGGCGTTGGTGAACTTATGCTCTTGAAGTTTTAAAATGAGGTAGAACAAATCGTATACCGCTATTAATAATGTAAACTTGATCTACTATTTTTGGAAGCAGATCTTCACAAACTAAATTTCGAAAGCTGCAATGTTTTGAATGTAAATTTAAAAATTTTTGTCCCGAACTTTATTAAAACCCTCAAGATTAGCGAAAAATACACTTTTCGTAAATTGCAACTGAAAATTTAGCAATTAGTGATTTTTCAATTCTTTCCGTGTTGTAGGTATATAGTTTCCTCTACTAAATGATGAATTTACCTTTAAGAATAATTACACGAAATACACACCCAAGTAATATTTTTTTTTTAGTTCAAGTCATTTTTTGATTAGCACACCACCTTTCAATATTTCTTTCTATATTTTCCCACTCAATAACTTTCATTTGTCCTTCAAGCTCAAGCATGCACGTCTTAAAATCTATAAATTTGCATAAAATCGGAAGAACATTTCCATTTAATATTGCTACCACTACATATGTAGGTACATACATATAAGGGTAATCAGAATTTTTCAATTTGTGGCCAGCACGCGATTCCTTAAAAGAAATTCTGCGGTGCAAAATGCAGTATTAAATGTCACATTGGCAGTTTGATGAGTTGACCAGCGATGAGGTACATACATATAAAAGGTCAGAATTACTTCGAAAAACTTGTAAGGTCCTTTGCCATATATACAAACATGTATCAGGGAAATTTAAATAATACATGTCTGTTTATTTAACGACACTCCTTATAAATAGCTAAAAGGTTTATGATGCCTTAAAATAAAATTACTGAAAACTATATAGTGAGCCAATCCCTTTAAATAGCAATTACAAAAAAGGGAATTATCTCAAATTGGAAAACAGGTATAAGGTAGTAACTACCATCCTGCAGATACATAGATAACTTTTTGTTTCCAATCATGATTAGGATTGAATTTTGTCTTAAGTGTCAGGATTTTAAACTTTGGCTTCTGCGTTCTGCCAATAATGTCTACATCATTAGCGTATGCTAGCAATTGCTTAAGTATTTAGTTGAAGAACTCGCAAGATAGCGCATCACCTTGTAGGAATCCTTTTGTGACATAAAAAGCTTCTGTAATGTCAATACCTTGAACGAGCAGCAAGAGTTGTATATCTGCATCCTTCACAGTCTGAGGATCAGACATGGCACTGTATACCTCATCTCAATAAATGGTATCCTGCGCGTCCTTAAAATCCATAACAAATTTGGAATTATTGGGTAGATTCTAGGATCTACAGTAGCGTAAACATTTGATCGATTTCCTGGCGCGAAACTGCACTGATAGGAACCAATCAAGTTGCTGACAAATGCTTTCAGGTGTTCACATGATAAGGCAGAAAGGATTTTGTAGGCGATATTCAGTAGACTTTCTCCTCTGCAGTTGGCGTAGTTTATAGAGTATCCTTTTTGGAGGATCGGGCAAACGATGCTGACGCTCCATTTATTCATCAATTCACATACTGAGTTAATTGGTGTATGTACTGTACCAGGTCATCTCTAGCCGCTTCAAGAAGTTCAGCGGGTAGTCCGTCGGGGTCAACAGATTTGTTGTTTCTTAAGTTTTGATATTGCTATCCTCAATTTATTTTGGTCAAGTGGAAGTTTTGCTGTCATCGGCCATGTTGAATTCAGTTAATTTTCCCTACACTGGGATTTTGTTCTTCAGCTCTGTTTAACCGTCTGAAGAAATGGTCCTTCCATGAACTCATAACTGACTGTGCTCTACTACGAGGTTTCCATTCCTATATCTTCAAGTTATGTGCAGTCTTTTTTGCCTTGACACGTCCTTTTTTACATGTGGGTAAAACTTCCGCACGTTGTTCCTGTAGTAGCATCTCTAAATATCTTCGACCGTGAGCTTCATATGCTATCTCTTTTTCTTCTGGAGAAGTCGGTGTTCTTCCCGCCTTTTCTGCTTGTATAGCTCGCGAACACCATGTGCTTACAATGATGACCTTACCTGAAGCAGCGAAGTCAATTAGCCTAAGTCCGTTTTCAGACGTTGTGTCGTTTAGGCTATGTTCTACGATGGTCTTATCAAAGATTTCCTCTTTAACAATTGTCTAGGAGCTCGCAGAAGGCATTCTTGTCCTCTTTGACGGCGAGAGTGCATATTAGCCTAATGTTGGGGAATTTAGCATTGATATGGATGGTCACAATTCACTTGTCACAGCTCACTTACGTGTCGAAAGCGTAAGACTTCTTGCCTAATTCTTCCGCTTATGACGAATCCGCTCCCAAATAGACTCTGTGGTCTTCTTTTACCATCGTCGTAGTATACGTCAGTTTTCATCCTCCTTTTGCCGGCCCATCCCATCTAACTGCCTGGTTGGCAGTAATTCCTGCAGCCTAAGGCCTCCACTTTACTCGGCTGCACTGGGTCTGTTATGAGTTCTAACATTCCACGTGCAGATCGGAAGGTCTTTATCCATAATTCATTTTGACAGGTCGTCTGCAGTTAATCCGCCCTTTTCCGGTGCGGTTGGTCGCTTCGCATCTTTTTATTATTTTTTCATGACAGGGTTCTTAACCCCACGAACGACCCTTGGACGACTACTTGGACTGAAGGAGCCCAAAAGTCCGGATTCAATAACCGACTTAGAATTCTGCGGGTCGATCAGAGCAGTCATTAAAGCAAACTATTATATTGCTTCTATCTTTTTTGTGTTCAAACCTAGTGATGGTTAACACAACTAGGTAAAATAAGCACGATTGATGCTTACGAGATAGTTACAATACTGGCATCGACTAGTTGACGCCGGCCGATCAGTGCGTACCCTATTCATAGGCACCCAACCATCCACTTCACACAATTAGGATACAACAAATGACAAACGTTGAGTTTGACGTTTAGGGCCCTGTGTGAATTGAGCATGAATCAAAGAAAACAAAATTATGACACTTCCTTTTTTGTCTTAATTTATTGACGTCACCAGATACCAAAATCCATTAATCCACATCGGACAAACAACAACAATTTCCAGATTTTCTCTGGTGACTTCAATAAAATAAGACAAAAAAAGAAGTTTCGTAATCTTGTTTTCTTATTGATTGATGTGAATTGCGTTAAAATGTTGGTTAAATTTTCTACCTTGGTTAAATTTTGAAGTTTGGTTTATGGTGGTATCAAATTCAGCTTTTTGCTGTGTGAATTGCCTAAAAAGGGATTAATTAAAACACTATTTTGGCTAAAATTCCTTCAAGATTTAAGAAATTTGCCTAAAAATATATTTTTTTATGTTGTTCAAGTTAATTAATTTCTTTCGCAAAATCCGACTTAGAAGATATAAAAGTTAATAATTTGGCACGAAAAATGTAACGAAATCTCAGTTTTACTTATGTGTTTTGGTTTTACATTGTCAATTTAGTATTTTGAAACAACAATTCCAAATCTTTTCAAAATAATTCCCATTATAGTTAGTTTGTTGATTATGTATATAAACAATAGTTTTCACAGCTGACAAGAATTTGACAAGCTAATATATCTGTATTCAGTTTAAAAACTGAACTACAATAAGTATTTTATTTTAATTATTTTATAATTTTTAAAGTATCAACGTATTATATTATTTGTTTTTTCCTCTTGAGACCATACACAAACAAAAATATTAATGTAATTTTATTTTTCTATTGAATCAATTAAAACTCACATTTTTTATATATGGTTTCCCAGCAGATCTGGACTTTTTGTAGTTCATCTTTCTTTTCGGTTATCGTTTACAGTTTCAAATTAATCTATCTTTAGAAACGTCAAATCTTAACACAATTTAGCCTGCTTTACAGCTGCATAAATTTTAACCCATTTTATTCACCACGCTAGTGTCAAAATTTAACCCAGGTAGAAAATTTAACCAACATTTTAACGCAATTCACACAAGGCCTAAGTATTTAAAAATTTAAAGTGCTGCTGTTTTCGATTCTAATTTCAGATCCAGGAGCATACTTTTCTTTTTTTTTTCAGAATCAGAACTGTCATTTCTAAGTGAACGCATTCAAAAGAGTCCAGACGGCTTCCGGATTACCAATGACCTCATTAAATAACAGAACTATAGCTACCCGGATAGGTTGGTATTATTGTATTCCCAGGTAAGATTTTTTCCGGCAGCAGTTGTTTTGTCATCAGCTGTGTTCTTACTTCGGAATACAACAACACGAACCTATCCGGATAGCTAAAGTTCGGTTATTGAATGAGGCCATTAAGAACAACATAACTGGCCTCGTTCGGTGGCAGAACCTAACCGATCCGGATTGCTTGGTCTTGTTGTAACGCCTAAGGAAAAAACAGCTGATGAACTAAACATATATTGTCAAAAACAAATTTCAAGCTACCCAAAAATTATTGGATACGTCGAGATTCGTTTGGAAATGTGAGGAACAGCTGACTCAAAACTTCAGATGTGTATGTAATACAACTGACATAACAAGAAAGCTTCCTAAATCGTTCGAAAATAAATCCGCTACAAAGGTATCTCGGTTAGCCTATCGGCCGCGCACCGAACGAGGCCACTCTCTACCAGCGAACAACATAAATGTCAAAGAACAATGGCATTTGACGCCATTTGCAAAATTAAGACATATTCACATTATGGCATAAATTATGCCACAACGTGGCAATTCTAAAGTCTAGTTTGCAGTTCTTTTGAACGAACAAAAATTGGAAGTGAAAAAACAATATTTTCCGAGAAAAAAACATCTAAGGGTAAAACGAATATGTAAACCCATTTTTCTTATTATATCTCGCATACGATATATGTACATGTAGTTTTTGTTCATCGATAAACTGTACCTATATTAACTATAGGCTTAAGAAAAGAATACAAAAAACGAACAAACCTGATATTTTTGTTCCCCATATATTAAAGTTCAATTATATTAAATTAACTTTACTATAAGATGGTATAACTATAAATAGCACATTCAATACTTTGTTTGCTGATATTATATACAAATACCCGTCAATTTATGTGTATATTAGTTTGACCTATATTGATATTTGGTAATATTTACCTAGTTAGATGGGAAAATAGGTGCACAAATTACCCGGATATACTTAAAACTTATCATTCATCAACAAAATGATTAGAGCTGCCTTTAAATTACATGTATGTACAATATTAACTGTTGTTCTTTTTTACACGAATAAATAAAAGAAAGAATGGGGTTTTCTCATAATGTGTGTTCTGAAATTTTTCGATTTATACATGTAATAAATTCCTACATATTTATTATATGTTATACAAATATTTTGATTATCAGAATCGCTATAATTGTACTCTAAGAGTTTGTAGTGTTATACTACACCGATGCGATGTGAAATTTCAGATTTCATAGACTTTAGCCCAAATCTTCGCATTTTACCATAGTTTTATGATTTCGAAAATTATTTTAATTTTTGAATACGGCCAATGAAATGACATTACCGAGGGCGGGCCATTCATAGTGAACGAGTCCATTTTAAACTTTATCATACTTAGGTAAAAAGCTTTTTCTGTGCAAATTACGATCTTTTACTCTAAAGCTAAGCAGGTAAAAAAGAGAGATTACGGGAATTCACTCATTTATTCTGAGCAATCTGGAATAACTTTGTATTGTTGTAGCGCGTGCAAAAGCACATCTAATGAAAAAACAGCTGTTCTCTTGAAAGCTATATTGAGTTATCCCTAAAATCTTGGAATAACTAGCTATCCAAGAACAAATCTATAGAACAGCTGACTGTAATCTTAATTTGGTATTCATTTTGTGCTGATTTTTTGACAGCTTTCAGCTAACCTATCTGATTCGTCCACAAATATACTCCGATAATTAGGTACACGAGATAACATTTCTAATAAGTGAGTGAACGCCCCCATTATGACTTGCGCTCGGATTGGGCTGGTTTTGATAGCCGAATTCATACATTTGGCGGTGTGAACACCAATTTAATATCTGGCAAGCTTCTTGCTAAAATTTCAAATTTCCCTTTGGTGGGAACATAGATTTATATTATTGGTGCGTTTTTTTTTCAAACACCAGGGAAATTCTATGAAAAAAAACGAGCACGGGGCTAAGAGAGAAAGCTTGGCAGCACTGTTACATTTGCAAGATCATTTGGTTTTTTACCGACTGCTTCTGCCATTTCTACTTTAGACCTTCGTGAACATATCTAAAAAATCGGCTTTCTGGGCATTTTCAGCTCCCATAGCCTCCCTTCTAATTTGTAATTTTCCTTCCAAATAAATCTCTCTAGCATTTTTGGATTTCGAACACCAGGAAAGCATGATGATGAAAAGAAACCAATGCCAAAGGTGCCAGCTAAAGTTGTTCGCTTCATGGAGACTGCTTGGTGATTCGGGCCTCGCGGAATATAAATAAAATTCTTCGGTTTGCCGATAAACAATCCAAGAAATGTTATGTTTAACATTTTATAATGCTCAACCAAACTAAAGAAAATTGATAATTAACAGACACGTCAAGATGTCAGATTTGAAGTTTCTATACATTTTACCTATAACTTAATGAAAAAGAATTTGGTAGCACAGTTTTTATCCTCTCCAAAACCTAATCCCTGAGAATTCTCTGGGCTTAAGCTAAACACCGCACAAGGGATTATTGTTGTATTTGAACTTGGAGAAATACAAAAAAACATGAGCACTTGGCTTGGGTTGATGGATTACAAAAACAATTATGGTTGTTGTTTCTGCTTTTGAGAGATGAAATCGTGGATTTGGCGGTGTGAAACAAATTTCAAAAGCCTCGTGCCGAAATCTCAGATTTCTCTTTGGTGTGATAATAGTATTAGAGTATAGGGAACACACTATCGAACATGCATGACATTCGTATTGGATACCAAGCTTATCAGTTTTGTTGTCCGTCAGGTATCAGTTCAACCGTCATTAGGATAGGTGAAATTCAAATTTCTACCAAGAAAAAATGGACGAGAAACAAATTACTTAAGCTTTGATAGTGCTAATTAAGCACAAAAATGGGTTAACGAGTGGATATCGATAAGGAGGATCTCCAACCATCACTATCCATAACCTACAGTCCTCAACCTCGGAAAAGAAAATCAGTTGGCGAAATGCTCTCCTCGGGTTTCTCCAAGTTCTTCAAAAGTGCAACTTTTGAAAATATCATTTTTTACACGCGCTTAAGGGATTATGATTGCCCTTTATATGTTTTTAACACAGCGTGGTCGTCACGTGAAAGAAGAGAAAGAGGGATAGGAAACATGTGTGGCGCGAGCTGGTTGTTGTCTCAGATTTATCTTCAGGAATGGCGGCTGAACTAACGCGGAGAAAATTACCGTGTCTGATTTGTTTATGTCTTTTATAATTCGCATTATTTTATTTATCTCGGTGTCATATTTATGGGTATACTAGTTTAGTCAATCACCTGTCGTTAGTGTTATGCCTGAACAGCATAAAATGAGATAATCAGCAACTCAATATATGACAATTTTTAGAATTGTTTTTTAATGGAAAATAAGACGACATAGACAACGACAGGAATCGAACCTGAGACTACGAGGTTGACAGGCGAGCACACAACTATCGCGCCACGGGTAAATAAATAAACTGAATCTAATCCAGATCTACTAGCCTCAGATTTTTTTATTTTCTTTAGTTCTCTCATATAAGAGCTACGAATATTATTTTTTTTTCACATCGCTTATATCCGGCTTTTGTTTATATGTATTTTTGCATTATATCTACTAAATTTAGTATATATATTTTGTTTTTTTTTATAGCGGTTAATGTACTCATTGGACGTTAAATCCTACAATGTTCTACAGTAAAACCCGCTTAAGGGAAACCACAAAAAATCAGACAAATGTTTTCAGTTAAGCGGATTTTTCACTTAAGCGGATTTTTCACTTAAGCGGACCTCGTATAACTGAACAAAATGTTAAGTTAAGCGGATGTCGGATATATTTCACCTAACGTGTCCCGCATAACTTAAACAATGTGGACGTGAACTTTTATAAAATGAAAAAATTCAGCACCCGTTTAATTTTGTTTGTTCGATATGTAATTTTTCACTTACCCGAGTTATTTCATATTGACAAATAGAAAATTTGAAGTGATTTTCTTGTAAGTTATGTGGGGTTTTCACTTTAGCAAGTTTCAGTTAAGTTAATGTTTTCAGGTAAGCGGGTTTTTCACTTAGGCGGTCTTGTAGCATTCGATAAATTCATTAAGATATTCCTTTTTCCAAATCCATGATTATAAGAAAGAAACTAAACTTTTAAAACACAAAACTGTTTTCAGGTAAAAATTTGATGAATGCTGAATGAGTTGGGTACACTTTGTCGATCAAATACGCCATATCCGGAATATCCGGAAAGGTTGTTGTTATTGTAATCCCATATACGAATACAGCTGATGATAAAATAGCTGCTGCCAAACAAAAATCTTAAATTATCCGAAAAATGTTGGTATACTTTTATATCCTGTGAGAAATGTCAAAAACATATGCACCAACGCATACAAATTTATCCTATCCTACCTTGGTTGTTCAAGATGTTAATCGGATACTTTCAAATTTTAGATATAATATCGTACATCCATCTGAACGCGCCCATTGAGACCGAAAAGAGTGGGGAAATGTATTTGTTTTTGTGTTATTGGAGGCGTTCCATCACTTATTAAATTTGTGATCTCGGATACCAAACTATCCACGTATATTTGTGAGCAAATCAGATAGGTTAGCTGAAAGATGTCCTGCCAAATGAAGTCTGCAGTCAGATGTTCTATATTTTTGTTTTCGGATAACTAGTTATTGCATCAGATGAGCTTAAGCACGCGTAACAACAACAAGAAGATATTCTAAATTGCTCAGATTAAATGAGTGAACTCCCGCATTGCTAAGCTTATCATTTACCAATAAAACCCGTCTGAACGAAAATCATTAATTTGGACTATGGATGCTCATGAGATACTTTCATTCGATACATCGGAACATAAAAACATCGATGTATCGTTGAATATCGAAAGCATTCGATACATCAGATTTATTGGATGCATCGAATGATAAACACCGATGTTTTCGATGTATCGATGTAAAATGAGCAAACCCTAATTTGGACAACATTGGGAGTGTGTTTTTTTTAATTCATTCTGGGATGTCCAGTATATTCGCTATACCAGATTTGCGTATCCTTATTCCATGGAATATTCCGCATAAAACTATTTTGTTCTTTATTTATGCGGAACGTTTGGAATGCATTCTTTTATTCCATGTTAAACACGAAATAAATAAGGAAACACACTCTCGATCAAGATTTTAAAATCAACAAAATTGAATAATCGCAATCTATCGGATCTGATCAATTTAATTAATTATTTATTTCGTTTTGTGTACATACAAAAGTTATTAGAAGAATTAACTCCCTTAGAAATGTGAAACATTCCTTGTAAACTGATTGACGAATTTTATCATTTTAATTGTTGCGTGTGATTTCGAATTCAGCACACATAAAAATTGGAATACCAATGGAAAGGAAAATAAATTTATTCAATGCTGCACTGAATTACATGCAAACTCATTTTGGTCCTCACTTAACCCAGTTACCAAAAATGTATGGTAATTTCTTTAATATCCCCAACAAAGTTGATCGCCAAAAACTGACTAAGGAAATACTAGGTACATTATAATATACAGTCAAAGAAATAAGGCTTGCCGCTATAGATGTATGTATGTTTGTACATACGTTTGGTAACAATACAAAGCACACGCCTTGCATAATACATACATTCGTTGATGTGATATAAATATACAATATTATCAAGGACCTTTTTGTAAATGTATATTTGCTTTCGATAATAATTATTTTGCTCCTTTCGAAGGACATTCATGTTGCTGGGTTGGCTAAAGTCCATCTCTTTTCACTTTTTCATCGAATAGTTGGTTGGTTGGTTGGTCGTCATTGTTTTGTTATTTTTTTTTTCTTTTATTGTTATATTTGGCCTAGATTTTATATAATCTCTAATTCCTGGCAAACGTTATCCTGCAGGAAATCTGGGCAACAACAGGGAAAAAAAGAAAATGAACATAATAGAAGCGAGGTGTTTTATCATAACGTAAATTGTAATCGCGTGGCAATAGGTCGTCCTGTCGTCGTGTCCGTGCGGGTCCTGTGGTTAGTTTTAATTCTTCCTGAAGTCATTTCTTTTTTTTTACAGGAAAAAAGGAACAAAAGTGTGAAAGTACTGGTTTAATTACACGAAGGTACTTGTATAGTGCGTTTAAATTTTAATTACCATTGCAATGCACTTTTTTTTGCTTCTATAATAAATTTGACGTATAAATGATAAGTTTAAACTTTGTATAAAGAGGAAATTATATGGATGGATTTTTTTTGTCCGTTGAGTATTTTGTATTACACAACAATCTTTTGACATGATAAGTTTAAGAAGGAAAAAAAAACTAATCAAAAAAATTATTTTATATATTAGGAACATTAAAATAAATGAAGCACTTTTAAACGATATTTACGATGGGAAATTTTAAAATTGGTAATATAAATTTAATGGGGTTGTTATGGTGTATGACCATATTTGCATGTATATCTGAATATACCAAAATGGGTCTAACACAAGGCTTTTAGTGTTCTAATGATTGCTTTTAAAGGAATAGTGTAAAACCCCCGCGTCAACACGTACAATCTTCCAATTAAATTAACATATTAGGTTTGGTAGTTTAGCCCTGAAGTTACCCTTGTGTCGCCCTAAAGCATTTTTTGAAAAAAAAAACAGAAGAATAAATTCTGAGTTTTTTGAAACCAAAGTGAGGCCTGAGCTCGCTCTGAAGTAGATCTAGGCTTTCAGCTGGGGCGATTTGGGGTACACAAATGTACTGTCAAAGTCTGAAGAAGAAATGGGCGATATTGGGAAAACACAAATGTAACAACGATTTTTTTTTTCTTCTTCGTGGCTTTTTTGACGGAGTTCTCCGGATTTCTCTTTTGAACATGACAATACCAACTGATCATGCTCTCTTTTTACAAGATTGTATATTTCACGTGAAGGCTTCCACATAAATAAGTAATTCTAATTCGACCAAGATTTGTTACTCTTTGTGTCATACGAAGTCATAGTACACATATTCCGAGTTTTCATTTTGCTTCAGTGCGCACATGAGTTCAAACTCAAAGACACTCGAGTTACATTTGGCATGGGCATATTCATAGAACTGCTAGTTGCAATATATGTTACTGCTACTTTTAAATAACAGTTATAAATACCTGTTACTGAAATAAACAATGTTGGATGAAAAATTGTCTATAAAATAACAATTTTAATAAACTATTTTCCAATACAATTTTAAAATTAATTATTCATCAATTTATCATCTATTTTTTTTTTTTTTAATTCATTTTTATTTCATATTAACTTATAACAATCTTAAAGCTAGACAAAAATGTTTAAAACTAGCCTAATTATCAATAACTTACAACTAATTTACTGGCCCTTTACGGGCGCTCTAAACTAAACAATAACTCTTAGAACTAATGTCTTTCGACCTAAAAACTATTTTAATTAAATCAAATTATTTTAATTTATTTTATTTTCCAAGGAAACTTTCACAAAAAAAACTTGGTATCTTATCTTACTATTATTTTTTTTTTTTTTTATCTTATAAAATAAACCTGAATATAGATTAAAAATAATTAAAACTAAATAAAACTAACTTATACTAACTAAATAACTTAAAATACCTAATAATACTTAAAACTACTTCACAACTAGAACAGCCACAGCAGCATTTTTTTTTTTTTGTTTTGTTTTTTTTTTTGTTTATTTTTTATATGCATGCAGACACACACCAACATGCAACCCACCCATACATGTACATACGCAAATACATATACGTACGCACATACATGTACAGACACGCAGATACATGCACGTATGCAACCGCATACATACATATTTTTAATTTTTTTTTGGTGCCACCCCGACTGTTCCCTATACCTAATAACCTAAATCTATGTAAGTCAGCCAATCGACTTTAAATATTATGATGCTGTTCAGAGAGTCACCAGAACTGGTTCTCCTGTTTCGCCCTATCCCTACGGTCCCGATCGGACACAGTCCTACTGAACCGAAGGCGCTCTTCTCCACCTTGAGCGATGACGTCTCGACTATACAGGAGTCGCCTATCCACAGTTTTCCGGCTGACGTGGTAGATGAGCGGAACCGCCCCTCCATCCTGTATCAGCCCTCGACTGTCTAAATAGAGGAATGCCTCAGGAGGGATGTAACCACTTAACCGCGCACTCTCAAAATATTCGTTATTGGGGTAATAAGCCCCAAAAATTAAGCTGTTAGTTGAGGACATCGTTCTTGCAACGTGACCCCGAATCAGCTTGAACAAAAAATTATCTATTCTGTTTATGTTGGCTCCGTTGTATAGAACCTGGTTGGAATAATATCTTGTGTATTTCGACTCTGGTGTTCTGTGTAATCCAAGGCAACGTCTAAGACATTGCCTCTCAAACACCCGAATCTTTTCCATTTGAGATGGGGCAACGTTGAACCACACCGGGCATCCGTAGGCAATCATCGGCCTGATGAGGGCCATGTAGCAAATCACCTTCACCCTGCTGTCAAGACGGCTGCTATAAAACAGTCGTTTTGTCAAGGCAAAGGCTCCCCTAGCCCTGGCCAAACCAGCGCCTATATGTCTGTCGAAATACAGGTACTGATCCAACCAGATGCCAAGGTACTTTACTACACTTTTACTCGCCAGTGGATGTCCATGTGGCCCTACGATCACCAGCTTGCGCCAGTTCTTTCTCGTATCCCTTGAGGCGCCAGACAACGGAGTCCTAAACAAAATATATAGTTTCTGATTTCTGGAAGTTGATTTTCAACTTCCAGTCATCACAATATCGCTGAATCTTTTCGAAGTCACTCTGCAAGAGACTTTTGATGACCTCAACTGTATTAGCTGTTCTGTACGCAATTAGATCGTCGGCGTACGCAATTGCCTGAGTTAGATTACCTATCAGATCGCTGGTGTAAATGCTGAATAGAATCGGCGAGTTAACCGCTCCCTGCTGAAGACCATTATAGTAAAAATTGCGGTAGAAGTTACATTGCCACTCTTGACAAAAAACTTTCTACAATTTAGCATGTCATAAAGCATATACAATAGAGGTTTACTTATACCTAGTCTGGTTAGCTTTAGATAGAGACCTTCTAACCATACGGTGTCGAAGGCCTTCTCCAAATCAACCAGACAGGCACCCGTACACTGCTTTTTAGTTTTGTTCCATTGGATATCAGAAACAAGTTTAGACGCGGCATGAATTGTGTCATGTCCCGCCTTAAAACCGAACTGATTATCCGGGATGATATTTTTGTCCTCCGCCCACTTGAACAGGGCTCTATTAATAATCTTTTCAAATACTTTGCTGATACTCGGAAGAAGACTTATCGACCGGAGATTCGCCGGATTGGAGTTGTCCTTTCCCTTTTTTGGGAGAGGGTGCACCACAGCTGTCTTCCACCGCACTGGATAATATGCATTATTCAGCGCGTTGTTAAACAGTGTGGTATAAATGTCAACTGCTTCTTGAGGCAAATGTCGTAGTACAACGTTGGATATACCATCGACTCCTGCAGACTTCTTTTTCTTTAATGAATCGAAGATGAGCTGGAGCTCATTCTTCGAAATTAACAGGGGGCTGGCGTTTGCCAAATCTTCATCATTAAACCTGGTAAAACCAAGGTTCTCAGATCGCCATTCGGTTATATCGTTCCGGAGCCATAAGTGATGAAGCAGAGCTCTGTTCTGCAGGTCATGATTCGGGCGAATGCTAGCATTCACCTTGTACACTTGCTGGAAAGCAGCCCCCACAGCCTCCACTCTCTCCTGCGGATCTTCGATTATATAGAGGTCATCGTCCAATACGGCATCCTCTGGGTCTATGCCTGCTGTCAGAAGTACGTCTCTGTTCTCTGTCGTCCTCTGGAGCTTAAGACACGGAAGATCGTTTTGATCATTTCTTCTAAAAATCTTATTAATTTTTGGGAACATACTTGGGTCGCTGGAGTTAACGGCACGAATTTTATTGTCCCAGAACGAATTAATAGCCAATCTATAATTTTCTTTGATCAATTGGTTGATGTTTTTGATGGACGACTTCAGTGTCCTAATCTCCAGGTCTCGTGTATCAGTAAACCGCCTGTACAAGCGTTTTAGTCTTGTCAGTAGTCCACTTTTTTGTCTGTGAAGTGCGTCAATTGTCGCGTTACGGTACATGTCAGTTGCGTTACGTTCTTTGTATTTCGGTATTGTTCTGTTCATTGTTCGTAGAATCGTTTCGTCAATTTGTTCTAAGTATCTGTCGATTTCAGTATTTGTTAGGTTCCTGTCATTTGGTGGGGATATACCATTTGAACGTAATTCACTCAATAAGGCATTGGAGAAACGTGGCCAACGCACCTTACTGTAATTGTAAGTATGCACAGGCACATACTCCTCCAACTCCATAAGCTGGTTCGGAAGTTGTATTACGGCTGCGAGTCCGCAGTGGTCACTGTCGTACTCGATCGTTCGTAAACAATTTTTTGGCCGTTGACCCACAGCGTCAGTAATTGTTAGTCTTGCGTCTTTAAGCAATAGATCCAGATAGGCACCGCTTCTTGGGAACGATGGCCTGTCTGTGGCTAGAAGATCGATGCGATACTCAAGGTTGTATCGACCCATCCAATTAAATAGATGGTTACCTCGAGGATTTTGTATTTGATTTCCCCAATCTGTGTGCTTGGCGTTTAAATCACCCGCCAATATATAGTAATTCTCTTCCGAGCTCAATCTTAAGCATTCAAAAAGCTTTTCAAGCTCTGTTATAAACTGTGTGGGCTGAGGTGTTTCCGGTGCATAGGCAGCGATCACATACATTCGCTTCCCCTGTTGCAGATGAATGCATATGATTCATGCCTCTAACGTCCGAAATTTACGCACATCACTATTATATATTACCTTATGACTAATGCCTTTACGTATAAAGATTGCGACGCCCCCTCCTTTAGTGGAGTTGGGTCGGTCTCTCCTTACGATATTGTAATCATCTATATTCAGCTATTCGGTTCGATCAAAATTTAAATATGGACTGTCTAAAATGCACCAGTATTTTATTTGTTCTTTATTTTAGGAATATGTATAAACTACTATGCAATGCAAGTATTCTTATAACAGCAAGTATTTTTTGCATAATTGCGATTTCCGAATTTGGAGTTTCAATTTATTTAATAGTGATTCTCTGCTTATTTTCTACGATTTGGTTTATGTTATGATTTTGAATTTATATGACTAATAAAGCAGTTATAATCAAATAAACGAAATTAATATCTAATGACATTGAAATATCTTTTTGTATTGATTTTGAATTTATGCGATGGCTTGGGAATCAAAAATTACCGAAATTACGATTAAGCAAAATATGTATTTAAAAAATAACAACTTTTGCTCCACCACTGAAATCAATAATAATACAAGAATCTGAGTTAAGCACAATCAGTGATCAAAGTTAAAAAACTTTTTGTTAATATGAAAAGATTATCAAAATACAAATTTAGAAATTCTAAATCTTATTTCAATAACAGGTATTTTCGATATGCTAATACCTGTTGCTGAATGACCCTTAATACTGAAATATCGACCGATCCCTATTTGTATGTGGATCTGTCAAAAATTAGAATGCATGTATCAAATCTCAGAGACATTGTGGCAAATAGGAGAACCCAATTTTTGTATTATGACAACCGAATTTTGACAACATGCGCACGATATTACATCATAAAATGTGCACTGTGATACCAAGTATCTTCATCTCAGCTGCCGTCAACTTGCTCTCATACTTTTTGTACATTGTCCAAAATTGTGAACTCTATGTGAGTGCTGGACGCACAACCTCAGGGTAGAGTATTTCCTTCAGCTTAGGGGCATTTTTTAATCACAGAATATAGCCTAGTTTTCACCCCATTTCATCCACCGTGCGCTTATTCGATGACTGATATGACAAGTTGCTTTACTATTGATCATAGATCGCAGATATTTAAGCTTTTCGAACTTGGGAAGCAGATTTCCGTTCAAATAAATTTCTGGAATATATATGTCGGGGTCATTTTCTAAACCGGACATGCCTATACCTATTATATGACAGCACAAGTATTCAGTCTTTTTCTGACTGATGCGGTACCCACTTCCTTCTAAAACGTCTACCCAAACGTCAACTGCTCTTTGTAGGGATGCAGGATCCTCGCTTTTGATGGCACATATGCTTCCGGCACTCCTTGTTGTCTGAGGAACACCCATATCATATTTTGTGGTTGTCGATGGAATGCTTTTTCGAAGTCAACCAACACAATATGAAAATTTCCTTTTCTCTATTTTTTACAGAAAACAATAAACAAATATATTATTGTTCTTTGCGGATGAACGAAATACTATTAAAGCTAAATCAAATATCAACTTAGTTTTTCATACTTTTCGACTAAACTAATAAAATGTAACACACACTGCGTAATATAAGTTGAAATTACATTTCATTTTTTGTTTCAACTTTTCGACGAAAGAATAAGATAGATAGATAACTTGATTTATTTTCTTTTTTAAGTCATATTTTTACAATTATTAAGATTTTTTTTATCATATATAACTAGAAAGCGGTCTGCAAGAGTTTGGTTATTTTTTGTACAATATAAAAAAAAATTGATAAAGACGAAACGTAATATTATGCGTAATATAAGTTTTAAGGAATTTTTCTTATTGTCCCCCAGCACTATATCAATTGTTAACTTTCTAACAAACACCAGATTTTTTGAAATTTTGGTATGCAGTTTGTTAGAGTTTATTAATATACACGTGACCATATAATTTAAAATTATTTTTTTGATTAGTTTTAACAATATTGATTTTTCAAAATAAAAAAAATTAAAAATCAATTTTAATTAAAACTAAAAAGTTATTTAAAATTTTAATATGCAGAAATCCAATGTACAGTTACCGAGAAAGCCAAAAATTTAAAAAAAACGTTATACGAAAAGTACCGTTAATAGACTTTTCCCGTAAACTCGGTTCATATCTAATAATAGCTATTACTAACAAAAAATCCTCAAGAATTTTTATCAAAATTGTTGGAGGCGTTTTTGAGAAAAATAAGATTTTCCTTCAAGGTCATATCGCAGCTGCCGTTATTTTTAGGCCTAAAAATAAAATTTTGAATTTCTCCTCTGAGGAATGCCAAAATATTCACACATGCCAAATTTGAAGGTAACCGCTTACACCGGGGGTAAAATTTGAGTTTTTCCAAATTACTCGAAAACCATATAGATTCTTTTGAAAAAAGTTGTTGGTACACATTCTATATAATGTCATTCTGCACAAATGCGAGCTATTTTGTGTCAAGTCTGGTTGCTTTAACGAATTAATTTAATTTATATATTCATTTTGGCAAACAATTTAACTTTGGTACGCTATAACTTAAGAACGAATTGACATATAGAAGTCGTTAATATGTCAATTTGTAGATAATTATTGTACTATTTGCAAGCTGTTCTTAAGGAATGTTGATGTTGAGAAAAATAAAAGGTTTTGGGAGTTATTGAACAAAATAAAATAAATTATTATTTTTAAGATGGCAGCAAATCCCTTCCAACTCCACACTTAAATCTTGTTTATTTTTTTAATTGAACATGTTTTTCCAAACATAACTAAAAACAAAAAATTTCCCCACTAAAAAACATACATTTATTATACCTTTTTGAAAAAAATTTACTACAAATGTTTTCGACCATTTTTCTCGAAATCTTTTAATTTTACGATAAAAAGTGTCCGAATCTTTTTTGTGTAAAATGACATGATCTACAATGTGTGCAAACAATTTTTTTTCTTAAAACCTATTGTTTTCTAGGAATTTGGAAAAAACTGAATTTTACCCCCTTTTAAATTGTTTGCCCCGGTTCAAATTTAGGGTACTTTTTAGAAAATGATTAGGACGTACAAATGAAGTTCTAAACCAAAATTCAGCTCTGTCGGATTTCTTCGAAGTGAATACCTTATTATCCTAGACTATAAATAGGTAAATTAACTAAATTAAAATAAATCACATACATGTATTACATATATCACAAAAAAACGATATTTTTGGGATAATTGCTTCAACAATTTATAATTTAAATCTATTAAACTTTTTTGTTTTGAGTAGCTGAATTCTGATAATTTTCTTTTTGCGGCTGCAGAACAATGAGGAAACGTCATCAATTTCATAATTAAGTTTGAAATGCTCTCAAAAATAGGCTCTTCACACGTATATGTTTTATCCAAAGAAGGAAAGGAAATAGAAACTTTGCACTATTCAATCTTTTTAAAATATTTTCTGCAAAATGAAATAAAAGTGCCTTATACTATAAATTGACTGTGTCGAAAAAAATGAGTCCCTTTTGACTCAAATGAGTCCCAGTGGTAACAGTGTTACCGGACCCAACTTTTTGTGTTCTCTATTAACGTGCGCTTGCTAAGCTTGTCCTATTGTATCTATTTATACCGCCAGTAAAAAAGATTACAAATTCTGAGCGCATAATTTGAAAAACTATGGATCTTTTCGCACAGGAGATGATTTAAATGTGTCAATTCGACATCGTGTTCAACAAATAACTTTGTGTCCAACTACTTTATGGACAACTTTGGAGTCTTAGATGTCTGGCAACATTTACATTCAAACGTTCATTTCATAAAATTATCAGTCAATTTTTCAATTCGTGAATATTAAAACAACATTTTTCTTTCTTTAATTTCAATTTTTCGAGTCTCTAAATAACTTTCGTAAATCTCAAAATACCTTTCGTAAATCTTTCATCTTATCAATTTTTCGCCTTATTTATTAAAGCCATGTAAAAATATCAGAATATTTTGATTGAACCATTAATCAACTCTAATCCTAACAATAAATTAATATGTCATTTGAAAAAAGCAAAAAAAAAACAAATTATATCCTCCGAAGTTGTCTCACCAAAAAAAAACACAAATTAATCCTTCCATGAATATTAGTATAATTAAAAATTACAAGCACCGACACCTTATAATAAACTGACTTCCTTAATAACCTTGACATTGCTTCCTTATAGAAGAAAATAATACTTCGAATCGATGTCAAGGACTCAATATACCTAATGACAACCAATAGGGATTATAATAAATGAATCTACCATACCGCCCATAACAAGAAAGAACCAAATTATATATTATACTCGTTACTCACCCCTGATCTCAAGTCCATTAATACATCATCGTCAACAATGTCCAACTCCTCCCAGGACTTTGGTGGTTTGGGTTGATCCTTCGATGGCTGTTGTTCGGTTCTATCGATTTTGTCGGCGAATTCTTCATCATCCAACCGAATACTGGCTCGTCTGGCTCTCACCACTGGTGAAGGTTCTCGTTGCAAATTATGAAGCACTTCAATTTCCTTGTGAGGTGCTCTGGGACTAACAATATTGTCCACTGAACTGACACTAAGTCGCTTGAAAGGCGACCTTGGTGAAACCTCCTTATCTTGGTTGTCCGGTCCTTTTCTTAGGGGAGATGCTGGAGATACAGGAGTTGTCGCAGCACTGTCACTTGAATCTTGTTTCGACTGCTTGCAACAGTGACTTGGAGAATTTTCCGGAATCGGTTTGGTGTTGTCGTTGGGAATGTCCAGACTCAAGAGATTGGTTTTACAACAGTCAATTGAAGGTTTTGTTTCTTCATTAACCACTGTAGCATCACTGTCCGGAGTACGCATTTTCACAATTTCACCACCGAATGTAACTCTCTTGGGAGTACGCGGAGTAGCTGGAGTGACGAAATAATCATCAGCAGTTCTCCTATTGATTTCTTCAACTTCGCTATCGGAAAGAACGTGAATGATGCCAGTTGTCTCTAATGATGGACCACTTATGACTTCGTCCTCGATGCTGCTGGGGTAGGTGTCTGGAGCTTCGGAATCTTCTTTCTCTTCGAGTATCCGCATGGTTAGGGTGTCATCGTTGATTTGAATTTCAGTCTCTAAGATTACCTTCTCCTTAGCAGCACTGCACATGGTGGATGAGCTTGGACACTCGAACATTTTTTCCTCATCCGAAAACTTCCAGCAGCCTTCTGTTTGGTTAAGAGATTGCTGATCAGCTTCTGATTGCAAAGTAGGCATCATTCGCCAGGACTTTGTGCTGGAATTCAATTCCTTGTTCTCCCCAACACCATAAACACTGCACAGCAATTCAAACTCTCTAAAGGCTCCATGGGACATATACTCGGAGAATTCCCTATTTCCAATGAGCTCCCGAATTTTGGTGAGAACTTTCAGAGTGATTTCTTGGTGAGTTACTTGACCCATTTTACTCACGAGCATATCAATGGTGGTTCGAAGGATGTAGTTCCTCTTGGTGGTGTGCAGAGTCGATTGAACCAAAGCTGGTAGGGATAGCATAACACCGCATGTTAAACGTCCACCAAATGGCTCATTTGTTATTTTCTGATTCAGTCCGATGTCGAGAATCTGAAGCAGAACTGTCTCTGGCATGTCAGTCTCTGCCAGATAAACTCTTAGGCAGTCAAGTGCTCCTTTCCGGACGGTAGGAGCCTGATGCCCTAAATTCTCCACCAACTGCGACACCAATGGATCCATGTAAGCATCTGCCTTCGGACCCATCACAACCAAGACATCGACTAGCACTCGCAAAGCATGTTGTCTGACCTGCCACTCGGCATCACGTAAACGCTCTAAGAACTCGTTGAACATTTCCTTCGGACAAATGTTATCTGGAAGAGTGCGCGTCCGTAGAATGTACTCCCAGAGTGGAGTCAGCTGCAATACTGAACCGGGTCGATGCGCGCCGGCTGATGAAAGATGTTGTTGGTTCTTTCTTGCCAAGCGAGGCGTAGATGAGAGTACATGACGTTGGTGCGATGGTGCTGGACAATTATTGTCGTCCTCGACGGAATTCGTATCCTTTCGCGTGAACATCCGGCGAAAAAACATATTACGAGCAGATACTTCAAATCGTGACGCAAATTATGCAACTCACAAGAAGTGAATACGGAAAAACATTTGCAAGGAGCAAAATATTACGGTACGACCGATCCGAACTAGGAAAAACTCATGACTGACTTGGTGGCGAGGATTTCCAAGCTTTTTGTATAGACCATTGCCAATGAATGACCAATTGTGAATCGGTAATTGCAAGAGAGCTTTTCCATTCCATTCGAATGGACACGCGTTTAAGACGGAGGTCTATAATGCGCAGGTTTCGCAAACCGCACATGTGATGGCACATGTCCCTCCTGTTGAATCGTCGTGGTTTTTGTGGTCTTAAGGATGTATGTGCACGCGGTGTTCCATTCCAATTCCAGCTGACCTGGTTTGGGCTGATAACAGGAATTATAAATTTCAATGCTGCGGCCAACAACTGGCGAAAGTTGTTGAAGTGAAAGTTAGACTCCTTAGAGAATAATATTATGTGCCTACCACCGCTCCACCTACCACCACCATTCTCAGAATATAATCCTTCGTCTTAAGGATTTTCGAGTGAATGTTCGTGTTTTGTGTAGTTTGGTCATCCGGTCTTACTTGGCAGAGTATTGAGTAGAATGTCTGATGGTTTGAAAAAAAAAATAATAAAAATAATAAACGTGTGGTATCGGTGAAGGTAGGTATTTTTCGGTTAATGATTGCAGAGATTAGAACACAGGATTAGATTTCTGGTGCCGCGCGTTTATTATTTTTGTTGTTTTGAATTTTTATATTCTGCTAATGAATTAATCTTGAAAAACGGTTTTTGATAGTAAATTTTAATTGATTGTAATAAATTAATTTAATTGCTTTACCGAATTGGGTTTCCGGGGCTTTTGGATCGCTTATTGCTTTATGTGCGGTCACTATTTATAAAATTATATTATTAAACAAATTCCCTAAAAGCGAAACATTAATCGAACAAGGTTAGCTTAATGGAGATGTTTATATTTGCATAAAACTTGTAAACTTGCTTGTTTTATATTTTTATTGGCATTTATTTAAAGCGTATCGTAATTACGAGTATGATGTTTGACTTTGTACTTTCTTTATTGAAATCAAGGTGGTTTTGGGTTTGTTCGATTAAATTTAACCATTGACGAGATGATAATTATAATAAAGGGTAGGTTTGTGGATTTTAAGTATTACTCTTTATGCTAGACATGCAGTGATGGTTAGCTTGTCCATATTTATATGTACTTAAGAGTGTAAGATGAAAGTCGAAATGCAAGTTTTGGGTAATATTTGGATCAATCACAAATTTGTCACTTTTAAAAGAGAACTTTTCTATTGGACCTGATGGAATACCCTCCGCTGTATTAAACAAATGTATGACTACTTCCTATGCGTAATATTCTTGAACTATTTTTGAAATTAGCTAAATTTGCTTCAGTTTGGAAGAGTGCATATATAATTCCAGTATTTAAAAAGGGTACTAAAACCAATATTATCAACTATAGACCAATTTCCAAACTATTTATATCGTCGTCGGAAAGCAAAATTTTTCTAAGTCCACTTTTTACGAAAATGAGATAATGACGCCTCAGTTCTACTAATTTAAGGGTGCTCTTTGAAATTTGAAAACAGTTTTTTTTTCTAGAAATTTCCATTAAGCAAATAATTGGTAGCCACTTTAGTCTAAGCGCCAAATTTTTCAATTGAAATTCATTCTAAATTGTTCAAAGAGACATTTTTGTAAATGTCTCTTTGAACAATTTAGAATGAATTTCAATGACGAACATTCAAAAATGTTCTATATCCATTTATTTAATTCTATATATTCTCCAATTTTATATTTCTCAATTGATTGATTGAGAGTAAATATCTTCAATGATAGCTTGAAACAATTCTGAGAAAATAAAATAAATTTTATTGAAAAAGAAATTTTCACTACATACATATGTAATGAAATTTTATGTGAACACGAAAAAAATATATAATATTTCTCTTATGGTCTTTCTCTTATGTATTTCTTTTTAAATAAAATGCACGACTGGATCACACGAACTTACTCTTATGTTCGATCACATCGTATGCAAAAGATTTCTATTAAAAATGTAAATATATTTTTGAAGTCGTTTTTTACTTTATGTTTTATATATAAAAAGTATCTTTAATTTTTCTATAAAAAAATGGTATGACAATCTTAAATATTTAATAATGTAAACTAAAAAAACATAAGATTAAATCGACTTAATCAAAGAAAAAATAATTCAAAATTCTGAAATAAATACTTAAACTAATTTGAGCTCAAAAAAAGTACGCCAAAAGTTTTTTTTTTTAAACTTTTTGAAAAAAAATTATTGAGCGGTTTTCAAAATATAAATTAAAAAAAATTTTTTTAAATGCCTTTAATAATACAAAAAAATATTAATTAAAAATATTGGTAAGAATTATAAATTGGGCAACGTAAATCTATATATGTTTGAAATTTCGAAAGAATCGGTTAAGCCATTTGTGAGATAGTCGAAATAAAAAAACGGTCCTATGTAAAGTACCCTTTTTAGACATTTTAAACATTTTTTTCAATCATATGATCGGTCGTACCTAAAAAGATGCACTCATATTTTTTATATCAAAATCGTTAGAGCCATTTCCGAGAAAAATAGGCTTTAAAGTAACGGTTATATGGTAGGTACCGTTATTTTTTGAGCTAAAAAAAATTCAATTTCCCCCCTGTACAATACCAAAAACTCCATATACCAAGTTTGAAGCAATTCGGCCCACCCGTTTGGGCTGTAGGTGTCTATACATACATACAGGCAGACTGACAGACATACAGACGGACAGAATTTTTAGACCATCTTTTTTCGTCTTCACTATCATCTTAATGTCATGTTTGATTGTTATCTCAAAACTTTTTTTTTTCGACAAATGCATAACTTGCCTTATTGTAGGGGAAAGGTGCGAACAGTGAGACACTTTTCTTTTAAATTGGTATACATCTAAAAGTTTTTAAGCAGTCTTAACCAAATTTGGAGTATATTTTAAGGCATATTTTACATTATTGTTCCAAAGGAAATTATAGTGAAAGGACCCATGAGAGCATCACATCAAACTGAAACTTAGAAAAAGTCAAATTGTCTCACTGTTTAATTTATTAAAACTAAGAAAACGTTAAGTAAGTGGGTAATTAATATTTAATTAAATTAATTAAGTAACATAATTATATTTCTTCAAAGAAAAGTAACAAAGAACAATAGACTAAACAAATTTAAGAAAAACAATGAAAGTGCAAACAGTGAGACATGTCTCACGGTTAGTTTCTTGGAAATGTCCCACTGTTCGCCTTTTCACATTTCATACAAAACACAAAAATATTACAAAAATGACAAAGAATGCTAAGATTTTGTTGTTTTATTATAACAGAACACATATAAATGTTGTATGTAACAAAAATTCTGTGTATTTACCTGATTATTTCCCGTTACTGTGCTAAATTTATTTATTGTTTACTCGGTGGAGGTTACCGCGTAAGTGAAATTCGTACTTAACAAAATAAAAAGATTTGGAGGGGAGAATAAATGTTTTTACCAATATAGACCAAGAGCCGGTAGCAAATTTTGGGAGTATTGGTATAACCAAAATTCATATGGTGGTCAGTGTAGTTATACACTGTACTATACCAAATCCAACCGTGTGTCAGGTTTTTTTTTCAGCCGGGGTTGGGCGTTCGAAAATGGTATTTTTCTCGATTTTTGTGTCGTAGCTATAACCACTTTAATTTATATACAAACAGTAGAGGATTGTGGACTCAATAAAAATATATAGGTCTCAGACGATTCAGTTTCAGCCATCGTCCTGCCAGACGACTGTTAAGTTTGCAAGAAAATCAATTTCAAAATTCAAAAAAATTCTCCTGATTATCGAAAAGTCGGTCTCAGACGTTTATTTTTCAGCCTTAGGCCTCTGTCGATTCCTCGTCGTTCTCAGGAATTAGTACTGTCTTACGGCACATAATCGTGTATTTTGAATTTGGATCTACACCTACATCCATATAAAGTCCAGCTCACACAACAACTGAAGCCGGGTGACCATTCACAATTATATAGATACGTCGATTAGGTGCTTGACAACAGGCGGTGGACGTCCATTTTTCGAACAAAATTTTCTTCATCGACGAAGCATATTTCTGACTCGGTGGGTATGTTAATAAACAAAATTGTCGTATTTGGGGTTCTGAGAATCGTCGGGTAATTGAAGAGAGGCCATTACATCCACAAAAAGTCACTGTTTGGGGCGCTCTTTGGTCCGGAATGTGATTAGACCTTACTTCTTCGAAAACGACGACGGAACGACTGTCACCGTCGATTCGGAGCTTTATGGTCATATGATAACCGACTTTTTCTTGCTGCTATTGAAGAATACGACCTGGAGAATATGTGGTTTCAACAAGACGGTGCAACATGTCACACAACTCGAGCGAATATGCCTTATTGCAAGAGACATTTCCTGACCGCGTAATTTCTTGTCGTGGCGATATCAACTGGCCACCAAGATCATGAGATTTGAAACCGCTGGAATTTTTTTGGTTGGCTACGCGAGAGACCGTGTTTATGCAGATAAACCTTTAACTCTTGAGCACTTGAAAACCAACATTCGTCAAGTTATGGCTGAGATACCGCCCAACATGTGTTAAAAAGTGGTCGAAAATTACCTCAAAAGAATCGATGCTTGCAACAATTCGCGTGGTGGTCATTGAAATGATGAAGTGCTTCATACAGAATGTCGACGTTCAGGCTTTATAATAAAAAAGAAATATCATGAAAAAAAATATTTTATATGTGTTTTATTTACGATTACTTTTGAAACCGCAAAATGGATAACCCATTATTTAATCCCTTACTCAAAATGTAAGGAAAATTTTATGAAAAAAACAAATTGACATTAATTAAGGTACAGTGAAAATTATGGTTAGCGAAGAATTTCGCAGGCGGTTTTCTTATACTAACGAAATTAAAATGCACGACTGGATCGCACATACTTGCTCGTGTGTTCGATAACATCTTATAAGCACAAGATTTTTAGTAATAACAGCTCAATGTATTTTTCGTCTTTATTACTTAGTTTTTTATATACAAAATTAGAACAGAATTTCAAAAAAAAAATCGTTTTCGGAATATTGAATTAAAAAAAAATTTTTTTTTTATCAAAAATCGAAAACAAAAATTTTTCGAAAATTTTGGTATGTAGTATTATTAAGAATTTTAAGGACTTCCAGGGGAGAGTACGATAACTATGGAGCCAAGATATAATAACGGTTTTTGGTAGAGGGGCTTAATACAAACATTTTTTACTATGGTAGGTGGGGGTCTATCTCCCCTCGTTTAGGCGGGAGGGGCAATTTTATAAAAATTTACTTAAAATCCTTAAAAAAATATTAAAAAAGAACGGCAACACTTACAGTTATAAATTATAACTTTTTTCAAAAGTCCGAACACTACAATTTATAATTAATTTTAAATAAAGTTGTTTTAGTCAATAGTTTTTTAAATAATTAAATTCAAAGTCAAAATTTATGAAAAAAAAGTTACAAGAATCACTTTGAATATTACTTTTCTCATTATTATGGATATCGATAAAAAAATAATTGATGTAGTTAACTGCTCCAATTATTTTTTTATTAAACACAGAAAACTACTTCTTTTTATGTCTTCTAGTTTTTAAGATATGTAATTGAAAAATAGTAAAACTATACTTGTTCTTTAAACCCAAAAGATTCTTTAATTTTAAAGAAACTTTGCATATAATAAAATGTTCACCCTCCCAAAAAGCCTATAGTGAGCCCAAGCAGGGGGGTTGCAGGGGGGCAGCATGCCCCCCCTTAGGCATCTCACTGTTTGCATCGTAAATTTCATATATACCTTTGTGATTTTATTACAGTTAATGCGGTTATTTACCAACCGAACTTTGCAATTTTTGAATTTTCCACGGTCATTAAAATATCACAACACAGAGGTGGAGTAGACGTTTTGGAGGGAATTAACCCGATTTCTTCTAAAAACGGGATACTTTTTTCGTTTGTTGACACCAAATCCCCAAACGAACAAAAAATCGAAAAATTATTTAATTTTGGGTGAAGAAGTGGATGCTTAGCCGCCATTCTTAAAAAGGAAACACTACTATTTCAAACGTTAAATGAAGAATGGCTTTGGTAAACAATAACCTGCACCAAACCTGTATAAAAATAACGGTACAAACATCGAATTATTGTCTTGTTTTTTATGAGCTAACTATATACATACTTTTTACTGTGGCTGCATTATATGTGTGTACATAGTTGTATGCATAACTATGTATGACACAAACATATATGCATATTAAGAAACTATGAGAATTTGCTGCCGTTGTGTTGTCGTAAAGGTAATGCAAATTTTTTTATAATGCAATAAATTTTCATGCTCAAATATATTAAATGTTTAAGTTTTGGCCAAGTACCCAACCGGATATTTAGAAAAAAGAGATTGAAATGGACATGACATATGTACATACGTTTATGTATAATCAATTATTTTTTTTAATCCAGATTCTTTACATGCAAAAGACACTTTACATGCACCCATCTGATACAAAATTATTTTTTTTTGTTTTTCAATTTTCTCAAAAACTAGAAAACATAGAAACGAATAGTTTTCAGTGTTTGATTAAAAAATAATTGGAGCAGTTAACTGCATCAATTACTTCTTTATTGGTATTTATAATCATGAGAAAAATAATACTCAAAGTGATTTTTTTAACTTTTTTTTCATAAATTTTGACTTTGAAGTCAATTATTTAAAAAACTATTGACTAAAACAACTTTACTTAAAATTTATTATAAATTGTAGAGTTCTGACTTTCGAAAAAGGTATAATTTATAAGGGTAAGTGTTGCCGTTCTTTTTTAATATTTTTTTAAAGATTTTAAGTAAATTTTTATAAAATTGCCCCTCCCGCCTAAACGAGGGGAGATAGACCCCCCCCTCCTATAGTAAAAAATGCTTGTATTAAGCCCCTCTACCATAAACCGTTATTATATCTTGGCGCCAAAGTTATCGTACTCGTGCCGACTTCCAATATAAATAATTTGATCGCAATCCGTAGAGAAATTTGATTTTTTTTAAATTTTTAAAATAGAAAATTTGTTGTACGGCAGGTACCGTTAATAATAAAATATGTAAAAAAAATGTTGGACCAAAATGTAGACTATACCTAAAGTAGTGCAAACACTTTTTTTTTTATCAAAATCGTTAAAGCCGCTTTCGAATTGTAAGGATTTTTGGCGCAAAAAAAAACGATTAAAAAATCTATTTGAGCCAAACATCTGAAACGCTTGAGTACAAAGCCTGAAGAAAATCGCTTCAGCCGCTTAGGCTGTAAGTCGTCCTATGGACAGACAGACAGATGGCATTTTGAGACCCATCTTCGTAATGGCAAGTTTGATTAAAATCTCGATTTCGGTTTTTTCCAAATACAAAACTTCCCCTATAGTACCTATGTATATATCAAGTAAAAAGGTAGACTAGATAATGCCAAATTGCTAAAGATCGCTAAAAGTTCTGCCGGTGGATTAATATCTAAAGAGAAACAAATAGACGTCGAATCAAAGTTTGCTTGGCTGAAAAAATCTTACAAATCAATTTTTAATTAAAACCTATTTTTTATTTATTAATTTTTGTTTTTATTTTATTTACATTTCTCTTGTTTTTTTTTCTAAAATATAATTATGAATATAAACAAATTTTAATCTAAACTTTAAATTTTTGATTTGATTTTGATATTGATTGCCTTTTTAAGATTAAACGAATAATTTAATGGGGCATCGAACAATTATATAGTTCCTAAAATGAGACCTCAGCATTCTTAATAGTTGTTTTAACTCCCATATTTTGTTCTAAGTCCACGTTTTCATTTAGGAGAGTGCGCACTTACATAGGAAGTATATTATGTCCAATTTTGAGTTTTTTTTTATAAAAAAATTTAAAAATATTAATTATTTATTATATTACTTATTTTCGGCAAACAACAATCAATATCTTTTGAATTAAAAACTTGATGAACTAAAATTTCGCGTAATGGACCTAACACATCATACTAATTGCATATTATTATATTCTCTCGATTGACCACAGATTAATTCGTAATGGCTTACAAGAAAAAAAAAAAACCCTGTATATGTAGTACCATAATGCAATCCTTTAGATTGGCTTGTCCAGAGTTAGACAACTGACTCGTTGCATTATATTAAAAAATAAAAAAATTCAAAAATTCTAATTTTTCTTTTCGTATAAAAACATTTATTTCCTAGTAATTTTATTTTACTAAAACTAAGGTTAAAAATTAAAAAAAAAAACTAAAACATACTTAAGACTAATATTCAAATTTTGATTTCTACAAAAAAAAAATTATTTTTCAACCTAATTTATTTAACACATTTTTGTTTGTTTAAACATTTAAGACTCAGGCTTTAGGATACCACATTTTGATCCTTTACTTGTATGCATTCTCATACAATTATATTAAAATAATGGTTTAAAGAAAATTATATTTTAATTTTTTATTTTGAAAAAAATTATAGTGAACTACTTAAAAAATAAAATTAATATTACATTCAAGAAAGAATCTAACCTAAAATAATTGTTTCTCTTTTTTTTTATTGATGTTCCACAAATCAATATTAAAAAGATATAAAATTAATTTGCATATCTCGAAAATTTACATTCAGTAAATCTTATGGCAAGATTTTTGTTTGGATATATATTTTAGCATTTTTTTGTCTCTTTTATTTTTTAAAATATTTTATAAGTAATATAGCACACGGGAAATTTTAGTCTGTGATTAAAAAAAATAGTGTTTACCCTAAGAAACTAACTTTAATGAGGTGTTAGCTATTTAGTTTATTTTTATTTTTTGAATACTTCTCATGCCACTTTGGAGAAAAATATGATGGTAAAATAGAAATTTTCTTATTAAAAAAAAAATACAAACATTATCAGATGCACAAACCTTCATTATTGTGGGTGTTGTTAATTTTATTGTATTTAGGATTCGAACCTTGATACAAGGTTATTCACAATTATTATTATATTGTTTTTACTATAAACTATGAAATGGTTTTTTTTTTAATTAGATGGTAATGTTTATTAGGATGTCTATTTTGTTCGTTGTGTGTGTGTTTTGGAGTTGTCAATGGAAGCCCAAAAATTGTAAGACAAATCTATAAAAAATACCAACTGCTGGTTGGTGCCTATGCTAAACTATGTTAATAGGGTTCTAATCTAGAATAATACAATCAGCTGGTTCTTATTAGAGTAGTTTTTCTTTATATACAAGAACATTGACGTTAGCAGCATCTACACATATTCTTCTGATGCCTTTTGTACACTTGCTGGTATCCTAAGGGATGGTGGGTGATGTTCTCCCACGGAATCAGGCAGTTCAGCAATATCCTTGAAGACACCCATCAGACTTTCAAAATTTGGACCCCAGTTGAGGAGATAGTCCCATCCAAGGGTTGTTGTAGATGGGGAGGCAGCACCATTTGGCTGACGGTAGATGCCACCCATGTGAGTGGAGAGGTCATCATCGGAAGCGACTAGAGTACTGAGGGAGCCTCGGAAGGAGGAATCAAAGCCATCGTACGAGGGCGGTGGCATGGGTGGTGCCTTGTTGGAGTTCGTGACACTTTCGTTGCCACGGCGATCATCTTCTCCGCCACTTTTAGTGTACTTATCCCCACTGATGCTGTTGTTGTCATACTCGATTTCAGAACATGTGAAGCTATCATTTCCACTCTCGTCCGTCGATGTTGAACTGTGAGCATCGACATCAGCCGAATGATGCACTCCGAGTGAGAGGTGGTGTGCACCGCCAGGGACTCTAGGTGCCTCACTACTGCTAGACACGGCATCCAGTGTTGAGACGAGACTCGATGTTCGCGGCCGTACGTTCAGACGCTCGATTTCTTCAGCTGTAAGGCCCATTGGAGCCTGTGGTGTGGACTGAGGTGGCACTACCGGTTTTTGGCGGCTGGCACTGGAGCTCTGTCCAGAAAGTTGTGACATTACAGGACTATTGAGACTTCTCTCACTGTTGCTGTGAAGAGCATCTTTGCCAACTCCTCCTGAGCTGGAAGTTGTTGCTAGCAGAGCACTTTGAAGAGGTTTCCCTGAGATGTCGTGTAACGTGAGGATGCGCGGCTGTTGGGAGCTCAGTTCAGAGCTAGGTGATAGCCTCGCCAATGGAGTACTTTGATGGGGACGTGGAGTGCTGGACGGTGGAGGCTGACTAGCTTGAGGTGGAACTCTTGGTGCGTAAGGCCCTCCATGGTGAGGAGAATGCCTATGTTGTTGCTGTGCTGGGGATGCTTGGTGCTTGTGGTGGGTGTAGGAAGCAACGGGTGGGGGAGTTGCTTTGTACTTTCTAACACCCCCTGCTTCTCGATAGCCCTTGTAATGGTACACAATATCAATATCAGATGGAGCTATGGAGCTGGCATTTTCTAAATCATAATGTTCAGGGAACTCCGAGCCTAGGTCCACCGATCCAGGATGGTCATGGGGATGATGTGATTGGCTGGGTGGTGGAATAGGTGGATGATGCTCATCGCGCAATGGTGGGCTCTTGCTTACAACTTCACGTTCTATGATGTCTGGCCTTTGGGGTCGCTGATGTTCTCCAGGGCCAATTTCACGTTCTTTGTATTTTTTTGATATTAATTCCGGCCCAACCATATGATGACCCCCAACACCTCGAATTAGGTCTCCATTGTCTCCATGATATCCAACGCTGGAGTCATTTGAGTGTAAGCCTCTTGCCATAACGCAGTCGCCATTATTACCACTGAGTCCAGAACTACCAAGCATAGTTGATCCTCCATTTTGTTTACTCTGGAGACCCGGTGCTCCACCAGGACCACCATTCTTCTCTTTTTGTTGCTTACGAAATCGAAATACTACAAACGATACCAAAATTGCAACCAACAATATAACGAAGAACACAATAACTAACGTTATTCCAATGCTCAAAGGGTCTGAAACTTGAGCAGTCCCGATTCCTAGTACTCCTACACACCCTTGAAAGACCTTTCCTCGTGAAAGAACCTCATTAAAAACACTCCCCGAGCCATTGAAGGGTTGAACTTCGTTGTTGATGGTAAAGTTTGCCAGACAACCTTCAAAATTGGCAGGCATTGTCTCTTGATGTAAAAATTCCCGACGAACTCCACCAACCGACAAAACAGTCAAATACGGATCAAGGAAGTCATGCACTCCAGCTGAGTCCAATTCATCAGCCACTTTCTGGCCATCGACCAGAATTCTTAGCACCCTATTAGACGCGTGCAATGTCAAATTATGCCACTTGCCATCGGACAGGCTTTCTGGATCCTGAACTGTCATATTCACCGATGTTCTCTGTCTAGAGCTATAAACAAGCTTTCCAGATATCAACTCAACTGAGGTAAAGTGCTTATTGGTAGCAGCAAATAGAATGATTCCATTCAATTGAACAGTTCTAAATACTAAGCTTAGCGTCTTTGGTGGATCACCAATCTGAGCCATAGATGTAATGTTGTCATTGTTCACAGTGAAACGACGTCTGCGGGATTCTACGTCATATGTCCAAACATTATTCCCACCATACAAATTGTCCAATAGCTGCATTCTTCGATGCTTCTCAGAAATCTTGAATTCCACAAAACCTCCATCGGAGATCGAAATTGGTTCCAGGGAGCTATAGCAATCAGGTGATAGGAGATTCCCACCACATTGACACATAGCCGTATGCCATCGATCCATGCAGATTCCAAAGGTCCCACACAGTGAAAGAGCTGGGTCGGATGGTAACCCTTGTTGACATGGGCCGCCATTATTGTTGCGATTACAGGTGGGGTGGACTCCTCGTTGTTTAAGGGGACTACTCATATTCAAGAGACGTCCATTTATGGAGACACTATGCACACAGCCAACCAAGTCATCAGTATGAATCTGCCCAGGTCGTTCTAAAACCGGATCAGCTGTCGAAAGACCTCCAACCAATAATGGTTGTTTGTTGAAATTCAAGGTACTGAAAAAAATATTTAAGGATTAGACTTGCGAATATAAAAATGTGCCATCACTAACTTACCCTGAAGGTCCGACATCATCGGCATAGCAAGAGGAATCTCCAGGTCGACAGTCCTCGCAAACATCTCCATTTTCCGTACATTTGGCCACACTTAGCGATATTACTCGGCCATTGCGTGTGGCTGTCACCTTATGCCACTTGCCGTTTGCAAGGGTGTTGTTGGTTCCACTACCCACCACAACTGTTGTAATGGCAGTTCGAGCCCCACCAAATGAAAACAAAGCTTTTCCCTTGACGACTTCAATCGCCACGAAGTCTGATCGTCCCCCACTTTGGATTCCGTAGTTGTACAAGAGTAGGCCATCAGGCTTTGTCGTAGCGAAGATGATAGAAATGTCATTGGTAGCTGCATCAAGCGATGGGAACGCCATGTAGGAAAGTTCTTCAAACCCAAAGGTGTTCTTCTCACAATGTCTGCCGTAACGTCCACCTACACAACTACACTTATAGCCTGGCTTGAGTGCCACGCACAAACCTCCATGAAGACAAGGATTGGGCCTACATGAGTCTGCTATGTGCTCGCATTGATTTCCTCTGTACCCAGGTCGGCAGAGGCAGAAGAAAGATGACCCATCAGGACTCTCTCGACACGACCCCCCATTTCTACAGGGGCTTCCAGCGCAAACATCGCCTCTCTCCAACTGACATAACTTGCCTTCTCTGTGTGGTGAGCAAGTACATTGGAAGTCATAGCCTTGCCTTCTGCACTGGCCATTGGCTTGACATGGATTGGGTGAGCAGGGATCTTGACGCTTCTCACACTGTCGTCCAGTGTACCCATCTGGACACTTACATATGAAATCATGAGTCACCAGAGGTGCAGTAAAAATCAGCGACTGGCTATCTACGATATTCAAAGATCGTGTATCATGTACCCTGAAGTCTTCACTGCAGACCCCTCCATTGTCACATGTATTAATACCTAAGCATGGCGTGAAACCGATTTTGACTCGTCCTGGAGCCTGCAAGAGCCTCTCTATACTCTCCAGCTTCTTGTTTAGTCGTTCTGTGATGTACCTTGGTGAACGGTAGCTTTGACTCGAGGTTTGTAGTGCCAATGCTACTTGGAAGCCAGTCTGATTCATGGTATTCCTAATGCTGTAGAGATTGTATTCATCTCCCTGATCCGAGCTGGACTTCAGAATGTCCAAAAGGCTTCGATAATAAGTTGTAAGAAATGTCTCGGCTGTCATATTGTCCACATTGATGGTGATCGAATTAGCTACGGTGGTGTTATCGAAGCCCCTGAACTCAACAGTAACTGTTGACGTTACATCATTGTGCTTTCCATCGTTCCCAGACACTGAATAAGAATATCCATGTGTTGAGGTCTTTGGCGTTGTATGTAGATCACATTTGGTTGGGATCGTTAGAATTCCTAACAGACTACCTTGAGAATCGGGCTTAATGCGGCATTTATAGTCTCCTGTGGTATCAGGATCATTTGGATGAACATCGGCAATTTTGCCAATGGGAATTTCGTTGTTGAAAACATGCATAAGCACATGCACCATTCGTGAAGTTGACGGGCTGTCATTTTGATCGAGTATATTCACAGTGATCGTGTGCTGAGATTTCATCTTTGGCTTGCCATTATCTTCTACCTCTACTATGATCTCCAGACTTGGAGTAACTTCTCGGTCAATACTACGGGTGGTCTTCATAAGTCCGGAGTGTTTGTCAATATTTACCATAGTCTTGTGCTTACCACCGACAAGATAGTACTTGAATGGTCCTCCATTTGGTGGAAGATCAGGATCATTGGCAGAAAGTGTCATAATCGTGGTACCAGCGGGCTCATTTTCTGAAACATAACCAATAACTCCGTTTGCATCGAATATTGGGCCATTGTCATTGACATCGAGTAGGTCTATTCTCACAGTTGCTGTGCCTGTTTGGGGAGGAAGGCCCGTATCAATGGCTCCAAGAATCAAATTATAAGTCGGTATTGTCTCGCGATCAAGCGTTTTTGCTGTTTCGATCTGCCCGCTCTGGGGATCAACTTTGAAAGCTTGATTGATATTTCCATTGATAATTGAATAGCTGAATTGGTTGTTCTGTGGGCGAACATCTTTGTCCACAGCCTTGACACTAGTTACTCTGGTACCGATCGATGCTCCTTCGGAAATCTTCGCCTCATAGATGTGATTCAAAAACTCCGGAGGATCATTGCCATCCTGAATCGAGATTATGACTTGGGCTTCATCGGTATCATTTCCACGAATTCCACCAAAGTTCTTTGCCAGAACTGTTAACACAACCCGACTTTGGGTCTCGCGATCGAGATTCCTGGAGACAAACATCAATCCTGTTTCGGCATTTATTCCGAACCCTTTGTCATTACTGGATCCAACTAGAAGGTAGTAGACTTTCCCATCGTCGCCAGCATCCTTGTCCGTGGCTTGAATAGGTCCAATAACTGTTCCAATTTCAGCCGATTCCGAGACATCGAAGTGAAAGACTGGCTGTATAAACTGTGGATAGTATTCATTGACTCCGGTGATGTGAACAATAACCTCAGCATAGCTCTGCATTACTGAATCGGGATTCTGAGCCAGCACTTGTAGCAAGTACTCCTTCTTCTCCTCGTAGTCGAAACTGGCTGTTGAGTTGATCATACCGCTGTTCGAATTGATTTCAAAAAGATTACGCCCAGTTCCACCGGTGATCGAGTATCTGATGACCGCATTAACGGGGGAATCTATATCGGTTGCATGGGCTTGGAAGACAAAGGTATTAGGTGGTTGATTTTCTGCCAAATATGAATGGTACTTAGTCTGATTGAACTCTGGAGCATTGTCGTTGATATCAGTGAGGATCACAGTCAACATTGCTACAGCCGTCTTCGACTTGAAGCCTAAGTCTTCAGCGGTGATATTCAAGCGATATACCTTAATCTGGTCATAGTCCAGTGGTTGCAGAATTGTGACCGCACCTGTTACAGCATCAACTGTGAATTCCTTCCTCTCATTGCCGCCAGAAATTGAGTAGCGGATCATGCCATTTGGACCATCATCTCGATCAGATGCTTCAACCGTGACGATCTTCGCACCAATCGGTTGGTTTTCTGCAACGATAACTTGGTAGCTCAGGGCAGTGAATTCAGGTGCAAAGTTATTCTCTCCAGTTGCGATAATGGTGGCTTGAACTTCATCGCTTTGCGGTGGAACTCCACGATCGATTGCCTTGATCCGCAGAGCAAAAGCGGTATTTGGTGAAACTTCTATTGGCTTCGAGACCGATATCCAGCCATCCTGCTTGTTGATGGTGAAGAATGACGTTCCGTTGCCATCGAGAATAGAATAGTCAATTTCTGCATTCACACCATAGTCGAGCTCATCCTTGGCAACAACTTGAACGATCTTCTGTCCGGCTTTTGCATCTTCGGGGACCGGTGACAAATAACCACGCGATTCAAACTGAGGAGGGTTGTTATTGGCATCAACTACATTGACATTTACTAGGCATTCAGAGTACATGGGCGGTTTGCCATTATCCGTGGCGAGTATGGTCATGGAGTACATATTTTCCGGAGATGCCTCAATCTGGGAATGTTTGTATCCGATCGTCCGTTTACTAAAGACCTCTCCAGTAGCTGGGTCAATTGTAAAAAGATCTGATGGATGTTGAAGTGAATAAGAGATCACCGAATTCGGTCCCTGCTTATCACGATCTGTGGCGATGACTTGTCCAACAAATGCCACCGGCCGTTGCATCTCTGGGAAATTGAAGCTGTAATAGCTGTGTTCGAATTCGGGAGCATTATCATTCTGATCTTGAATGGTGATCGTTAAGGGGGTTTCTGATCGCCAAGCGCCATCCGAAGCTGCTATCTTCAGCAGGTACTCGTCCTGCTGCTCACGATCTAAGTGAGCAGCAACGGAGACATTACCAGTTATAGGATCGATGATGAATTTCTCACCAGGATTTTCACTGAAACTGTAAGTGGCATTGGCATTCACTCCGGTATCCAAATCAGACGAAGTTACTTTAATGACAAAGCTACCAATTTCGGCATTTTCAGTCACATTTACACTAAACAGCCGTGTAAACCGTGGTGGATTGTCATTCTTATCCAACACTGTAATAATCACACTGGCACTCCCAGTCAATTGGGGCATTCCCTGATCGAGGGCTTCCACGATCAGTTCATACGAAGCTATTTTCTCCCGATCTAGACGGGTATATGCGTATATTTCACCATTATGTGCATGAATTTCAAAGGTGTTATCGTAATCATCAACCAGTCGATAAGTGACTTCTCCATTTTCAGCAGAATCTCGATCCGTTGCTTTCACCTGAGTAATAAATACGTCCGAGGGCTCCTCTTCGAGAACTTGACAATTGTAGATCAATTTCTCCATTACTGGAGCATTATCATTAGCATCGGTGACATCGATTGTTAATAGCATGACACTTCGCAAACTTGGCGTGTCGGAATCAGCTGCTTCAATCCAAATTTCATATTGATGGGCTGTCTCATAGTCCAAACCGTCCTTTCCAATAGTTGTTTCTCCAGTTTCGGGATTAATGCGAACTGCCTCATCAATATTTCCACCAGCAATTGAATATCTGATATTCCCAGATGCATTTCGTTTTGGTGATGTAGCTTGAATTTTGGTAATCAATTTCCCTTCTGTCACGTCTTCGGAAAGGGTAAATTGCGTTTTAGACATGTATGAGAAGGTTGGGAATTTTTGGGCTTGGCTTAATTGAATCTTGAGTGTTGCTTTTGCACTTCGAGCATCAGTGCCTCGGTCAGTGGCGTGCATCACAATTGAATAATTCTTACTGCTTCCACCGCCCATGGCTGAGCCTAATTCAACTTTGGTCTTGATAACTCCCGATTTCTTGTTGATATCAAACTTGCCCGAGTCGGGTCCGTCGAGTGAGTAAACAATTTCAGCATTGTCCCCATTGTCCAAGTCAATAGCTCTGGCTCCGAATATGAATTCACCTTTTTTAATGTTATCCGGAACGTAAACATCGAAGTTGGAGCTTTCAAAAGTTGGTGCATTGTCGTTAACATCGAGAATGGTCAATGTCAGATTGACAGTCGAAGCACGTGGTTCCGTCGCAGAACTATCTTGAGCCATTAGCGTCAGATAGTAAACAGAGACATCTTCCCGGTCAAGGACTGCAGCTGTTGTTATTTCTCCAGTATCGGCATTCACGTGGAATTTTTCCATCTTTTCCCCAAGCAAACTAAAACGGATCTTGGCATTTAGTCCGGTGTCCTTGTCTGTGGCAACTGGATGAAGAACTTTCGTGCCAATTGGAAGATTCTCCTGGACCGTTGCATGGTATGATTGGCGAGCGAATTCTGGTCGATGATCATTCATATCCTGAACAATGACGCGAACGATTCCAGTTCCAGTCAATGGTGGCGATCCTGAAATGGAAACAAAAAATTCTATTAGTAGATATTTATATATTAAAGAATTCTTCATTCAACATCTTGATAAAAAATAAATCCACCTTTCTAGACAATGTTGTATGTTCTAATGGCAAAATAATAAATTGCATAGCCAGAACCAATAAACCACAAAACAATTCGACCAAGCAGATGCTATCCAACAGATACGACGTTTGGGTTACCCTTACCACCAACTTCTCTGTCAGAATCTCAAAAGGCAAAGTACAATCTGAGGTGGAATAATATAAGGTTTGGGTATAGTACTACTTTTGCCTGGTGTTTCTGATCTAATTTAACGAGCAAATTGAATAATTCCCTTAAAAGGATACCAATGCACTGCGCAGCACACAACGCACACATATGTATCTATTCTTTGTTTTTATTTTTTTCTGTTCATTCTTAAAGCAATCCGAATCCGGCGGACTTGCTATCAGGAATCTCTCTTTCTCTATTTCGGAACGGATTATTGGGTTCTTCAATAAAAAGGTTCCTTCTGAAATTGGTGCCGTATTGGTTTCCATATGTGTATTTGTTGTTTTTCTATTTTATTCATATTTATATAGTGTGTGGAGTGCCTTATGCGCAAATTGAGTATATTCTATAGCCGTGCCGTTGTTGGTGGTATAATGGGGCACTTGAGAGATGTTGCTACTTGCAACCGGCTGGTTGGGGGATCAGTGAATTCTGATTCTGATGGAGTTTGCTCTATAAATACCTACGCATAAAGGTCGTGTCGTTTGTTGTAATATGATTGGTTACGGTTTATAGATAGGATCTAGGTGTCGCCTTTTTGGGGTCGGACACAGAGATAGATTTTGTTCAAAAGTATAATTGGAATTAAGTAGAGAAGGAAGTCTTAAGCTACAGATCGATGTAGCTGTTTGTATGGCATTGTGCACAAAGAGTGCAGACTTTCCAATTATATTGCAATTATAAGTGAAACAGGCAATTATAGGCCTAAGGAGCATCAGTAATGAATATAAGCAATTTTGGCTTTTTGTTTCATTATTTTAAGCTGCAAGGAAGTCAAACCTTATATCGTTTTGCAGAAATTAATAGGGTTTTTTGTATCGTATGGAAGAGGTTATAGCTGGAGGTTCTATACGGAAAACAAGGTAATTGGGTTTACATATATATATATACTCAAGGAACTGGGTTTTTAACCTACGCATAAAATTCTTTTGCTTTAGCTATAGCAGTTCAGTTAGTTTTTTTGGGAAATTTCTTCTATCTTCAATTTATCTTCTCCAAAATATTAATGTATTAACATCTTTAGGAAATGAAGGCAGACTTTGCATAGACTTGAATTCAAATACGCAAAAGATCTGATGGTGATGCACGCCTTTGAACTATTTGACGATTTTGGAAGATTTAAAAAAAAATTCGGGTAAAAATCAAATTAACCAAAAACTAATAAATACCATAATGCTCATTTTCAAAGTAATTTTCAATTTAGAATTTTAAGGACCTATTGGCCAAAAATTTAATTCAAAATCGCTATATCCGTTAATAAGAAAGTCGGAAAAAACGATCAAACTGTTAATAATATTTTATGTTGACATTTTTTTAATAAAAAAAGCGCGGAGATTTTTTGAATTAAGAATCTTTAGATCCGATTTCGAGATAATAAAGCTTTTGAGCTATTGTAGATAGAAGTATACATAAAGAGGAGGAAGAGAATCGTCGAAAATTTAAAATTTAAGTATAGATAAAGAAGACACGCCTAACAATGTCGATAAATCTGCAAATAATCTGCAGTGTTATCTCTGAAAGTGTGAAGGTATATAGGTTGCTTGGGGAATTGATCAACTGAATTGTCAGTGCCGCGGTTATGCAAGAATATTTGTCCTTGCTGGTACAAGGCAATGCGGTGTCGGTAACGGGAGACAGGCCGCCTTTTATAATTTTGCAGTAAACGAGTTACTAGTGTTTCTTAAAAAGGAAGTCTACAGAGTGATTGTCTACGAGGATGATTTTGGTATACAACTGTGCACGGAAAGCATCCTAAAAAACTTTAAACAAGCTTGTAACTTGGCCAGATCGGTGTGGACAGACAGTAAGTCTTTAATAAGCTGATCTTGTGCTCTTCTGCAGGAAACCAACGACGCGATGACAGCTTTTCAGTTCAAGGGACTACTCTAAGATTTTTCGGGTCTTACCTTTCAACTTTCGGTCTAGCAACCCATATTATGAACAGAACTTGAACTCTGGAAGGATGAGACATTTCTGGACGATGCATCGATCAATTCTTATCCTGATGGATGAAGAACCGATGATGGGGTTGATGAAAAACTAAACTTAGGTCCCTACCTTAAAAATTCTTGTCTTGCCTTAAATAAGACGTGATATCAACCACTGATATGTACCCGCTTTTTCTCAAATAGCCAAGCTGCTATTAAATCTCTGAAGTTCTGACTCCAAATCACCCTTAAATACCGATCATTTCTCATGTCGATGGCCAGCATTTCACCATCCAACTCTGTCGGCTTAAGTTGTCTAAACTCTAAAGTATGACGATATTCTCAGATTCCCATTTTGATGGTTCTATTTTTCAGATCTGATTGACGTCTCTATTCTGCCTTGAGTTATGTCAGTTAGCTTAACTCAAAATTCAAATTAAAAATTTACTTTTGCGTGAAATCTATGGAGACCCCGATGAGGATTGATATTAGTGAATAACCACATTTACTGAAACAACACCTAAGTATTCGATACAGATTTCCCCCAGCATAAGCCCCGAGGAATTTTTGAAAAGTCAACGAGGGATAGGTAAATGTAATGATAATGGCAATTCGTGGACTTGTCTATAGTTATATGGCGCCCAATGTGAGGCTCAAAAATTGAAGGAATTTTCTGAGAATTCAACGTGGGTTAGCTGCGTGTAAGGAGTATGGCTATTATAGGGTTTGTCCAGTGTTCAACGTCTATTTATAGTTTCTTCAAAATGGCGCCCAGGGACCCGAAAGTTGTTTGAATTATTAAAAGGCAAAGGGACTAGCTGAATTTAATGATGCCTTCGATTCCTGTGCTTTTCTATAATTACTTCTATTAGTATATTTATAGATCGTTAAGGATGGCGCCCAACATGGGTCCGGAAAATTTATGGAATTTTTGGGAAGTCAGCGCGTTGATTATCTGATTGGAAGAAGTACTCTTGTCCCTAAAGTATATGGAACTTTTTGTGTGTTAAACTGAAGTACATAATTGAATGTAAGGCATATGGTAACATATGGGACTTTTCATCGTTTAACGTCCTTTTAATTTTCGTTCCAGATGGCACCCAGAATGGGGGTCAAAAGGTAATGGAATTTTTGGGAAGTCAACTTGCTTAGCTGAGTGTATGGATTGTGCCTTTTGTGGGACTTGTCCATCGCTCAACATCTATTCATAGTTTGATATAGATGAAGCCCAACGTGCGACCCAGAAAGTTGATAGAATTTTCGGGAAGTACACGTTGAGTTGCTGAATGTAAGAAGTACACTTGTCCATTGTTCAACGTCTCTATATATATCGTTACAGATGGCGCCCAACGTGAAACCGGAAAGTTGATGGAATTTTTGGCAAGTCAACGTAAAATAACTGAATGTAAGGATTAAGGACGAAGGAGAGGACGGGAAAATAGTTTTCTCCTATATACTTAATCTGCTTTATCCCAAGGACGTAAGCATAACATAAAATCTTGTCTAAAATGATCCTTGTGATCCTTCTAATGGGGATATAACGTGTCTTGCCGGCTTTATAAGTAGCTCCAAGTGGTCTAATGAGTAGGAAATACATTTTCCTAGATTCTAATGGTCTCCCAAAATGGCTAATCTGCACAACACTTTAATTTTTTAGACCTCATATTGACCTTTCAAATGATTTTTTGTTCAATCGAATATTAAGCTCAATTTTAACGATCAGTTTTCTTTTATAAAAAAAAGTATCAAGTATCAATACAATACAATCCTGCATGTACAATGTATTAATCCTCTTTTTAGCTTGAAATGCCCAGAACATTATCACTATCGCACCTTCCCGCACATTTTGAAGAAAATCAATCAAAATAAATCGCTTTGTATGATTTATTGCCATCCGCTCGAACCTATGAGGTTCGCAAAAATAAATAATAAAAATATAAAAATCTTAACACCCAACAATATTCTATTCTAGGTAAAGTACCTTACCCACTTATGTTTTTTTTTAAGTACAAAAACGAAGTTACCACAAATCCACTTACTCTTAACTATTTCTTCACAAACGAACTGTGAGCGTGCGTGCGTATTCTCATAAGCTGTATCCGACAACGATTATATTGCCATTGTGGGTTGAAGATTGGGCATTGCGATGGACCTCTTCTGCCATATACCATACAGGTTTATGTATGTGTACGTTTGTAAGTTATCATTATCGTCATCATAGTCTGAACGATTTATGTTTGAATGTCGTTCGATGGACACGGAAGAAACGGGAATACTATATTACAATGTAAAGTTATTCCCAACTATGCCAATCGTGATCCGGAATAACATAAAATCTTTGAAACAATGTATGAGTCTGAGTTCGATATAATACACACAACTAATAGTGGTGTATGGTGTGAATGTGGGCAACAATTTAATTTTATCCTCGAGGACACCAAAACGAGTCAACGATTTCCGATTGACTTTGTTTCTTAAAGTGCAATCGTAATCAGTTTTATTTGTGTTTTCTTGGTAATAGGCTAGGCTTGGTTCATGCTTCTTTGTGCTTATGGTATAAGGGCCTGGTATTGGTTTGATGGGAAGTATGATTGATCGTTACAGTTATACACCATTTTATTCAATTTTCCCGGAAATCTTACGGATTCTAAAGCCAACAAATTTAAGCAAATTCATACAACCAATTTATTAACTTTAGCCAATATCTATTTCAGGAGCCAACAAGACCCCCGAAGACTGCAAAATGAAATATCAATAACCATTTATATACGGGCAATCTGGCGAAAAACTTTCTTCCACTGTTTCAACCAGAGCACAAAGGAATGTGAGCCAGATAGTATTGCCGAAGTGCCGAAGTCACCAGGGTGCCATGCTTGTGCCAGACCACCTCCGCCACTAAGCAAACATGTAACACTTTTTTGAGATTGAAAAAAAAATATATATAGACTGATTTTTTTTTTTTTTTTGAATTCCAAAACTAACCGAACTCCACCTGGAGGCTCAACCTATATATATGTGTAACGGCCCAGGTGGATTTTGCCAACGAATTATGCTCTACTCTTCCATTTTTGTGATAGAGTTTATTCGAAATTGAAATTGCCTGTTATAGCCTCTGCAAGCTAAGCTACCTTAGTTGCCATAGGATTTCTAGCAGCATCCATAATAGCTACGATCGCGTTGATCGCAAAACGTGGCATCAACTTTAAAACCCCTGAGAGAGTGTAATTGAAAAATATTTAAAAAGCAATTTTTCATATCGAATGGTTCGCGCCTTTTGTGTGGTTAGGTAAAGTTCCAACACTCTTATAACTTACCTATGGTTAGGTTATGATGATGATGATGATGGTGGCAGCAGTTACGTTGAGAGATGTGGATTTTAATCCCGAAACGATTGTAGATTTATAGAAAGAACAGTTTGATCTATCGCGGATACATATTCATCTTACTTTTCGGGTCTCCCAATAAAAGAAGCCACATTGACTTCGAACATTATAGAAACTGTTAAGGAGGCTCCATATGGGCTATATTATGGGATCTTATGCGGTATGGCGTAGAGAAATCGCAATAGGGAGACAATGGCAAGAATTATGATCGTATAAAGTGGCTATATGGAGGTGCTACATAGTCAAGACGTACGTATGCCTATAGTCTCGTGTCGGGCATGCTAAGCACAAAAATATATTACTTTGAACTTTTGTACTGTAACAGTTCAATGTTGAGGATTATTTTTCCGTGTAAATTTATACATTCGATGGAACGGACGAGTATAGGTTTCTACTTGGAGCTTCCCAAATTCAATCGTGGTTGGTTATGAAATTGGAATTTTATGATCTTCACAAAAAAAAATCATAGGAACTGTTTTATTGGTGGCATATTTTCTGTATTTTTGTTTGATAAATCTATTTTCTTGGAAGGCAGACATGTGAAAGCTGTTTGTCAGAATCGTAGACACCTTTGTGTTGGTGGAATCAATGAAAACTGATGATAATTTGATTTCTGGGTGTAAAATCATGATTTTATGGTGGTAACTTTCGCGAACATTAGGCGTTTTTATTTTTTAACTTTAAGCAGAGCGTGAGAGAGTTGAGCACGCTCTACGCAGAGTACGATTTAAAGGGAAGCACGCTTGTGAACTAAATTTTCAATGGAAACTATTTGAAGAAGATTTTTTTTAGATTTTCAAAACTCTTAAAAAAAACTCGAATTCTGCTGTTAAGGGTATGGTTTGTGCTGCCATGTGCCAAAAAGATAATCCAAAAAATTCGCCAATTTCCCCCTTTTTTTTAACACGACACATTATATCACATCTACGTCCATATCGCAGCTTCAATTAAAAATGGTGTCACCAGGCCCAGCCCAAGCCAATTTTGCATCTTGGGCATGATGTATAAAAAGCGCCCCTTTTTTACGTTTTAACTCATACATACATACACGCACTTAAACACAAACATAATTTGATTCTACATTCATCCCTCGTAGTTTTTAGTTTTTTTCACTCTATTCTGTTTTTCCATTCTTTTAAATCTTCTCTGCTTTTATTTACTTTTACATTAATTTTATCTTTGAAGGGATAAAATAGAAATAACCTATTATTGAACAAGTTATGTGGTTAAAATGCAAACGGCAGTATTTATTTGGTCAAGATCATATATTTATTGCTCCTGCTAATGCGCACCAGAATCTTGAGCCTTCTGCATTTGCACATCTTGCAAATATGTTCGCTCCGGCCCTGGATGTCACTAATTTCAAGCATATGAATTAGTTACTAATTGAATTGATGAATAACCCTGTTACATGTGAAGATTTCAAATGCCTCAGAAAAAGCGTATACTGCAATTAGTAACCGACAAATCTGACATGCGGACCGAATTTTTTTTCTAGCCTATAATGTGAAATGTATGCAAGAAGGAAAAGACAAGAAAATAAAATGCAGGACTGGATCGCCCGAACTTGATCTTATATTCGATCACATCGTTTGCAAAAGATTTCTATTAAAAATCTAACTATATAAAAATATAAGTCGTTTTTTTTTTAAATTTTGTATATATAAAAAATTTCTTCAATTTTTTTCTAAACAAATTGGTATGACAATCTTAAATATTTAATAATATAAACTTGAAAACAAAAGATTAAATCGACTTAATCAAAGAAAAAATAATTCAAAATTCTGAATCCTTTAAGTAATTTGAGCTAAAAAAAGTGCGCCATTTTATTTCTTGAATAAATTTGAATTTATGAGAAAAAAATTTTAAAAATCTGTGGAGTACTATTTGAGAAAAAGTTTTTTTTTAATTTTTGAAAAAAAATTTCGAAAAAAAATTCAAACGCGCCAATTCATAGGTATTCAGCAAATACAAATAAATATATTTTATTAAACAAATTTAATGAGCAGTTCTCAAAATATAGATTTCTTAAATGCTTTTAAAAATACAAAAAACAATATTTATTAAAAATATTGGTATGTAGTATTAATTAGGCTACCTAAACCTATATATGTATGTATGTGTGAAATTTCAAAAGAATCGGTTAAGCCATTTATGAGATATTCGAAAGCAAAAAAAAAACGGTTTTATGGAAAGTACCGTTTTTAGACATTTTGCAAAATTTTTTTTTTCAACCATATCATCGGTCATACCTATAAAGCTGCACTACTTTATTAAAATCAAAATCGTTAGAGTCGTTTTCGAGAAAAAAAAAATTTAAGGTACCGGTTATATGTCAGGTACCGTTATTTTTTGAGCTAAAAAAAATATTCTATTTCCCCTCTGTTACCTAAAATCTCTATATACCAATTTTGAAGCAATTTGGCCATCGAGTGCCACCGGGGGCCTTATACCTGCTGATCTACCAGAGCTTCGGCCTGCTGTGTCGAGTGCCGCCAGGGGCCTAGTACCTGCTGATTCGTTCCAATATAACCCGTAGTACCTCACCTGACAAGCAAGGGCTTGATAAAACTACCACGGGCGAACGTCAATAGAAATCCAGGAATCCAGAAAGCAATACCAGACCCAGAAGCCACGCTAAGGCCTTCTTAAGGCTAGGATATAAATACATCTTTAACGAGGAAGTACCTCCACCGACACTATATAACCAGAATACCAGTATACCAGACCGTATACCCGCCGGCCGTTACCAGATTTTGTGTGAACTACATATCATATGTTGTGAATTATTGTTTTTAATAAAGATTTTTGCAATAAGGTTGGAAAGACCTTCGTTTGGTGTTGCGTGTTTTCTTCATTTGGACCCTGGCGATCCGACGAGCAAAACCTCGACTGGAAACCAAAAAGCACATCACAAATAACGAGGTATAGCCTAAACGGCTTAAGCGATTACCTTCAAATTTGGTACGTGTGATTCTTTTAGCATTGCTGAGAGGTGAAATTGAAATTTTATTTTTAGGACTAAAAATAACGGTAACTGGCAAATAACTGTTAAGGAAAATCTTATTTTTCTCGAAAACATCTCCAACGATTTTGATAAAAAATTTTGAGAATTTTTTATTAGTACTAGCTACCATTTTATCCTAACCAAGTTTACGGGAAAATTCTATTTACGGTACCTTTCATATAATGTTTTATTTTTTTTTATTTTTAGCTTTCTTGGTACCGGTACATTGTATTACTGTCAAATTTTATATCTGAGAAGATCCTGGAAGCCAAACTAATTCTTCATATCAAAATTTTGAATAACTTTTTTTTTCTAATTAAAATAAATTTTTGATTTTTTTTTTAAATCAGTATTTTTAAAATTAATCAAAAAAAAAATAGTTTACATCTTATAATGACATATATATTAATAAACTCTAAGAAACTGCATACCAAAATTTGAAATAAAATTTTGTTTTCAAGAAACTAAAAATTAAAAACAGGATTTCATCAAAATCAAAATTTTCATTGATCCAGAACCTCTAATGCTGTTCTTGGTTTCTTTTTTTCGAAAAATTGATTAAAGTAATGGTTTTTGCAGTTTTTTTAAGTTTTAAAAAAGATTTGTACTTACCTATACACCATTCACTTTCATTATATAAAATGTACATATTAACATACCTAGGTTACATCTATATATAGGTAGGTTAATATTACTCTCCCACCTTACATAATAAAATCCATAATCTAAAATTAAATATGCTTTTTGTACCTATGTAACTATTCCTTGCATCGTGCATTCGACAATTTATTAAAATAAGAATCAAGCTAATCTTACCTACATCGGCTTCAAGCCTGCATAGGATAACTAGGCTACCTAGCTCCTAACAGCGTCATTGGTTAGCTACACTAAAAATGTTAGCTACAAGAGCAAGTTCGTACGGTCAGTCGTGCATTTTATTTTTTTTTAAATTCGACTTTCTTATTCAATTATCCTATAACGCATTATTCTCAACGGATATTGATCAACATTTTTACTCAGGATGTCCTCCAAATTCCAAATTATACCTACTAGATACCAAGATTTTCGAAGAACATTTTTTTGGTTTTTTGAGAAAAAAAATCCTTTTTTTTTAAATTCAATATACGACGAATTTTGTTTAGAAAATGTGTTTTTGAATTAATATTTTTCAATTTAAATTAAATTTTTTTTTAAATTAAAAAAAATTATGTATAAACAAAATTAAGTATAAAAACGAATTTAAAAATATATATAGCTTTTTCTGCTTAAAATCTTGAACATACGATTAGACATAAGTATCCTTTCCTGATGTCAGCTTATACCAGACTTTGGACACATTGGACAAAAGCTCCATTGATATAGACGTGGTCATTCGGCGCTTGCCTTGTAATTAGGCAGACCTTTTAAAGGTTTCTGCTTCTAGTCTTTGCGCCAGAATTCTGCACTTATGAATAATTTTGAAAATTCTTTGTCTAAGCCCCTTTTGGCATCAAATCTATTAGCCGGATCGGAGATCTACATCGTCAATTTGCCAAGACTAGACCTTGCTCTTTAAACCTTATAGATTGCTGACGAAGGGTTCAGTGATTCATACAGTACACTAGAAAGCCCGAGTTAAGGCGACTGATAAACCTGTAGTTGGCGTAGTACCAGGAGGCCATCTTTGTTGAGGAGATATATCTTCTCAATCTTTATAGGTATATCACCGTATGGTCTTGAGACCTTTCAATTCTTTAAGGTCCTGCCTCTTGTGATTGAGGTTCTCGTGGAGATGTGTTAAAAATATCGTCATCTAAGCAATCCCCCATGTGATAACTAATAGGCAAAAATTCCATTCACAATCAAACAGATATCCTCTAAATTTTCATTACCTACTCTCTTACTTTTTACTTAATCAAAAAAAGCAACAACAACATTCTCTCTACGCACTAATCGCGATTGAAACATGGAAAATGCTTGTTAGACAAACACTAGAGGTCTCAAGACAAAAGATATTGCCAAGTTTATTTGTTTGTTATTATTAGTGGTTCCATGGTCCATGTCCCCACACACACACACACTCACAAGACAAATAGCAACAAAAAATGCCATTCCTCCGAAATCACAGATAAAGAAATAAGCTATGACTGCACTATGAAACCTACGTTTCGTCTTGTGTTTTTAGTGGTCATATAGCCTAGAGTGCGACAGGCCTTGTGCAATCTCGAATTGAAGTTAACATTACTTAAAGAGCCGAGTTGAGAGTCAAGTCCAAGAGCTCTAGAGTCCAGGGAACAGTGCTTAGAAAAAATCACAGAGACACATACACACAGTACATACAGCAAGGCCAGGTAAGGTTGAGAGTACCATGATGCCATCCAAAAACAGACGGACAGACAAACTAAAAAAAAAAACTAACAAACGGACATAGGTATATCTGCGCCGGCCGTGCAACTTAGTTATGGCACTTCATATGGTCTACACAAAATGTGTCTGTCCGTACATATGTCGAGGCCGAGTGACGTATGCTTTCGGGATGATATTTCGTTTGTCTTATCTAACCTTGAAGTATGGGGCAGGGTTTGTGTTTGAATTTTCCACAAATCCAAAATTATTGGACACACAAAATGGTGTAATATACCTGGTTATGCTCTTTCTCTCAGGCCAAAACCATCTCATAGAACAAAGATCTTCCATGATGATTATTATAGTATACTGACCGTATGGGGTCTTGAAGAAGAGGAAATGGAATTAGGATTGATATAAGGGTCAGTTGAAGCTTATCTTGTAATTGGTCGTATATTTTTCTCCACTATATGTTGCTGGGCAAACCAGAGAAGAAACGTCATGTCGGCAATGCGATATTTCCCCCCGGAGCGTGTGTGTGGCTTTTGAATGTGAAGAAACATGTGTCTAACAAGAGTGGCCTATGGGGAGAGTCTTAATTAGTTGGCCGGACGTTGCGCTGCGCTATGGTGCAACATGGCTAATTGGAATGATGATCAAAAGGGCCTTTTCTATATCCTGATGTAGTGACTTATAAATTTGCTGTGTCCTATGGTAGCTTAACTCTTGGCTTGATAGATTCCGCATTCAACTAAATGTCAATGAAGTGGTCTAGAGCATATCCTCAGAGACTCTTTGTCGAAACATAGCTGCTAACAGTTGTTGACGATGTCACTTGTACCTGAACTCAGCGTCGCGTCGCCGACCGTCGCGTCGGCTGGCCGTTCGATGTCGTATCACCTTCGCCACAATAATGTTGTACGACTCTGGAGAATATTTGTGTTGTCAATCTCGGGGCTGTGTATCTTAACTGAAGACCTCAAGAGTTACTCCTTATACCTACACTTTACACAGCATTGCTATTGGTCTTTTTTTTTTATTTTTAGCTCGTAGCGCATCTAAATCTTTGTCGTGGTCGTGGTCCGTCTGGCATCCGTCGTCATCATCATCATCATCGACTTGGTCACAGATATATGTGGGGACATATCAAACGGATTTTTAACTGTGTCGTTACAGAGGAGCCGTATTACATATGGTTAAGGCAGCAGCATCTATTGTGGCACCATCGCTGGTCGCATCGTCATCATCTTCATCGTCGTCGTATAGCATGGTCACAATCACTAGTTGTGTGCGCAGTACAGTCAACTGTCAGATGCCAATTCTGAGATAAGGAAGTGATTTCATAAAATCCATACACCATATTGTGGTGTCGTTGTTGGCTTTTCAATTTTCAAGGATTTGGTATTGGGATTCGGATTGGAATTGGGAGGAAGAGAATGTTAACAAAAGGCTGCCACTGCACTCCTTGTTCTGCGTGCTTGGCCAAAACTTTATCTGTGGCGCAGATTAAAGGAAGTTCTCTATACACTTGGATTTACCATTCAGCAGTTTCTGCAGTTTCCAGCTGGCGCAACTCGCGCAGAAACAATATAAAACGCATATAATCGAAAATAATCGACAGTGGTAGAACAAACATATAACCAACCGTCCGTCGTCGCGACGGACGATGAAAAAAAAAAGAAGAAATTTGTTGCGTATGGTGAATGGTGGATAGCTACAATGGCGAATGGGGTTTGGCTTTGACTTGGAACGAATTTCATGGATGGGACGCATCGTTGTCTTCTCGACGACTTTGGTTCCGTTTGTCTCGTTAGAGCTAGCTTCAGTCGGCTAGTGCGGAATTGTCTACAACAAATCTCACTAGTTGTAATATTTGTATCGTGTTACTTTTAACACATCGTTTTGCAGCATTAGATGCATGCAATGCTGCAGAATGGTGCTGTATCCCATCATATATTGCCTATACACACATATTTCGGTAGCCATTTGCAGGAGGGAAACATATGTTTTCGCGGGATTATTTTAATGATCATCTTCAGTTTGCTGCCTTCAAATCTCTCATCGAGGAGCGCGGGCCTATACAAAAAAAAACCATCTGGGGTTCTATATGGTTTTGGCTATTCCGTACTCAAACAGTTATCCAGGTCGCGATCTATGTGATTTTTTTTCAGTTTTTTTCCTTAAACCGATAGTTGTTCCTGGTTTTCTGCAGAGGACCTACCTCTATAACCAAAGCATATGTATATATGTACATCTTATAATAATATGAAAACTTGTAAGACGATGGCGGTCAATTTTTCGGTCTATTGCGCGGATTTTGTGTGGGAAATTTTTAAATTATTGTCACACACACTATACGTTTTATATGGGAGAAATTTTGTGGGAGTTTGCCAAAGCAAAATTTAATAAGACAGCATTTTTTTGTATTTTGTTTCGTTATGTCGTTATAATCATTAAAGTGAAAGAGGAATTTTAACCATATAGCTAAGAGAGAGAGGGCAGCATCCAACTATTATGTTGCTTTCATAATAAAAGTAATAACGGTGGACGCAAAGTTTTCTGCTCAGCTCTTTTGTTTTCATAGATATTAAGAGGATCAAGAGTTTATTGAGAATTTATTTCTTTTTTTTAATTTTGAAGTGACACATCTAATTAAATTCCATGTTCGTTGTTAATTGCGAAAATAAGGAAGTAAATTTATTAGATTTTTTTAAAGACCGAATAAGTGGAGAGAAATTTTAACGAAGTTACAAAGTTGGCACATATTTTACAAAAAGAATATAAAATGTCTTGTTCGTAAGATAGACTATATTACAGCAGTCTTGTATCCGTTGGTCAGGTTTTTATAATTCTGAAAATTTCTATAAATTTCATTAAAATACATATTGATTAGCAGTAATCTTTGCGTGATTTTTTTAATAATGAGCGAGTGTGCGGGGATTTTTGTTATCCTTGGTTTTGAATTCCTGAATATTGCAATAACCGGGAAAGACAGAGTGTGGTAAAGCATTCAACATTCGCGAAGTATGGCTAAAGAACGAATTTCTGAACTCGACTGTACGACCGAAGTTGGGCTCGAGGATACACTGATGAGCATTCCTGAAGGCGCGAGTATTTCTACGGTTGAATTGTTTGAGGGGAGTATAATCATAAAAAGAGTGAGACAAAAAACTTTACAACGGTGTTCAACCGAAACGTAAATTTTTCAACGATGGTATTATCACCAATCATTTTAAATGCTCTGCGTTCAATACTGCTTTTGAAGTACGTAAATCTTTTAGGTAGCAGCCAGATCAGACTAGGAGAACAACTTCTTGCATTGTCTCAGGAAACCCAAACATCTGGCAGCATTTTTGTCGACATCGCGTATGTGATCCTTTAGCAAGAAATGGTTGGATATATGCATATGTATATACATGTTCAGTGTCCTCGATGCAAGTTCCAATCATGGATAGAAGCAAAGGTGGTAAATTATGCTTTAACCCCAGTAGGCAGCATTGAGTTTAAATTCTACTGGATTTCTGATTCCCCATATAACAATGCTATCTAGGTCATAATTTAATGAGTGTAACATACATTGCCGTTGAAGATCCGCATCTCAGTAGGTAAGTGGATTGTACGTTTCAGACAGGAGATCATTAATAATAATGATAAATAGTGTGGGAGACAGAACAGGGCCCTAGAGCACACCAGCATTTAACAATTATTTTGTGGTTTTCGGACTTGAACCCATTCAATAATACTTGTATTGAACGGTCCAAAAGGTAATTTCTAATCCAACGAAAGAGGGATTCGTGAAAACCGAGAAATGCTTTTGAAATATCAAGTGCCATAATCTTCCTGTCGGTCATTTAGGAGTCACCGATCTTCGAGATATTTCTTAAGCTGATTAATAATCAGCGTTTCATTGACCTTGGAAAGAAGGTACGGAATAAGTGCGATCAGTCGATAATTAAATGGGCAGGAGGATTCGTTATTTTAGGGTATGGGCTGGACAATTGCGGTTTTCCATCTACTCTGAATGAGACCTGAGGATAGATGAAAAAGCTTACGCAGTGGTTTTACCGGCGTTGAAAAATACCTCTTCAGAATAATAGCAGGGATACGATCCCGGACAACAGATTTATCGTGTTGAGATCTTTTAGGACTCTAGCTACTGAGCGCGTTCGAAAGAAGATTGGTCCCATAAAATTGAATGACTTGACCCTTGAATAATGATATCAAGAATTTCTTGATGCAAAATTATATTTTTGAACGCCAAACCGCTTGTACACTTGCAATATATTATAGCCGGCATAGTCATGTAGACCATTGAATAAAAGAACACAGTGTGTTAGGTTTCGTGAAGTCAATTCGCGTAAAATAAATGTGACGTCTGGAGTGGCCCATGGTAGCCATTTTGGCCCGCTCCTATTTTTAGCATTTATAAATGACCTGGTTTTGATATTTACAAGATGCAGATACCGTTTGTATGCCGATGACCTCAGCATATTTTATAATGTTAACAGCGAAATCGATGGATTTTTTCAAGGTGTTCGATAGGAAAAAAAAAATGTGGATGAGAGAAATATTATTTCATTTTTGAGGAAAAAAAAGTGCAATAAATGGTGACTATTTCATTGACGCGCAAAAACTAGTTACAATTATGCTGTTACGGATATATGCGTTATAATTGGCAAAAAGCTAACATCACATCGGCAAAGTAAACTTTGTAAAAACAAGATCAAAGGAATTTAACGACCATTATATTTCAATGGAAACTTTTTGTGTTATTAGAACATTGTCGTGTTATTTAGTCTCCTTTATATAATATTGATGTGAAAAAACTCGAATCTGTCCAAGAGCAATTTCTGTTGTTCGCTTTAACAGGTCTTGCATAGAACACTGATTCTCTTGCGTTACCATGTTATTTCCACAGTTTGAACCTTGTCAATATGTGTCGACTTGTTAATCTTGAGAGTTATCTAAGGCTTTATTTGCGTTTGATCTTCTGAAAGATAACATTTAGTCAAATTATCTTGTCTTGAGACACAACAAATTTTTAAATGAAAGAAAATCAAGGACTAATTATGCATCTCACGAATCCTTTATTCGGTTTTGGCGAGCTTTAATAAGTATTGTGACTTGTTTGATATAACAATGTACAGAAACTGTTTGAAGAACAAAATATTAATCCGAATGATAACGGGTCCGCTATCTAACGTTTTTTTTAACTAGTGCTTATTTCGTGAATAATAACACTTAGCTCATGTCTGATTTAACAGATAATTAGTTTTATCCTTCCCCTGAACGAATATGGTTCTGTATACGCTTGAAAAACGCTCGCTAAGTGGGCCTGCGATCGACTTAGAGAAGATGCCGATTTTGCCAAAAAAATCATCTTTTCAGATGAAGCTCATTTTGACCTTAGCGGGTATGTAAACAAGCAAAATTGTCGCATTTGGGGCACAGGAAACCCGCTCGCATACACTGAAAAGCCGATACACCCAAAACGAGTCACTGTTTGGTGCGGATTTTGGTCCAGAGGCATAATTCGAAAATGAGCAAGGAGTGGCCGTTACAGTCAATGGCGATCGTTATCGGGCCATGTTGAACGAATTTTTGTTCACAAAAATTGAAGAGGAGGATATTGGCAATATTTGGTTTCAACAGGACGCCGCTACGTGCCACACAGCCAAAGCTACACTCGATGTTTTGCGCCCATTTTCAAAAAAAAAGAAGTTATTTGGCGGAGTTGAAGAATCTTCGTGACTTTTGAAATTCACTATTAAATTTTAGCTTTATGTTTTTTGGTAATCTTATAATGTTATATCAATTTAAGGCATTTTTTATTATTATTTTATGTTCTGTTATTTTTGCAAAATTAAATAAAACTAAAATAAAAAAAAAAACTAATGGTTGCTAATTTATCAGGAACGAGAATTTTCATCCCAAATTTAATTACATAATAATACTCGTATCAGTCCAAAAGAAAGTCCATAGTTTGATTCAAGCTGTAAAAAGTTTATCAGGGAAAATGTATAAAGAAAACTGGACGAAAAACCAGCTAGTAATGACTTTAGCGCCTGTATTCGACGAACTATATTTTTGAATGACCAAAAAATAAAGCAAAAAATGGTAAAATTTCCCAATGTTTTAATGTTTGATAATTTGTAAAAAAAACAATTAGAAATTCTTACTCGGTTACCAAATTTGTTGTCAATGCCACGCCTTTTGTGTCTAAAGGAAGTTAGAGCTAGAACGGGTTAAAGACTCCATGGGACAATTCGCTCAGTGGCAGATTTCGTCAACGATTTTAATATTCATAAGTCTGCTGGTCGGGAAAGTGTTCTGAAGTAGTGTTCTTCTATGCTGGCAATTCAGCAAGAATTTCAGTTTTAATATGGTTTCGGTAAGCTTTTATCGAAGCTACACTGACTCACCGAAACCTTATTGAAATTCAAGTGTGGGTTGAAAAGTCACTTCTAAGCTTTTCCACCTATTCTACTCTTCTGGACTCGTTCCGAGTATGGACGGAAAACAGTCAATTCTTGAAAAGGCGAATATGTCTAATTTTGGAACTACTTTGTTATTTACCAATACAAAGGGAAAAATAAACAAACTGGATAAGTCTGACGTTGTATACAGCATCAATTGTTTGGGTAGTAGAGAGGTGGACTGTCCATTTGTATACATAGGCACTTCCAAACAAAAGCTCCGCAATCGTCTCTTAGGTAATCGTTCTGATATTAACAACGGTGGGTCTCAGAAAACTTGCGCACTATTGAAATGCGTTGAATTTATTTATGTCACGGCCTTCTCACACCTTGATATTTTTCTGTCCTCTTTATTGAAAATATTACCCTAAGAGCTAAGTTTAAATGTTTACAAAATTCAGCTAGTGTCGGACTAGAGACCCAATGAAGATATTTCAATAAAAGAATGTATGTCTTTATGTACACGCACTATTTTTGTTTCGGCTCCTGCAACTTAGAGCACTCAATTTGTTTAATTAAATATTCCAAATCAAGTAAGTAGTTTTGAAATGACAGCGTTTTGTATATATATGACATTTACTAGAATTCGTATGATTTACTTTTGAAATGTTTGTACAAAGTACAAAACGACAAAAATAACATTTTTGACCCACCCTGTTTTTAAACTAGTTTTTTTTCTTTCATAATTCTGTAACAGCTAAAACAAATTTCAATTTCATGAAAATCTTTAAAAGATATCATGACAAAATCAACTGTCACAATTTAGTAGTTATAAGATCGTTAACTAATTGACAATGAAAAGTGATTTAATAAATAACTCATTTTCAATTACTTAATCTATTCATTTAACGCAACGTTACGACAAATGATATGCGCATTCGACTGAAATAATCGATTTCAAAAGTTCTTATATTATCTCGAAAAATCACGTCTTATAAAATCATTCGAATGATTTCGATTCATAATTCGAATGATGTTTCATCTTTCATACATGGGAGCTGTCATTTTCTACTTCACTACTACTACTACATACTACTATTTAAGCCTAATGCAAACACAATACAAAAGGATCGAGTAAGAGCAAGAGAGTGAGTGTCTGGTCTAATGTGGATGGAAACTGTACATGTAGGTCCGAATCAAATTGGAATTGAAGACTTTTTATGTAAATGCTTATGTTCATCATACGAATGAATTAATAATACTATGTTCCCACCAAAGCGAAATCCGAGATTTCAGCAGGAAGCTTTCGAGATTTCAAATTCATACTCTCTCGTTTTATCTCCTTATCGTTAGAGTGAAAGATCGTAATTTGCACATAAAAAGCTGTTCACCTAAGTATGGTGAAGTTTAAAATAGACGCGTTCACTATGAATGGCCTGCATCGGCAATGGGATTTCATTGTGTTTTCAACGAAATCTCGGATTTCGAAATCCCAAAACTATATTGAGAAATGTGAAGATTTGGGGTGAAATCTACTACATCCGAGATTTCGCTTCGGTGGGAACATAGTATAAGACAGTAATAGTGACAGTATCACTAGGTTCTCGCATACAAACTTTGTTTATCTGTTTCTGTAGCATTCAGCATTCGAATGAATTAGTAAGAGTAAGTAATAGTAATCACTCGGTTCTCGAATACATATTGAACTCAAGATACAGGCAGGTAGTGTATCTGAGATTTTTTGTTTTATGGAATGACCGAATGAAAGAGGAAAAATGTCATGATTTCGTTTCGGAAACGAAAGATCATGTACTTAAAATTTAAAGGTTTAAGTATCTGTGGCATGTGTTGTTAAAATTATTCATTTTTATGACCTAATTTTAAACGAATTATGGAACATGTGCAGAGTAAATGAAATGGAGTAAACTATTACAATTTTTTTACTCTTGTACAATTCGAATGATCACTCGAATACAAATATCTCGATTATTGAATAAATCGCTTATTGATTTAAATAAATAAAATTGTAAAAAAAAGATATTTGTTGTTTTTTTTCTGTAAATGCAAATGGATTCTGATAATTGTTGTACATATACCTTTAAGTGGATTCCTGCGACGCGAGATCACTCACGAGGGAGCGCCAGCGGAGGGTGTTTTTTTGGATTCAAGAAAAAATTAAGTGTAAAATGGGAGTTTCGAACATACAATTATAACTTGGATTTAAAGACTTATATTGCAACCAGCAACTGTCCCCGATGAACTGCCGATTCCATTGCTCGAGTTTAACCGGTAGACCACAGCAACTGGCCTTACCTTTTCTCACTCTTATTTAAAAGGAGAAAAGCAAGGATTACATGATGAACACCAACTAAGAGACGGGGATTATTCTCTCTCGTACAATGTTACGTTACACAATGATGTTTCGTTCGTAGAATTAAAAATTAACAACAAACATTTTTTGATACTGCCAATGTATTTAAATTGTAATAATTGGAACGATGAGTTTGAAAAATTATTAGAGATATCCAACTTTATTAGCTCTACTGGTGTGATGGTAATTGGTGATTTGAATGCGAGAGTTGGTATTGAACCAGGGGCTATGAATGAGATGAGAAGATATGGTAGACCATCAAAAGATACGTGTGGTAGTGCAAGAGAAAAAAAAATTGCTAGATCTTTGTGATTCTTTTGGTCTGTGTATTCTTAACGGAACCAGCGAGGGTGATGCATCAGGACATGTTACGTTTGTTGGTGGTCAAGGCACATCAATGATTGATTATGCCATCATAGGAGAATATTGGGACCCATTTGTAAAAGATTTTGAGATTAAGGAAGTACCATAATCAGACCATCGTTGTTACAATACAACTTTTTGGTCAATCGCAGGTATGCGGCTACTTCCCAAACTCAACTGGACAAATGCAAGGGCCTACGAGTATAGGCATAATCTTGATTTGCAACTACAAGCTCACCAAACTGTAGACTTTCCCTTGCTAGCGCAGATTTTAAAGACTTCCTACCCTTAACAAGTATACAACCTAAAAAGCAGCCAAACAGGAAAAGAACCCTGGTTTGATGATGAATGTCAGAAAGCTCCTAAGGCATATTTTGCATGGCTGAGAATTTTTCGCAATTCTCCCCAAGTACTTTTTAAGGATTTGTACATTGAGGCCATAAGAAAATTTAAAGAGCGTTGCATAACCAAAAAAAGGATTTATGTGGAATTTCAAGCAAGAAGATTGGCATCCCGTTAAAACGCTACTGACTTTTGGAAATTGGGCTAGGAGTTGAAAGGGAAATAATATACCATTCACACAAAATTAAACGGGGACGTATTACTCTCCCATTTCAAGAATCTGCTAAGTCCGGTACCAATATCGACTAAGTGGCACTTTGTAAAACCTGGTTTTACTAACGAAATTCTTGATTCTGCTTTCTCTATGACCAAGTTAGAAGAAACTCTCGTGACGCTTAAAGATGGAAAAGCTGCCTGTGCGGATGGTATTCCAGTTGAGTGCTATAAATATGGAATTGTCACACTCAAAGAACACCTTTTAAGACTTTCAAATAGAGTACTAGAGGGGAATTTTTCTCCAGAAGAAATGCGGGATTCCATTATATTCCAATACACAAAAAAGGATCGCTACTGGATGCAGTTAACTACAGAGGAATCTCGTTTCTAAGCGCAACTTATAAGATGTTTACAACGATGTTGCATAAACCACTTCTTAATTGGATAAAATCACAAAAGCTGCTAAAAGAATTCCAAGCTGGTTTTAGAGCAGGATACTCTACTAACGACAACATCTTCATACTCAACAGCCTAGCGGATAACTTTTTGAATCAAGGTAAAAAACTGTATGTATTCTTCATCGATTTCAAAGCGGCTTTCGTTACAAACGATCGAGGTGCGTTGCTGTACAAACTATAAAGTCTGGGTTTATCGCTGAAGTTTGGACGCGTTCTTGAAGATCTCTACAAAGATTCAAAGGCTGCAGTATGGACGGGAACAGAACTCTCTGATTGGTTCGCAACCTCAACAGGAGTGAGGAGAGGTTGTACACTAAGCGCCACCTAGTTTGCGCTCTTCATAGCTGCCCTTGTAGACTATCTTCCTGGTGGAGTTGAGTGTGCTGGAGTGCATATTAAAGCACTGTTGTTTGCTGATGATGTAGTCACGTTTGCTTATTCCTCAAAAACACTACAGCTCATAATAAATCATTACTGTAAGCTATAAAACCTTTTAGTTAACATCGAAATATCAAAGTGTTGATACTTAAAAAGGGGGCCGGGGTAATGCGGTAAATGAAAAATGGAATTACAATGGAGAAAACATAGAATGCGTAAACGAATACAGGTACCTTGGCATTTATATAACAAGAAAAACTTAAATATGGAGAAACATTTTAACGAGAAACTGTAAAAGGCGAAAACTTCTATCAATATATGTATCTTGGAAAAGAATATTTATGAATAAAAATATATTGCACAGCAGTAAATTTAAGGTGTTTGAGGCAGTAGCTAGCAGTATACTTTTGTATAGTGCGCAAATATGGGGATATAGAAAGTACAACAGTGTTGAAAAACTGCTGACATTCTATGTAAAGAGAATTTTTCACTTACCTCAGAACACGCCAACCTATGTTATTATGCTAGAAACTGGACTCTCGCCTCTATTTATAAAAAACATTAAAGTTGTAAGCGGACTTTTTACTAAACGTCTTGAAATTGGATGAATCGCGGGTGGTTAGAAAAGTAGCTATTAGAGCTATACAAGATCGTAATAGCTGGTACAGAGAGTGGCTATGTCTTGCAGAAGAATGTCATATACATTTTAATTTAAACAGAAGATTTATCAACCAGTAATTGAATGTAAATAAAACTATTTCATTCTTTCTCGACGTTTCGTTGGGGTTTTCCAACTTTTTCAAGAGACTAGTTTATTAAACTGTAAAAAATTCCATTATACCTACAATTATTTTTCTTTTTGAACAATTTTGCTTACTTTTACATTAGTGGTATAATTTGTATTTAGACAGCACTTTTAAATAAATATGTACGTTAAACACTAAACAATAAAACAGATAAGAACTTAAATGCTAATATCACAGAACACTGTAATATGACTTTATGTTGTTGCTTACAAGGCAAACTGCACGTTAAGAAAGCTTTTCTCAAACACAAAAACACCAATTGAAAAGGAATAACAATACAATGTGGTCTACCAAATTGGATGTTTAGGCAATGCAAATGACAATTGTGATCATAAACTAATAACTTAAAGACCTGAAACCTCTGCTTTCATTTGACATTTGCCCACAAGCTGAAACACGCACACAAATAACTTTTCTGTTCCTCTTCCAATAGCCTTATTGATAAAAACGCACACAAGAATCTTTTCTGTTCCTCTTCCTATACACACATAGACAACACAGCCCGAGTAATTTGATTTTGTTTTGCTTTTCGATTTTCCATCTATTCATGGATATAGTTTTAAAGCTACAAATACAACAATGTAAATATATGGGTTTTGGGGGGTGAAACGTACGAAGGTTTCCAATCTTAGTATGGCTTATTTGCGATTGTGATCTTGTGTATATAGGAACGACGAAAATGGCGCTCGGAGTGAAGATAGCCGAACATAAAGCAGATATAAGAAAGAACAAAACATCACAGGCTTAGCGCAACACATAAATAATACACAGCAGACAGCTGATTTTGATAATGTCAAAATATTAGACAAAGAAAAAAGATAAAATACAAGGTACACGATAGAAAGCTTGAGGATCAAGAAAAACTGACGAAGGCAATGAATACGAAAGAAGACAAAGACAACATAAAGTCAAATTACAGTGTGGTCATAAAAAAAGTTCTGTGATATTAGCATTTAAGTACTTATCTGTTTTATTGTTTAGTGTTTAACGTATATATTTATTTCTTTATTTATATTCTTCATTGTAATTAATGTTCAACGTAAAAGTGATGTCTAAATATAAATCATACCACTAATGTAGAAGTAAGCAAAATTGTTCAAAAAGTGAAATAATTGTAGGTATAATGGAATTTTTTATAGTTTAATAAACCAGTCTCTTGAAAAAGTTGGAAAACCACAACGAAACTTCGAGAAAGAATGAAATACTCGTAGTTTTACTTATATTCGGAAGTTACTGACCTGTAAGCCTGTCTTATAAAAAATCCTTTATTTATTTAATCAAAAACACCAGATCACCATTTTAAACTCATAACTAGTTTTGTGATTCCTACAATGTACACGTGATTACTACAATGGTAAGACTTCGTAGTGAACAACTCAATCTGAACTGCATTCCATACAGGCCTGACTTACCAATCGAATGAAATATGTGCAACTTATAGCGGAAAGAGAAGATGTTATTCACCTTATTTGAAGATGTCCGATTCTCAGGGAAATTAGAAGAGACATATTTGGAAGTGACATTTTATAGGAGGAGTTGTTAGTATGTTGAATGAAATGGATGTAGTCAAAATCTACGAATACAGCAAAATAGCACAAAGATATAAAACTGCAATAATGGATGAAAAATTTCGATTTTTCTTTTGTTAAATTTTTTAAATTAAATTGTTTAATTTCACATAATTTTTAAATGGCTTGATATATAAATTGCTCTGATTTCTCAATCTGGCAGACGGCAAATGCCATGCTAAAATAATTTTTTGTTTATATAATTAAGTAAATGTAAATTCAAATGTATTGCAATAAAATTTTTATCTATCTATCTATTTTGTACATATTTATGTAATTTATAAAAAAAATACTTTTATATGGTTCTTTAATGAAAATATGTGTCTATGTGGATTATACTACCCTTTAAATGGTTCAACACAGCGAGGGCGTGAGAATGAGGTTAATAAAGAGAAAGAATGATAGGAAAAATGTGTGGCGCGATGTTCTGAGACTGTAGGTGGTTGTTGTCTCAGATTTTATCTCCAGGGATGGCGGCTGAACTAATGCGGAGAATTTACTTATTTATCTATGTCCCTTATAATTCGCATACATTTTTTTATTCGTTGCCATATTTATCGGTAAACTAGTTTTACTCAATCACATGTTGTTAGTGCTATGCCTAAACAGCCTGCAATAATCAAACCAGCAACTCATTGTATGATATTTAGATTTAGAATTGGTTTTTAATGGAAAATAAGAGGAATATACTACGGCAGGGATCGAACCTGTGACCATGAGGTTGACTAGCGAACACACAACTATCGCTCCACGGCCACCCGTGGAGTTAAACTTTACGTTTACTAAAAAAAATAGTTGAGTTCACTGACAATGAGACAGTCAGGCTTTCGAAAAGTATTATTCCATTCGAAGAAATGCTAAATTTTATTGCCACCTGACGGAGCCACTGAACCATCTTAATTCAATCGATTTTGATTCAAGTTAAAACCACAGTTAAAATAAAACACCCTTTATTATTAAAATACAAGAATGTAAGACTAATTTATTATAACGTTGTTCCCGATATTTTTCGCTATAAAATATTTCATTTGTTCTTGCAGAACATTATTAGTAAAACCAATAATATTTGTGGGTTTATTAACTCCTCTAAAATATATCCCTTAACTTCTTCGGCATTTATTACACAAAATACTCAAATGTAGAAGGCGGTTCTAATAGTTTGTCAATAACCAAAAAGCCTGTGGGTGGTCAAATAAAGAGACCCAAACCATAAAAATCACTTTGAAGTTTTGTATCTTTAATCCTTGGAATGTGTGTGCAAATGATAAGATTCAGTTTTTTTTTTATTTTATTGAGCGTCCTCTTTAAATAGGTAACAATCATGTTGAACGTGTTGAGCTTAAGTATCCTACTCGCACTTGGATTAACTATGTTTCTCCGTAGATTAGAAAAAAATACGACCAGTATAAAAGGATTTTATCACAAATGCGCTTGACACTCCCTCTTATAGTTTAAGTGGTTTTTGGTTTGCATAAAAATTAGCCTACCAACTGTGTTTATATTCCATGCAAATATAAATGAAAGAAACAAAATCATCTCGAAGACTGCCCAGAGTTTCCGGTCGGTGTTAAAAATAATTGCAGATTATAACTGAAATCATCCCGAAAATCCCATTCATAAGGATTTGCACGGAAAGCAATAAAGCTGGAATGCAAAAACGACAACCAACTAACTGCCACAAGGCTAATAAAATTGTTATCGGAATTTTTAATATTTTTCTTTAAAAAAATAAAAAAATAAACAATATAAGTCCCTAACTCCTTAACAAAAAAGTAATAATCTGTAATGCAACAGTCTTTACTTGAAAAACAAAAAAAAAAGAAAGAAAAGAAACAGGTACTAGTGAGATTCCCTGAGGGATCTCGTGGCGTCACGATTTTATAAAAGCCTGAGCAGCAGCTCTGCAATGAACATCATGGAGCATGGACATGGACAATGATGATGAAACTCTTCTGATGTGGTTGTTGGTTGCTTTGGTCTCGCTGTATAGTTCAAAAAGGTTTCTCACTTCTTCTTTTTTTTTTTTTTTACCCAGCCCAGTGTACTCGTACTCGTCGTATTCAGCGAGTAAGAGAGATCTCGGAATTTTATTAAAAAAAATAGTTAAGAAATGTTAAGAAAAAAAATCTTTGTTTTTAGCTAAAATGTTGTTCTTTGTGTTGTGCGGAGTTGTGACGTGATCAGCAGAGATATACGAGTACTATTCGTTTGCTATTAATAAAGCAAAGGAGTTGTAAGAAGTGTGTAAGCACCTTTAAACAAAAAGACAACCAAACAAAAAAAAACTACTCCTGATGGAAATAAAAGGAACAGCAGGAGGAAACACAAAGGTTGATTGGCGAAGCACAATTATTAGATTATATGGAGTGCTTATGGCTCTGTGCATTATTGCAGGATGAAGTAAACAGTAGATAGATAGGAAGATAGATGGTGCATTGCCTGGGGAGATGTGCTGGAGTTACGCCCTCGCGAGTTGGTTTTTTTTTTTTTAATTTTCTGGACAATCACAAAGGGGAATCATTTTTTTTTAATGTATTTTTAGTTCTTAAAACAATAGACTGAAGTAATGAAAAGTGTTGAGATCGTCTGAAGGTAAGATCCACACAGGTTATCGGTTTGATTTTATCGGAGCTGCTGTGTCAGAGGGATATTCTTGTATATTGGTAAATTGTCACGACTTTAGGGCTACAGCGATTATTTTAGGTATTTATTTTTTGTTGTATTTTAGAATGAAATATATTAATGAGTCAAAGAAAATAATGGAAACATATTTCAGAAGTCTTAAGGGAAGTGGTGACTTTTCTCTTGATCAACACTGAAAAATCTATTTCAAGGAATTATATACAATGTCAAAATGAAAACACAAGATCATAAGTACCTACCATGATCGGTTATCATATGAAATAACGAAGAAGAATTTGGGTGAAATGAAGTCTGATAGATAGCATGATTTTCCCCAGTATGCCGGTTAATAAAATATTTGTCGAAAATAATTTAAGGGATTGGTTTCGCATGGAAGTAATTAGGCCCAGTTTCTCATGAGCTGTAGCGCTATCAGTTAGTGTCGTCAAACTGTTAAAACTGTTATTAATAAGCAATTTCTCTTTTTTCTAAGAGAAAAAACTCTTAATATTTATTATATTCAATAATATCTTTGCATACCTGTCCTGTATATGTTAATTAGAACAAAGCTTCCGAGAGCATAGATATAAGAGATTCGACTGAAGAATGTCGTTCTCTTTAACCCTATAAGCCAAACTGAGAGGAATGCCTCCAACTCACTACTATTCAGTCTATTTGATATGACTGAGCAAACAACACAATCCAATTTAAATTAAAAAGCAGAATTATCGCACTTTGCATGCAAAACTTTACCAATCCTCATTTGCTTACGTAACTACAGAAAATAAAAATAAGTGAAATTAAGAGAATATCTTCTTCATGTTCAAATTTATTAGATTAAATTTTATTTTCAATACAAAAAAAAATTAACATCAAAAATTAAATGGAAAACACATATAATATTTCAGATTGCCTAAAAAAATTAAAGTGCACTAAATGCAAGCTTGGCACTTTTGACTATTGATTGGATGAAAGAAACTTTATCATAACTTCCGATTGCAGAGCATGCTTCAAGAGTTAACATGATAGTATTATTTTCATTCCCGATTATTCCAGAATGTATTAACTGGATTGCTGCATCGATTCCCACATTGATGTCAGCTTGCCCATCTTCTATCGCCATAGTCGCTGCTTCGATTTTGTTAATAAACAGATTGCCAGACTTGATGCCCAAATCACCAAAAACTAAATAAATCCTAGAAGCAAGTTTATCCATTTCCTTTTTAATACCACCGAATGACTTTAAGAATATTTCTTCCACAGCTGAGGGGTCTTTTCCGGCAAGTATTTTAATATTGTCGACATTCTTTATGGCATTGTCTGCTACTTTCGCGTAATCAACAAGTGAGCATATGTAGACTTCATTTAATTGAGGGACAAGATGGGCATTAGTACCACGTTCCAATGCATCTTCCGCAGCTGAATTAATATCCTTAATGGAATTCAAAATCGTAGGATCTTGTACACCGGCTTGACAATTTTGATTTATAACTTGTTCTGTTGCAATGGGTCCGCTCTGAGCATCCCTGAGTGCTTGATCAGCTATGCGGATAGCTTTTTGGATTTTTCTAAAAACAGATGAAATACCGGTGTTGAAAGTTAGACTGACAGCATTGATTAATATTTCATTTGCATTCCCTCCAGCATCAATTCCGCGATTGCACAAGCTTTCAGCAGTATTCAATAAGTTAACTGCATGAATTCCTCCTTCATCAATCAACAACGATGCGGCCGCCATTCCTTGTTTAGCACCAGAGTTCGATAGAGCCGATGCCTCACCAAGTGACCGAAAAGTGGGAAGTCCGTATTTAAAGATTAGATCTCGTGCTTCGTGAAAAGCTTGCTTCATTATTACTTCAGCAGCTGTGGGGTCTCGGAGGATTATTTGTTTGGCTTTTGAGATTCCTTGGGCAAATTTGGCTGCAGAGGCTTCTATAAAATTTGTGCCGTTGATGAATCCAACTTTAAGAGCAAGTGTTGCCTTAGGGAAAATGTTAGCGTCCTCATTTTCCTTGGAACTGGCAATAATAACACTGATAGTTTTCTGTGCTGCGAGTGCGATACTACCATCTGACTGTTGGGCAAAAACAACAGATACCGCCGCAGCAGCTGCCAAAAAGTAATATCCTAAGAACTTCATATTAGAATTATATTATTTGTTAATGATACCAAGTAAAGTCACAATACTACTGAATATCCAATATACCGACTTCTCTTATATAGCTTATAATCCTACAAAATAAATAACTAAAATCAATACCACCTTTTCTTTTGTTTTCTTCGATCCAATTGTTAGTTTTGTATAGTTTATGTAAGCCATTTGATTGATTGACGTCATACAATATTTTAGAATTTTTTGAACAGTGAAAAAAATAAAATGCACGACTGGATCGTACAAACTTGCTCTTGTAGCTAACAACCTTAGTGTTACTCACTGTCGCTGTTGGAAGGTAGATAGTCTATTATAGTTATCATATGCATATTTAAAGCCCATGTAGGTAATATTACCTCGATTCTTAGTATAATGAATTGTCGAATGCATGATTCAAGGAATAGTTAAATAGGTACCTGCAAATGTATATTTAAATGGATTTTAGTTATGTAAATTAGGAGGGCAATAATGTAAATATGTACAAGTAGATACAAGTATATAATGAAAGTAAATGGTGTATAGGTGGGAAAAAATCGTTTTTTAAACTTATTTAAACTGCCAAAACCATCACTTTAATCAGTTTTTTTTTCGGAAAAATGAAGAACGCCATTAGATGCCACGGATCAATGAAAATTTTATCGAAATCTCGAAAATTGTAGGCCGGGTTTGGATGAAATTCTGTTTTTTATTTTTCGTTTTTTGAAAACAAAATTATTTTGAAATTTTGGTATGCAACTTTTTAGAGACTATTAATGTTCATGTTAAGATAAAATTTAAAATAATTTTTTTGGATTAGTTTTAAATTTATTGATTTTTCAAAAAAAAAAAAAAATTAATAAATTATTTTAATTTAAAAACAAAAGTTATTCAAAATTTTGGTATGCAATAATAATTTAGCTACTTAGATCTTCTCAGATATTAAATTTGACAGAAATCCAATGCACCGTTACCGAGAAAGCCAAAAATTAAAAAAAACAGTAACATGAAAGGTACCGTTAATAGACTTTTCCTGTAAGCTTGGTTCATATAAAATGATAGCTATTACCAACAAAAAAATTCTCAAGAATTTTTATCGAAATCGTTGGAGCCGTTTTAGAGAAAAATAAGATTTTCCTTCAAGGTCATATGGCAGGTACCGTTATTTTTAGGCCTTAAAATAAAATTTCAATTTCGCCTCTGAGGAATGCCAAAATAATTACACGTACCAAATTTGAAGGTAATCGCTTAAGCCGCTTAGGCTGTAGCTCGTTATACATACAGACGGACAGACTGACAGACATACTGACAGACAGACATTATTGGCGGTCACTTTTTTAGGTTTCTATATGATCGTAATTTCATGTCTGATTGTTAGAATTTTCTTTTTTTACGAATGCATAACTTGCCTTAACCTAAATCGCAAGTAAAAACTAGAAAAAAAAACTAGTCAAATACAAATTGCAGTGTTGGTAATTTAGTAAAAGTATAAATAGTATAGGTTATGCAGTATTTTGTGTATTTCATTTAGACGAGACTAAAGAAATACCAATTTATAACAGTTTTATAAGAGTTATTCAACCTTAAAAGTGATAAATATTCCCCGCGCTTCGTAGATGAGATGTGCTCGAAATTATATTTCTGAGATCATGTGCCTCCGGATATCTATAAGATCTGAACATCTGTCGATGAATTGGATAACACCCAGCGCTACCATATTCCTAAGAAAGCATTATCCTACATTTAGTTCGAAATTATCCTTCCTGAGTAAAAATTATCTTACGCAAACAAATTTTGATGGATGCATTCAGGAGTCTCACTTAACAATGTTGTGGTTTTTGTTCTCCTTTTTTTGTAAAGAGTAGATTTCGTTTCTACGAGTATTTTACGACTTAAGGTGAATTTACTTAAAAAATCACTGGGCATATTTTTTAACGAAATATAATGTTAAGATGAAATTTAGCAACATTCAACTTCAAACACGATATATACATACAATAAATATAATCCTGCCCAGTAAATTATTTTTCCATTATGACATAGAACTAAGATCCACGAGAGGATCATACGAACTTGCTTTTGTAGCTAACAACTTCAAAGTAGCTTAAACATTGTCGCTGTTAGTAGGTAGGTAGTATAGTTTTCCCTCTGCAGGTTTAAATCCATAATTCCATGCCATCTTAATTATCCCGAAAACTCCTTTAACGATTTTGATAAGAAGAAATCTGCAACATTTTTTTTTTTACATATTTTTGTATTAACGGTTATAATAATTTTAATAAATATAATATTTTTTTTTTATTTTCGACTTTCTTATAAACGGTTTGACGAATTTCGATCAAAATTTTTATTTGAAATTCTAAATAATACTACATACCAAAATTTTCCAACAAAATTTTTTTTTTTTGCAAAATTTCAATATTTCGAAAACGGGTTGAAGTTTTTTTTTTAATTCTGTTTTAAAAAAAGTTAAAGAATTTTGTTTATAAAAAATGAAGTAAAGAACGATTCACAAAATATATTTAGCCGTTTCTACTAGGAATCGTGTGCATACGATGTGTTCGAACATAAGATCAGCAACGTGTGATGCAGTCGTGCATCTTATTTCATGGCATGTTCATAGTTCTGCAAGCGTTCATCCCTGTCTCTATAGGCCTGATGTTTGGCAAACGCCATAATCGCCGACCGAAATGGGCCCAGTCCCCTGTTAATTTCGAAGAATGAGCTCCAGCTCATCTTCGATTCATTAAAGAAAAAGAAGTCTGCAGGAGGCGATGGTATATCCAACGTTGTACTACGACATTTGCCTCAAGAAGCAGTTGACATTTATACCACACTGTTTAACAACGCGCTGAATAATGCATATTATCCAGTGCGGTTGAAGACAGCTGTGGTGCACCCTCTCCCAAAAAAGGGAAAGGACAACTCCAATCCGGCGAATCTCCGGTCGATAAGTCTTCTTCCGAGTATCAGCAAAGTATTTGAAAAGGTTATTAATAGAGCCCTGTTCAAGTGGGCGGAGGACAAAAATATTATCCCGGATAATCAGTTCGGTTTTAAGGCGGGACATGACACAATTCATGCAGCGTCTAAACTAGTTTCTTATATCCAATGGAACAAAACTAAAAAGCAGTGTACGGGTGCCTGTCTGGTTGATTTGGAGAAGGCCTTCGACACCGTATGGTTAGAAGGTCTCTATCTAAAGCTAACCAGACTAGGTATAAGTAAAACTCTATTGTATATGCTTCATGACATGCTAAATGATAGAAAGTTTGTTGTCAAGAGTGGCAATGTAACTTCTACCGCAATTTTTAATATTAATAATGGTCTTCAGCAGGGAGCGGTTAACTCGCCGATTCTATTCAGCATTTACACCAGCGATCTGATAGGTAGTCTAACTCAGGCAATTGCGTACGCCGACGATCTAATTGCGTACAGAACAGGTAATACAGTTGAGGTCATCAAAAGTCTCTTGCAGAGTGACTTCGACAAGATTCAGCGATATTGTGACTGGAAGTTGAAAATCAACTTCCAGAAATCAGAAACTATTTTGTTTAGGACTCCGTTGTCTAGCGCCTCAAGGGATACGAGAAAGAACTGGCGCAAGCTGGTGATCGTAGGGCCACATGGACATCCACTGGCGAGTAAAAGTGTAGTAAAGTACCTTGGCATCTGGTTGGATCAGTACCTGTATTTCGACAGACATATAGGTGCTGCTTTGGCCAAGGCTAGGGGAGCCTTTGCCTTGACAAAACGACTGTTTTATAGCAGCCGTCTAGACAGCAGGGTAAAGGTGATTTGCTACATGGCCCTCATCAGGCCGATGATTGCCTACGGATGCCCGGTGTGGTTCAACGTTGCCCCATCTCAAATGGAAAAGATTCGGGTGTTTGAGAGGCAATGTCTTAGACGTTGCCTTGGATTACACAGAACACCAGAGTCGGAGTACACAAGATATTATTCTAACCAGGTTCTATACAACGGAGCCAACATAAACAGAATAGATAATTTTTTGTTCAAGCTGATTCGGGGTCATGTTGCAAGAACGATGTCCTCAACTAACAGCTTAATTTTTGGGGCTTATTACCCCAATAACGAATATTTTGAGAGTGCGCGGTTAAGTGGTTACATCCCTCCCGAGGCATTCCTCGACTGTCTAGAGGGCTGATACAGGATGGAGGGGCGGTTCCGCCCATCTACCACGTCAGCCGGAAAACTGTGGATAGGCGACTCCTGTATGGTCGAGACGTCATCGCTCAAGGTGGAGAAGAGCGCCTTCGGTTCAGTAGGACTGTGTCCGATCGGGACCGGAGGGATAGGGCGAAACAGGAGAACCAGTTCTGGTGGCTCTCTGAACAGCATCGTGATATTTAAAGTCGATGAAGATGGTATATCTTGGCCGACTTACATAGATTTAGGCAATTAGGTATAGGGAACAGTCGGGGTAGCACCAAAAAAAAAATTAAAAATATGTATGTATGCGGGGCATACGTGCATGTATCTGCGTGTCTGTACATGTATGTGCGTACGTATATGTATGTGCGTATGTACATGTATGGGTGGGTTGCATGTTGCTCTGTGTCTGCATGCATATAAAAAAAAAAAAAAAAAAATTTAAAAACGAAAAAAATGCTGCTGTGGCTGTTCTAGTTTTTAAGTAGTCTTAAGTATTATTAGGTATTTTAAGTAGTTTAAGTTATTTTTAGGCAGTATAAGTTAGTTTTATTTAGTTTTAATTATTTTTAATCTATATTTAGGTTTAGTTTATAAGAAAAAAAAAAAACAAAAAAAAAAAAAAAAATGATAAGATACCAAGTTTTTTTGTGAAAGTTTCCTTGGAAAAATAAAATAAAATAAAATAATTAGATTTAATTAAAATAGTTTTTAGGTCGAAAGACATTAGTTCTAAGAGTTATTGTTTAGTTTAGAGCGCCCGTAAAGGGCCAGTAAATTAGTTGTAAGTTATTGATAAGTAGGCTAGTTTTAAACATTTTTGTCTAGCTTTAAAATAGTTATAAGTGAATATGAAATAAAAATGAATTTACAAAAAAAAAAAGGCCTGATAGAGCGAAATCGCAGCTATATTTTTCATAGCATGCGATAGATAGTATGCTTTCATCGCATACTCTTCATTGCTTGCTTTATCGCAACGCATGAAGAACTGTCAAGAAGGTGTCTCTTTTGCGTTGATTAATTTTTTTAAGATCAATAATGTTCAAAATGCATCTTAAAGTCGCCATCGTCATTCTTCATTAAAGTAGGTCTGATCCAGACTTTTTTTGAGCAGAAATTGGTAGCCTATAAGATTTTGCGATGAAATTCTCTCATTAAGAAATAAAACCAGAGAAAGTCTGGCTTGAGTACAATTTTCTGCTAATTCTTAATCGTCAACAAAGCATTGTTTTTTTTTGTATTTTTGTTTGCTTTTTTTTCTCCTCAAACTAATTATTTTGTATTTTAGTGTTTCTAAATTAATTTATTTGTTCAACAACTACGAAAGGTTTTTTTACCTTTATGATAAACATCACATTTCATAATTTCTGTTTCATGTTCATTCTGTTAACACGCCTCTACACGAGAAAATATTTTTGTAAGACGAGTTTTTGATCTTTAGCCTGAAATTAATCTAAATTCAAATAGAAAAATTATCATAAATTTGAATTTAAAATTATCCTACACCCTACAACGCTCTCAGTATCATAAATATGGTTGGTAGCCCTGAAAATACCTCCGATAAGTTACAGAGACTGCAGTAAAATAGTAAATAAGGTCGGTGAGATAAATAATTAAAACGTTAAGCTCTTCTGTCTTTTGGACGTGTTCTTTTGTTAAATATATCGGCAGCACAGCAGGATGTTCCAAGAGAACAATCCCCAGAAGCCTGATTTTTTATATTCTTAAGTTGCTATTATCGACCATGTGTCAAATAACTACATAAATGCAAAAAATTAACAATTTATTTTATTTTATTTCTTCAGACTAATTGCTTAAAACTTGAATTAAAAGCAAATAAAATGGAATATTATATGAAGCACTAAAAAATAACAAAAAGTTGAACTTTCCACATTTGTATGGTCCTAAATGTCGATTTTAAGATTATTTTATGTGTTGGACTTTGTTTTTCAATAAATCAGATGTTGTACCAATGGAGGGGTATGTTCACATAGTGCTTCCTTGCAAAAATACTCGCATTCATTATTTTAAAATTGAGTATTTTTGCTCTTATATGCGGTTTAAAGATCGAGTTTGAGCAGAGAGGAGTAGATTGCGGTAAATAGTTGTGTTTTTGTAAAAATTATTAACGCCGCAACAAATAAACACTGACAAAAAAACGATTACGTCCACTTTTATATTCACAAGTTGGTCAAGAGTTAAATCGACTCTGAATTCAAAATTACGTAAGATCGTGAAAATCTGGTTTGACATGAATCTTAAGTCCAAGTTGATTATCTACGACACCATCAATATTTTCTGACTAGGCAATAAGATATATTTTGAAATATTTAAAATGTATTTCTTGCTAAATTTTGCCGAAAGGCTCTAAAATATCAGCCTATTCTGCAGATGAAATTAAATCTAAAAATTTACAATTTGAGATTTTTTAAAAGAAATCTTAATAATCTTTGAATGGAATTCGACAGATTATATCTTGCAAAAACTTCATATTCGAATGATCCGTTAATGACACCAAGTCGAGCCACAATCCTACTGAATACACATTATGCCGACTCCGCTTATATGGCTAATAAGCCTACAAAATATATAAGTAAACTTAATACCACATTTTCTTTTGCTATTTTGGTACAATTGTTTGTTTTATACACTTTATAAAACCTATTTGATTGCTTGACGTTATACAATGTTTTAGAATTTTTGGAACAGTGGAAAAAAACTAGAAAAAAACGCTAGGCAAATATAAACTCACGTGTTGGAAATTTGGTAAGGCATCCGTGTAAAAGTAATAGTATCGTTTACTCAGTGTCTTGTGTATTTCATTTCGACGCGACTAGAGAAATGCTAATTTATAACAGTTTTATAACTGTTGTTCACCCAATGGTGTTAAATATTCCCCGCGCTTCGGAGTTTAGATGTGTTCGAACTTCCATTTCAGGGATCACGATTTTCTACCCACTTTATTTTCTGCTTCAATAAAGTCAGAAACTTTAAATTCTGAAAATTACTAAGGTAGCACAGGAACCTCACCAAATTTCAACTCTTTAGGAAAAGTGGTTCCTGAGATATAAGGCAACAAACATCACAAAAACCGTGACTGGTTTGGATCTCAAAAGGATTGAGATTATTGCAATTTTGCATAACAGTAGGTCTTAGGTCTTGTGAAGGAATTAATAAAAAATCAAGGGCGTGGCATCCGCTCACATTCTCAGAATTGTTATCAAAAATATAGACCTCTTCGGATTGCCATAGAGTGATCTTGTGAGGTCTTAAAGCACGTAAAGAGAAAAAAATATAAAATCTGAGGTTTTTTTATTTAGGAGGCGTGGTATTCACCCACTTTCTGAAAAAAGTTTTAATTTATATGGGGCATTTTCGATTGTTGTAGAATGTTGAAACTTGGTATAGCTCTACAGCTAGATGTGTATGCAAAGCGAAAAATGGAAAATTTAATATTTTTCTTTCGAAGTAGCTATCTGCTTATTGCCATTTTGAAATCATAATAGATGCATTTTGAAAATGTATGCCTTTTCTTGAGTGCTTGATGTACATTCTTTTTTTAACATTTGGGTAACTGAATAAATTACGAGTTTACAGAAACCGAAAATTCTTAAATAATTATGTATATGTATGTGTGATGTGAATTATAGTCCAATGTCTATAATAAGGCTATTAATATAAAAATTATTACACTCAAATGTTTGCAAAAACTAATGAGATCAGACCAGAAACATAAATATTTAAAAAGAACCAAATTTAGTCAGTATTCATTAAATAATAAAATATATATCTTAATTTTAACTTGTTTCAATATAATTCTACTTTAAATATTTGATATTCATAATTCATGAATTAATAGCTTGGGGTACTTTTAGATCTCAGAATTTTTCACGGCTAATTTGTTACAAAGAGGTTTCTGTATAGAAGAACTTAACTCTGTTTGAAATATTTATGTTTTTGGTCTGATAGATTTTTACGGCCTTTAGTCCCAAAAAAATCCATGTAAGATGAACTGATCTTAACAAAAATTGTGTATTGACAAGTCTCTGTCACTTCTCTCAACTGCTGAGTTCAAATGAGATCACCGGGATGAAACTGTAATTTTGTAGATTAAAAGCCGTGAAAAGCTATTTTGAATCTTAAATATTTTATCTTTGATCTATAAAATTAGATTATAGAGTTCAATTAGCCTGGACTAGCTTTTGAGGGCAAAAAAGGTCAAACCATCAGAACTTAGATCATTTATTGCTCCAAAGTATAAGTTTTGTTTTCCTGTTAATCATACAAAAAGAATTGCATAAGAAGTTCAGTGGCTCAGTAAAATTCTGGAGTTATACTACGTTTCCACCGACCACTAAACCGAGATTTAATTAGATTTAGCTTAATCTCCTACAAATCTTGAGGATTTATACAACGTTTCCACCGAGTTTTAATCTCTTGTAGATTTACTAATCCCAAAAAGTGTTTCCACCGCTCCAAAAGTAGATTAATTTTGACAGCACTATTAAAAATGCATATATGGTTCTATTTTCTCATATGATGTAGAAGTGAGACAGTCAGCGTCCTCTGTGTCAACCCAAGAGAAAAATTTAATTTCCCGATGAATGTGTTCATTTCGATATGGAAATAGGGTAGTTCGATTGAAGATTTAAATGAGATTTATTTTAAATCTTCATCTGGGAAGATTAAAATTTGTATGGTAAATCCTCAAGATTTGTAGGAGATTTAGCTAAATCTCGGTTTAGTGGTCTGTAGAAACGTAGTATTACCATACAAATTTTAATCTTCTCAGATGAAGACTTAAAATAAATCTCATTCCAATCTTCAATCGAAATATTGATTACAAAACGTTTTTTTGTTTAAATAGCATTTAAATCAATAAAAGGCAGGGAATGCTCGTAGCTAGTTCTGATTGGAAAAAGAAACACATACACAGCTTGAGCGCTCGGATGTGTCAAATGTGGTTTTCCAATGGTAAAATAAATTAATTTATTTTACATCTAGATCTGGCAAAATACCGATTTTCCCCTTTTTTGTGTACCATTGGGCATAATAAATTGATTTATTTTTAATCTAGATCATTTTTGCAAATCTAGATTTTTCGACAGACTTACCACTCTTTGTACTAATACTATTACAAAGTTCTGCTGAAAGCTTGACATATTTATGTATTGCACTGCACTCATTAAAACGAAGTATCACTTTATTCCCAACAAAACCACGAAGCTATCATTCATTATTAATTTCATTCATAATGTTTTATTTCTTGAAAAATTAAATATTTTAAAATCTTTTTCTCACTTATCAAATAAACAAATTTAGACAGCTGCATATTCACAGACACGACATTCCACAAATCCAGTAAGAACAAAAATTAAATCTAAAGTCACTTTCCATTGGGCTCCAAAAATCAAAATCTATATTGAAATCTGTATTTACCAATGGAAAACCACATACGCTAAAAATGAAAAATAGATTTTTTTTGACAGCTTAGTTCTCTGCTCTGAGCCTAAAAAGATAAACGCCTAATATGGGATCGCGGTTATGGAGGAAACACATTGACAATTTTTGTGATGAAATTTAAAAGATTTCTTTGACAAATATTAAAAAAAAATGATATATACGGGCCATTTCGTGTTGTCCCGGGGCAAAGGGCCAGAATAAAATATACGATTTAAAATCTATGTAGGTAAGTTTACCTAGGTTCTATACTCTGTCCAATTTATATTTTCAGTACAGGCCTTATGGGAGAGCATTTTCAAACACACTGGTGCCGGCTGGTGTTTGTATGGTACACAACTTAAGAAATTTCTACTGAAATATTCCATAAACCCACGTACATTCTACCAGGACCTGTCTGCTCCCTCTCTCACGTATAGTGTTTACTAAACAAAAAAACACATTGATTAAGAGTTACAATTGGTCCGTTGATGAAAATTCTAATATCTTTTTCTTTCGTTTTCGCTATGGAGCTTTCAGACTCGAAGCTTTCTTAGAGCTTTTGAGAGCATATATTTTAAGTTTAAGGAAAAAGGTGTTGCCGCTGCGTTCTTTTCTGCTTACATCTTTCGGTTCTCTTGGAAACGGTTAAAATGAAGCTTTATATTATATATAAGGTATTTTTTTAAAGTAAAAATTACTATTTGAGCAAGTTTTTGATGAAGTTCGGTTCATTAATCAATTGCAACTTAAAATTACCAAATAGTTTTTTGATCATGAAAATAAATATAAAATGAAGAAGGTTTCGTGTATATAAATATAATATTTAATGTAGTGCTGCGCAATTTGAGGTGATATTATTATTTTCGTGCTGTGTTTATTTACATTTAAAATGGCTTCAGGTTCTTCGAAGGACACAAGTTCCTTATTATACCTTATTTATACGTTTTTTTTCTGTGATTTATTTTCATGTTAAAATAGATAAGGCCTTCTGGGGAACTCTTAAAAAAACGCGCCTACTATCTTACTTCTTGGTGGTGGGGATAGATTTACTTTTATTTGGATTTAGTTTAATTTTTTTTACGATTTAGTTTACGATGTACATGTTTCTGTTCATGAAATCTTAGTTAACAATGGGTAACCCTACAGACATTCGTGAGAGAAATATGCCAATTTATAATGTTCACTACGGTAACCATGGAAAATGGAAAAGCTTAATAGAAATAGAGATAGCTTATTGAAATGCATAATAGTAACGGCGAAAGGCAAATATCCTATTTTCCCTGTACTGAAAATATAAATTGAACAGAGTATAAGAATAATTAATTGATGATTCATGGAATTATTGATTCAAAATAGCTTTTAACGGCCTTTAGTCCACAAATTTGCGTTTCGTCCCGGCAATCTCACTTGGACTCATCAGTTGGTTAGTGAGCGCCTTACCAATACGCAATTTTTGTTAAATTCAGTTCAACTTACATGCATTTTTTGACAAAAAAAAAACAATGTGAACTATATCCAACAAGACTAAAATTTTAATCATTAAAATTGGAAGATTTTGTCCTTGGCCAGACATAGTTAATAAGAAGGTGTTTTTTTTTAGAATACAATTCTATATACTACTGAAATTACTCAGCCAAGTAGAAGACTTAGCATTATATTTAATTTTACTTGTCAAATTATTGATTCAAATTAGATTTAGTCCACGCAAATTTTGTGGACTAAAGGCCGTTAAAATCTATTCTGAATCAATAATTCGACAAGTCCAATTAAATATAATGCTAAGTCTTCTACTTCGCTGAGTAATTTCAGTAGTATATAGAATTGTATTCTAAAAAAAAAACACCTTGTGATTCAGGGAATAGTCTGTCTAAGAAGAAATATCAGTAGAGACCTAATGTGAGGGTTTTTACAGAAATCAGTAGCGCCAGATGCCGTTGGACCATACTGAATTGGAAGAAATCCCATTAATAAATATTTAAACCCCAATGACTTCTAATAATTAAACAAAAAAATGGACATGCCATCATGACCTACCTACTGATTCTTTAAGTGCAGAAGCAGACTGATTGTTAAATGGTTTTGTGTGATATGATTCGCGATCGCGATCGGCCATTCAATCATCTTAACACGCGGTCTTCATTAGCTATAAATTTAAAATCAAACGCAATAGCAATAGCAGAAAGCAGAAGGACAGTCAAATTTTCTTCGGTGGGCATTTCATAGCATACTTTTTAGTTACTGAAGAATGTCGAAGGCAATAACTGATGCTGGTAGAAACAACAACAAGAAATTATATTTGGAAACGCCAAAACAAAATGAGAGTTCTCCATGCGATAAAGCATAAGCGATAAACAGTAAGCGCTGAACGCTTCCTATCTATCGCATGCTATGAAAAAACGATTTCGTTTTCCATTTGCGGTACTGAATGCATTGCTTAAAGCCCGCTCTAGATTTATTGCGAATGGAGACCGCATGTAATGAATCGGAGTTAGTCACTCCTATTTTGTTGGTTTTTTTGTAACAGAGCTTTCAGAATTCAGGTTTTCTAGAGGTTTGAGAAGAAATAATTCCACCAAAGGAAGGAAAGTGCTGCCGTGGTATTTATTTTAGCATATACGTTAATGAATACTTAATATTATTAAAATTAATGAAATTATTTCGATGGTTATTCGTTGATTCTCGTAATAATTTGTATTATTAAATAATTTAGTTTTTATGGTTTTTTTTATGGTAGGTGTCTCTTTTTTGTTCTGTTTTAGGAAACAAAAGAAACTACAAAATACAATTTAAAAAAATAAAACTTGCATATTTACGTGTTTTTGTTTGACATATTGTCAAATCAATATCAAAATCGACTTTTTCAAAATATATGAATTAAATTTTTTTTTAATATTGGCTAACAATAGCTTTTTAAATTTGAATTATATTTGCGTGGGTGAAAAATAAATAAAAGCACATTTTAGTTTTCAAATACAAACATTAGCCGTGTTTTATTTGCCCCGTGATCCAGATCAGATCATCTATTTATTTCCTTCACAACAACAAAATTGAAACATTTTGTTGTTGTAACGCAAACAAATAGGTGATCTGATCTGGATCACGTGGAAAATGAAATATCTACGCCTATTATCGAGCTATGAAGTATTTTTAATGGAATTTACTTCTATCGAGAGTACTGAGTTACACGTGCTCTTTTTTTTTGTTTGCTCGCTTTAAGTTTGTTAATAAAATACACATAATACTTTTATTTATATAATGTTTGTTTAAAATTTGTTAACATCTGTCAATCGAATGGCATACATAAACTGTATAAAACAAACAATTGTGTGACGACAGTAATGTGGTGTTAGTTACATTTTTACAATTTTTTCAAGCTATATAAGACAAGTCGGTATAATGGATTTTCAGTAGGATTGTGACTTAACTTGGTATCATTAACAGATAATATTGACTATGAAGTTTTTGGGGTTTTACGTTTTGGCAGCAGCTGCTGCGGTATCTGTTGTTTTTGCCCAACAGTCAGATATTAATGTCAAACTCGCAGCACAGGAAACCATCACCGTCATTAATGCCAGTTCCAAGGTAAACGAAGACGCTAATATTTTCCCTGAAGCAACACTTACTCTTAAAGTCGGACTCATCAACGGTACAAATTGTATGACAGAGTCTGCAAACAAAATGGCCGAAGGAATTTCTAAAGCCAAACAAATAATTCTTCGAGACCCTAAAGCTGCTAAACTAATAATGAAGCAAGCTTTTCAGGATGCACAAGCTTTAATCTTTAAGTACGGACTTCCCACTGTTAGGTCACTTGGTGAGGCTTTGGCTCTATCGAATTCAAGAGCTAGACAAGGAATTGACGTCGCAATGTTATTGATTGATGAAGGAGGAGTCATAGCATACAACTTATTGAATACTGCTGAAAGCTTGTGCAATCGTGGAATTGATGCTGGAGGCAATGCCAATGAAATATTACTCAATGCTGTCGGTCTAACTTCCAACACAGGTATTTTAGCTGCATTTGGCAAAGTTCAAAAAGCTATTCGCAAAGCCGATCAAGCACTAAGAGATGCTTATAGTAAACCCATTGCACCAGAACCAGTTGTAAATCAAAATTGTCAAGCCGCTGTACAAGATCCTAAAATACTGGATGCCATTAAAGATATCAATACAGCAGCGGCAGGTGCTGTCGAACGTGATACTAATGCAGATCTTGTCCCGAAATTGATTGAAGCTTACATTTGCTCACTTGTTGATTACGCGAAAATTGCAGACGATGCCATAAAGAATGTCGCTAATATCAAAATGCTTGCTGGAAGTGACCCCTCAGCTAAGGAAGTAATATTCTTAAAGTCAGTCGGTGCTATTAAAAAAGAAATGGATAAGCTTGCTTCTAAGATCTATTTAGTTTTTGGTGATGTGGGACTCAAGTCCGGCAATCGGTTAATTAACGAAATAGAAGCAGCCACTATGGTTATAGAAAAGGGACAAGCTGATATCAATGTGGGAATCGAAGCTGCAATCGAGTTAATGCATTCTGCAATACTCGGGAATGATAATGATACAATCATGTTAACTTTTGAGGCATGCTCTGCGATCGGAAGTTATGATAAAGTTTCTTTCATCCAATCAATAGTCGAAAGTGCCAAGCTTTTATTTAGTGCAATTTAATTTCTTGGCCTCGCAGAAATATAGTATGTGCATTGCATTTAATTTTTATTTTTGATGTTAGTTTCTTTTAATAAAAAAAAATAAAGTTACTTAATTCGCACATATAAGATAGATTCTCTTAATTGTACTTATTCTTACTCTCTGTGGTATAGCTTGAACAAATTCACTTAGTCATTCTACTGCGCAGTTCCCTTAAAATTTCGTTGCTTATCTCATTAATTTTGAAAGACCACCTTCCAGCGATAGAGTTTCTGTACATGAAGACTGATCAGTGTTACCACTTAAAAAAAATAAAACGAAATAAATTTGACCCAAAAAGTGAAGTAGATTCAAGGAAAGGGAAGTAGATTTCAAAATCCTAATTTTAATGATATATTTAATTCCAAATAAGTTTTATGTAGGTCTTAGAATGTGAACGAAAATTTTAATTGAATCAGTACCTGCTATACAAACGTTTACATTTTTTTTTTCGGCTCAACGCATTTCGATCAAAATTTTTATATAGGAGGTCCTTCAAATTCTAAATAGGTTATGTTAGATTAGGAGGGGCGTGCGCAGCTCAAAAGCTGCTGCGTACACGGGGGCCTATTGGTTCATTGTGGCCCCCTTTCACACAGGGATGTTCCTAACTAATGTTTAATGAAGACTGGTTAATTTACTAAATAATACAGCATTGCAAAATATTTGTTTTTTGGAAGAAAAATATTTTCTTAAGTGATAACTTCTTATGGGATAAACTGATATGTTGCGTAACGCGTTACGGGATCAGTCTGTGGTGCTTCCATTTCTTTCACGTATACGGAGAACTTTTGAAAGCTTTTGAACCTTTTCTCAAATTAAACAATCTTAATTTACAAAAAGTTCAGCTTAAATTAGTTTAGGTTATCACTTCTGTCGTGCGTCCCGAGACACCCAGTAAATTTATTGTTTTGTTTAAGTACGCATTTTTAATCTAGTATTTATTCACGACACAGATGAAAGTTACCAGTGTTGTTCGACTTTTTTACTTTACATTTGCGTAGTTTTTACCTTTTTTACATTCGTTTTTACCTGCTGTATGTTTTAATATGTTTATGGAAGAAACTCGCATCATTTCGTTCGCTCAATAATGCCTCTTTCAAAATATTATACGTAGAAGCTAACAAAAAATACAAAACATTGTGCCTACAGAAGAAGGAAGGCTACAACATGAGAATGGTGGACTCTTTGCTATCGCCTATATCTTCTGCCGCTTTCTGGAGGGCATTCAAATTGGTAAATGGAGCGAAGCCAGTCATTGTTTGTGAGCTTAAAGGGTCAGTTCTAAAGAATTACTTCTCTTCACTTCTCAATACCAAATGCAGGGCCACAAAGTTCCACTATGCCATCCCCCTAATTGAGGATGAATTACTGGACTCCGATTTCAATGAAGAAGAATTACAATTAGCATTACATAGAGCCAAAAACAACAAAGCAGCAGGAACAGATAGAATACCTTTGTAATTCTTTAAGTACGCCTCGAATAATTATTTATCTTCACTTTTGAAATGCTACAATGTTATTTTCGATTCCATGGTCGTTCACTCATCGTTCTTGTCATCTGTTATCTTCCCGTAGTTTAAAAAAGGAGACCCTTCTGTCCCAAATAACTATAAACGAAATATCGTTTTTGAACTCAGCAATGAAGTTGTTTACAAGTATGCTCTTTTCCAGACTATCCGAATGAGTTGCTGGTAAGCATAATCTTAGTGAGCTTCAAGCTGGGTTTGGATTTGGTTACTCGACAACAGACCAAGTACTCCTACTTACAAATATTGCGGAATTGCATCTTCAGCAAGGGGAACAACTATACGCTTTCTTTATCGCTTTTAAGGCTGCATTTGATAGTATAGATAGAGAGGCGCTTTTTTATAAACTCTCAAACATCGGAATATCTACCAAAGTAAGCAAAATACTATGAGCTCTTTACGACAAGGATTGCATATATGTCTGGGACGGCTACAGTCTGTCTGTCAACTTCAATTCCTCAATGGAGCTTAAACAAGGCTGCGCTTTGAGTACTCTTCTGTTCAATCTATTTATCGATGAATTGGAGGAGCATGTTGGAGGGGGGGGGGGAAGATTTCTGACGAAACTATACCTGGCCTACTATACGCAGATGACATCGTGCTTTTTGCAAACTCGCCTACAAGACTCCAAGAAATGATAGTGAAACTGGAAGAATATTGTGTCACGTGGAACTTATCTGTTAATTTCGAGAAATCAAATATAATGATTTTTAGAAGGGGACATGGAAGTTACTCTTGGGAGGAGCAATGGAACTTTCAAAGACAGGAGATTAAAATAGTCAAAGAATTTTATTAAGTTTGCATACAATACACTTTGTAAAAGAAACACTTTGCTACATGAATAACAATCAAGCAACTATTGAACAAATTATCAAATTGAGACTAATTTATTCTCCATATTATTTCTTCACTTCATTTTTATACTTCATTGAATAAATATCGTTTTTGATTATAAAATATAATTTCGGATTTTTATTCTTAAAGAAGATTTTTTCTCTAAAAGGTTATGGGCCCAGACAATCATTGATGGAAAGTTCAAGAACATAATAATTTAATTTTCTCTGTTTGCATAGTAATTATATATCATTGAAGATAACAATGGCTGGATCAATGTTGAGCATTGATAAACTTGATGCAAGCAATTACGGAAGTTGGAAAATTCAAATGAGAAGCATTTTGATTTTTCAAGATTTATGGCCGTACGTATCTGGAGAAAAATTGAAGCCCGAGGATGAAAATGAATTGGCAGTATGGCGTATTGCAGATGAGAAGGCGCTTGCGATGATTTTTTTGAGCATGAAATCGACGGAACTGATTCATGTAAAGAATTGTAAAACTTCGAAGGAGGCCTGGATTCGTCTCAATGAAATTTTCCAGCCAACAGGTCCTGCGAGCAAGATTAGTCTTTTCAAAAAATTGATGACATGTAAAATGGCAGGGACAAATACGATGGCATGTTATTTAAATGAATTTTATAGCATTTCTGAAAAACTAAGGGAAATTCAAGTGGAAGTTCCAGAGGAACTCTTATCAATTATATTGCTTTGTAGTTTACCAGACCGTTTCGATAATTTTGTAGTAGCTATGGAAAGTCGAGATGTGATGCCATCGCTTTCTGTCCTAAAGGCAAAATTACTTCAAGAAGACGCAAGGAAACTTGAAAAGGATATTGAAAATGGTGAGAATCATATTTTGGCAGCAAGCAGCAAACGTTCTTTCAAGCCATCGAAAAATAAGAAAATGTTGAAATGTTTTTCATGCGGAAAAGTTGGTCATTTCGCTTCAAAGTGTCCTGAAAAACAATATGGACATCAACAAACGGCTTCTTATGGTTTATTTCATGTACAAGAATCAAGAGCTGTTAATTTTGGGGAATGGTGCTTGGACAGTGGGGCAACATCCCATATGTGTTCCGAGAAAGAATTGTTCATTAATTTTAAAAAAGATTTTCAGCAACGTATACATTTTGCGGACGATAAATTTCTGTTGGCCAGTGGCATAGGAAAAGTTATACTAGAATTGGAGTCTGGAAGTGTGGAGTTAAAAAATGTGTTCTATGTTCCAGAGCTCAAAGGCAACTTCTTATCAGTGAGTAAGATAACTAAAAAAAATCACACGGTTGAGTTCGCTGGAAGAAACGCTTTTATTAAGGATGCAAAAGGGAATATAGTCATGAAAGCTGTTCAAAACCGTGAGGTTTATGTAGTCAAACCAAAGTCGATGGTATTAGCGTTGACTGCAAATCAAAATTCATCAGTTAAGTGGCACGAACGGTTTGGGCATATTAACTATTCAAGTCTTAAACAAATGTCTTCCTCAAAAATGGTCTTGGGACTTGATAACATTAACATCAATAAGAACCTAGATTGTATTGTTTGTGCTAAGGGAAAAATAACAACAAAACCGTTCCCTAAGCAATCGACAACAAGATGCAAGGATATTTTAAATGTTATCCACAGCGATATTTGTGGCCCAATGCAGGTAACTTCTTCTGGGGGAGCAAGGTACTTTGTTACGTTTATCGATGACAAAAGCCGAAGGATATTTGTTTACTTCATGAGGACCCGTGATGAAGTTTTTGATGTATTTAAAAAATTTAAATTGATGGTAGAATGTCAAACGTCAAAGAAGATCAAAATTTTGCGCAGTGATAATGGCAGTGAGTATTTAAGTAATAAATTTTCATCATTTCTAGAAGCCAGTGGTATCCTGAGACAACTGACAGTACAATATTCACCACAGCAAAATGGGGTTGCTGAGAGGGCTAACCGTACCTTAGTTGAAATGGCGAGGTGCTTGCTGCTGAACGCAAATCTTCCTGAATATCTCTGGGCAGAAGCAATTAATACAGCTGCCTATCTGAGGAATAGATCATCTACCAAAAGTCTTCAAGAAAAAACACCTTATGAAATTTGGTATGGAAGAAAACCCGACGTATCACACTTAAGAATTTTCGGAACAAAAGCTGTGATCCTAAACAAAAAACCAGGTAAATCTAAATTTCATGCAAAAGGGGAAGAATTTGTTATGGTTGGTTATCATGAAGAGTCAAAGGCGTACAGACTTTTAGAACCAAAAACAAGGAAAGTGGTTAAAGATAGAAATGTGATATTTTTTGAAAATTCCTTTACTGCTATAAACAATGACAATATTGAGACGCTAACCATTTTTCCTTTTGAAAAAGTTTCATCAATATGTAAACCCTTGCAAAATCCAAACAAAGTAAATGAAGTAATTCAAGATTTGGATGAAAATAGCATGTCAAGCCAACCAACAAATGTGGAACCAACTAAGAAAAATAAACGTGGTCGTCCTAAATTAATTAAGACTGGAAAACGTGGAAGGCCAAGAAAAGATTACAGCGTCGTTGAAACTATAAATTTCGTACAAGTTCCAAATACTCTTATTGAAGCACACGCAAGTAAAGATGTGGACGAATGGATATCTGCAATGAAGAAAGAAATACATTCGTTGGTATCAAAAGGTACCTGGGAATTGGTGGATCTTCCAGATAAGTGCAAGGCAATAGGAAATAGATGGATTTTTAACGTCAAAACGAATCCTGATGGCAGTATCGAAAGGTATAAATGCAGACTAGTCGCTAAGGGATGTTCACAGAAATATCAAGTAGATTATTTTGAAACGTTTGCACCAGTAATAAGGCATTCAACAATTCGTTTGATTATTGCCCTCGCTGTCGAATATAAGCTTTTGCTACACCATATCGACGTTACAACAGCATACCTTCATGGTGTTTTGGAGGAGGAGGTTTATATGAAACAGCCTGAAGGTTTCGAAGACATAAACAATCCGACCAAAGTTTGCAGGCTAAAGAAATCCATTTATGGACTTAAACAGTCTGGTAGGGAGTGGAATAAACGATTGAACGAAACTTTAATCAAAATAGGTTTCAAAAGGTGTGTTGCTGATAGTTGTGTCTACGTTAAAAACGAAAAAGGTGACATTAATATTATTGGTGTCTACGTAGATGACATAATTTTAGCATGCAGTTCGAAGATATCGATGGATATAATAAAAGGACAGATTGACTCCGAATTTGACACCGTTGACAAGGGACCTTTGAAATACTATCTTGGCATCGAGATTGAAAGGGAGGGTGATAGGGGCTCGATAAAAATTTGTCAAGAGAACTATATTCGTGAGCTCTTAAAAGATTTGAATTTAGAAACAACTCGAAAATGTTACACCCCATTGGATCCTGGAATGAAACTCAACAAGACGCCAGACATAACACATTCTGTAAGTAAATTAGCACAATTTAATTCAAATCCAAATATGGATCATATGAGCGCGCTTAAGCATTTAGTGCGTTATCTTTCTACCACTATTTATTCAAAATTACACTTCAAGAAAACTTCACAAGATCTACTTGCATATGTTGATGCTGATTGGGCTAGTAATGTAGATGACAGAAAATCATACACCGGATTTACTTTTATTCTTGCTGGAGCTTCGGTATCATGGCAATCGAAGAAACAAACGTCTATAGCGCTAAGTAGCACCGAAGCAGAATATATAGCAATTTCTCAATGCAGTAAAGAAGCTCTTTATTTAAGAACTTTAATCTCTGAGCTAAATTTTGTAGAGCTGGTACAAAAACCAACATTAATTTTCAATGACAACTTGGGAGCACAACAACTTGTTAAGAATCCTATTCATCACCCAAGAACGAAACATATAGATATCAGTTACCATTTTGTTCGAGGTTTATTTGAAGATGGTATAATAACACTGCAATATACCAATACAGAAGAAATGACGGCGGATATTCTAACAAAGAATTTGGGAAGAACTAAACATATGAAGTTTCTTAATATGCTAGGACTTAACGTTGTTTAAAATTAGTATTAATTTGAGGGGAAGTATTAAGTTTGCATACAATACACTTTGTAAAAGAAACACTTTGCTACATGAATAACAATCAAGCAACTATTGAACAAATTATCAAATTGAGACTAATTTATTCTCCATATTATTTCTTCACTTCATTTTTATACTTCATTGAATAAATATCGTTTTTGATTATAAAATATAATTTCGGATTTTTATTCTTAAAGAAGATTTTTTCTCTAAAAAATTTAAGTACTAAGGAGTGACTATAACAAGTAATCTTTGCATGAAAAAACACGTCAGAGCTAAACTTCAAGAAGCCAAATCGGCTCTTGATATTTCATGGAAAAATTGCATCGCAAACAAAGCTATCCATCACTCTACTAAGTACAAACTCTTTCAAGCAGTAGTCAAGTCGATTATGCTTTACTCAGTGCAGGTGTGGGGCTATAAAGAATACGAAGATGTTGAAAAATCTCTTCGGTTCTTATTGAAGCGAGTTTTCTCTCTTCCGTCAACGACCCCAAACTACATGCTTCATATTGAAACGGGGTTACCTCCGCTGTTTATTGACACCCTTAAAGTCCATTTCGATTATGTGCTCAAAATACTAAAAATGAGCTCAACAAGACTGATTAAGAGAGTGTTAAAATATCTGATCTCAAACAAACTCAACTTTGTCAGCGTTTGGTTTGATATTTCTAGTTCCTTGGATGAAACCCTTGAACTAAATTTGGAGGATCAATCGGTTTTAAAACAAAGTTTGTATCAGTTATTGGCCAAATTAGATGAAAAAATCCATCAAAGCTTCATCAGCAAAGCTAAAGTATCACAATATAGAGAGTATTACAGCAACCTGCAGCTTGACCTAGGTCCTCAAAACTACTTTAACGATAAAAATCCCACAGAGATGATATCACTTATACTACGAGCAAGAGGGGAAATTCTGCCTCTTAACTTCAATACCACATAGACCGGACTTGCCTATCGAATGTGAAATCTGCAACATGCGCGCTAGAGAAAACGTGGCTCGCTTTATAGGATCATGTCCGATTCTCCAGAAAATTAGACGAGATATTTTTTGGAAAAAACTAGCTAACTCCAGACGAAGTCATACTAATTATAAATGGGGCAGAAAGTTGGGAAAATTTGTACAAATTTGTTCGTTTGGCACTAAGCTATAGAAAGAGAATCGTAACAGAAAGCTTTTGATCTATATTTTCTTTTAATATATATATAAAAAAAAAAAAAAAAAAAAACTGTATAAAATTTATATTAACTGTTATTTTATTACTTCAATCTGACCGACGGTTTTATACCTGGTTGTACCCGACTTGTATTAAAACATTGTAATTTAAAATTTAAAGCCTCAATAAAGTCTAAGTCTAATCTAATAAAAAAACCTAATCTATTTCCATAAAAGTTTTTCATTATAAAATTTAATTTTTTTTTAATTCAATATTTTTAATCTTGAACGAATAACAGCAACAATTTTTTTATTTTATTTAGATTTGCCTCTCATTTTCTATATTTTTTATCATTAATTTACTTTAATTTACCCCTTTTTTACGAGTTTTTTTTTTTAAATTTTTGAAGGGATTTTTACGTAATTGTTTACAATTAATTGAAGAAAACGCAAACAATATGTTTATATTATTTTTGTTTTTGTTTTAGTGGACTGTGTGGATTTAAAGCCAATTGAATGAATTTGTGTCCTTTAGTCCAAAATGCGTTTCGCCCAGGTACTACAGCTGGGCTCATCAGTTAGATGCTGTAGTACTTTTCTAAGACGCATTATTTTTTGATCGATGTTTATTGTTTTTACTTGAATTTGAACATCACTGAAAGTTCCCATTTAGACTACATAGATAATTAACAAATGCTAAAATAAAATGAAATAATAAAGTTTCGATATTTGAGAGCAATGAAAAAAAAAACAAAAAATAAAAACTATTCATTTTAAACGGGTTGTATGGCTATAACATTTACAACATTTACAACATACAATTTTAGAGTATCTCTTGAACAGTTTTTAGAATAATCCATTTTGGAACAAACAACGTTAGTTTTCCTAATGCAATGCCATAATTTGTCCGATGGAAATATTCTTGCAATAAATTTGACATTTAGCGGAAGTTTCTTTGAGGAACGCGTAAGTTTATAAAATTAAGTACCTGATGACATTTAATTTGATTGGATAATAAGTTTCTGATGAACATGACAGAGAAGCAAGTACACTGAACTGTAGAGTATTCCAAATTTCAAGACAGATCTTACTATTGACTTTTAAAGCAACTTGAATAAGGATATTTAAATTCTCTTGTTTTCCTCTTTACCAATCCAATCATTTGATTATACTCTGTCAATCAAAAATAGTCACTACATTCCTTATGGGAGAGCTTTTTGAAATACCATGGCGGCCGTGTGCCGGTTACTTTTGGGTTTTTGTTATTTCCCAATAAGTTTGTAATTTTAGCTCTCATTAGTTTTCAAATGATACGAGTACAATTTGATTTTTCATGTTTTTTATAGGCAAAGGTTTCAGATCAGTCAGTGGCAATTGATTTGTTAAGTGTGTTTTGGTTTGGTTTTCAATTAAGCTACCAGATTTAAAAAAAAGTAAAATTACAATAAATAATCGAAATTACAGTTGGCTTGATCTGGAAAATAAGGTTAAAGTTATTAAGTGTACCGAAGATGCACATTTATCTCAGAGAGATCTTGCAAAAAAATTTGATTGCAGCAAATCTCAAACCCAAAAAATTTTGAGCACGAAGGAGAACTGTCATCTGAAAAATTCTTACAAAACGTAAGAAATCATCCGTCCGTCTTTACACCGCTCTACAGCCTAAACGTCTGAAGCAATTTTCTTCAAACTTGGTATTTAAGCATTTTGGGCGATTCGAAAATAGATTTTTGAATGGTAATGGTACCTGCCATACAACAATTTTCTTGATTTTGGAATGTTCCATCGAATTCTAAACCATACTGCATACCAAAATTTTCCAAAAAAAATATTTTTAATAAAAAAAAAATATATATTTTTTTAAAATTCGATATTTAGTAAATGGGTGGAAGATTTTTAAATATTTGTTCATTCATTTTAATTTGATATAACAATAGAGATGAAAATTTCCTTGTAATGCAACATGGTATTAATTTTCAGAAACTCAGATCATAATCTTTTTCAACAGAAACTAGATCTACCTAATAATTTTGATGAATATAAATTATTCTTAGAAGAATTAGAAGAGTTAAATCAAATTGAGTATAAAAGTCAATAAAATCTACCTTAATTTCAAAGTATGAGGTATTAAATATGCATCATTTGAGTCCAAGCTGCATATAATATTCGCTGAGCTAATTTTTGTGGACCAGGAAATCTTCTAGACCAGACATGATTTCCACCTACATCATCTGAAAATTCTCCCAAGTCATGGCACTA